>BSBK01001851.1:187500-670648 GCA_027943335.1 Chamaecyparis obtusa | reverse complement strand
CTAGTTTGGGGTTGCTAGGTTATTGGATCTTGTATATGGTCCAAAAGAGTGTACCCTGAGACTTGGGGAGGATTTAGAGAACCCAAAAGGGTATCTAAAACAATCAATATTTTTCTAATTTTTTTAGCAAGCTTGAGAGAAAAAGGTTGATTTGCGACTGGTGAAGGCTACTAGCCTAAAGGGTTGTTGGAGTGGATTGTGTTGGAGAACAATTAACCAAACTTGGTGGGTTGGTGAAACATGGTACATTGACCATGTTAAAGAATTCTAAGGTGTTGGAACAAGGATGGAAGTCTTTCTTGGAGATTTGATAACTTGGAGGCTCTAGGTGCATTGGGAGAAGCCTAGATATTGCATCCTTGAATGGAAGTTTGATATGAGAAGTTGTCTCACTTGATGACTAATTGAGCACTGATTTCAATTAGGGTATGGGCTCAAATATTCTTACACACTACCTCTACATCAAACTCCTTGAGTTATTTCCAAGACACTTGTAGAATCCTTAAGTTGAGTTGGCTCCTTAAGGATCTTTCATGGCCTTCCAAGTATTATGTGCTTGCAAGTCATTGGCATAACATCATAAAAAAAATTTATTAATAATGAGAAATATTTTTACACCTCATCTCATTAGGAGCATTGGGGGGAAAGAGCTAAGTAGATAAAACCTCTAGTATTGCCCCAAAAAATAGAAGAGAAGGGTTCTCATTAAATCTTACAAACTTCGCGTTATACATACAAGGTAATGCATGAGCAATTTACAGTCCACCCAATTTATAGTACTATATAAATATACATGTTATATGCACATGTATTCAAATAGATTTGACATTACAATATTTATATCTCCATTTAGTCCAATGAACCAATTGGATCTTCTCTACCCTTGATTGTCTCAAGTATTGCCTTGTGGTCTTACTCACAAACCTTCCGAAGAGTTTTATTATGTGGTCTTCCCCCATATCTGATCAAGTGTACATTTGATGCAACAACGAAGTTCAAATAATGAAGAATCTTTCTGTGTGTCTCCCAATCCTCTAACAACCACAACCTAGGGTTATTCATAGCATACCGCCTAAACCATGTACCAGTTACAACCACTTCTCCTATAGGGTATTCTAATTCTTCACCATTGATAACTGAGTGATCCAATTTCTTTTTTGCCTCAACATAATGACACAAATAATAATTTGTCCCTTCTTCATTGTATTCAGGTGCAATAACAACAAAAACATGGCCTATAATGATATAAACATAATGAGGACATAAGTTTACTAAATATTTACGATAAAGTAATAAATTTGAGATTATTTGTATGTGGAAATTTTACCTAGTTGTACTAGATCAGATAAGCAATCAAAGTTAATGGATGATTCCATTTCTGTCAGTTGTAGTGTCTCATGGGGATGATAGGAGGCAAGTGGGCTCCAAATACATGTATACCATTCTTCAACTCATTCCTTTGACTCGCACCCATTGCAATCTTCATCTACACTCAATGAATAAAAGCATGCCATAAGTCATGTGTGGATACTCCATGAGCCTGCATTACAACTTCTAAAAGAGTTTAACTCACTCGATCCTGTCAATGTACGAAAATCCTCATATGGTGCAATGTTAGTTTCATCTATCAACCAAAAAAATCTACGAACCGTAGACTCATCTTCATTACCTAGACCCATTGTAGAATTACACTGTTGGATAATACATCTCACATCTGACAATGTTTCTTGCTCTTTGTACTTTAATTCTTCACATGATAAGGCTCTTTTAATACATGAACCTGCACCATCGTGCTCTCCCTTTCCATGACCGGCCTCTGTGAAATTACACATATATTGAATTCCATTAATCTTATGCATCCTGCACAACCAATAAAATATCTAAGAATTCTTGAATTGCAATGCACAATTATCTAACCATATGATATATCGATTATATGATATGCCCCTGCTAGCGAAATCACCCTAAAATAGTTGAAAGCAATCATGTACAAACTCTGTAGAATAGGAGTGATCATCACTAATATAAAAATGATACTCCCTCAATATCTTTATGTTCTACTCTATATTGTCAGGTGAATGCATGAATGCTATATGAACAAATATAGCAACCTCTTAAGAGTTGTAATACTTTTCTTGCACCTCATTCTGTGGTTGTAGTGTGTAGTTCTCTGCAAAGTCCACAACTGAAACAATAGTATCAAGTGGGAATGTGTCTTTACACAACTTGAATTGCATATCCAACCATCGCGCTCTATGTGTATGCATTGCATACTCATAAATAATTTTTTTACGAAAAATGTCCATGAACTAATACACTAGAATTTTTTCAATTACTAAATCACATCTTTTAGCCTCTTTTCCATCTTTTGGATTGTATGTCACAGTCTTATATTTTCCAAATGCCACTATTTCATTACTGATTGCATGTGTACTCTCCATATGTTGACAAATTGGCAAATGTCGCAAACCTCTGCAATCTATGCATGTACCAATCAAGCATGAGAGCTTGTAAAAGTGTTGGCCATCCATTCTTTCACATAAAATGGTAGATATTAATTCCCTTGAAGATCTAGGTGGGACATTTATGTTACAATCCTGCAAAACATTATTAGAGTGAAAATCTAAACATATACTCCTACAAACATCAAAATGGTTAGAAAATTCAATATGTACCCTACAACAACAAGTTGTGCATGTTTGATTTATATTCACATAAAAAGGTTTACCCATTTTAAAATATCTCGTACTAATTTTTATTTGAGGATACATATGTATAAATTTTACGAAGAATTGTGTCTGAAGTGAATCCAAAAAATGTTTTTGATGTGGAACACGAATTCAACTACCAATCCTCCTTCTTACAACATCTCTTTGATTAGGAGATACCCATGTGTTATTCTTCCAAAATTATTCAATCAAGGATTTCAAAGCTTCAACAATTGCTTTATCTTTTTGTGGTAGTCTATCGAAAAATGCCCATAACTCATTGCTATTTGGAACTTCCACTCTTTGACGCCTTCTTAGGGCTCTCATTAGATACTTTCTACTTATTTTCAATGTTTTTCCTATCTTTCTAATGAGTCAAGATTTCTTCATTTGATTGCTTACTATTGTTGATGTAAGTACAAGTCATGTGACATTACTATCTTTCGTACGTGATGTAGAACCCACACTCTCATATGCAATCATTAGATTCTTTACAATATATTTTTCACTTCACTCATCCATCATTCTTAGCCCAAAAATCCTCATGATGGGCCTAAATTTTAGATTTCTCATTATTTCAACAAATAGTTGACATCTTCCTGTCATGTTTAAATTCTCAAAAAAAATCTCCAAATACGATTAGCATTTCTTTGACAAGTACGCTTGGGAATCTTGTCAAGCATTTCTTGCAAAATCTTATTATCAATATCAATCAAATATTTTGGCTTTCTATAAACAAGTCTAGGAGCATCAAAAACATTGTGTGAATTGTGTACCATCTTGAGTGCCTTCAACATGACATGATATTGTGTGTACACCTTGGGATGTAGATAATGGTGTGCCTTCAACATGATACAATTGTGTGCCTCCACTTTGGGATGTAGATAATGGTGTGCCTTCAACATAATACAAGGGGGTGCATACACCTTGGGATGTAGACAATGATGTACCTTCAACATGATACAATGGTGTGCCCACACCTTGGGAAGTAGACAGTGGTGTGCCTTCAACATGATACAATGGTGTACCTCCAACATCAGATGATGATGTCTCTTCAACTTGGGAACTCATAGATGATGTGTTTGCATCTTCATAATTCAATTGTCTTGTTGCACGCAAGTTTCTCATTCGTTGTCTTTTTGTTTCCAATTCCAATTTTCTCTTACTGTGTATTGATGTTTCATGTTCCTCATCCAAAGAAAAATATTCTTCTATGGTATCCAATTTTTTTTGTTCACAAAGTTGTCTCATTATTTCCTATCTCTTCTCTTTGTCTCTTTCATGCTCTTTCGGTGTCAAAGTCTTTCCTTGTTTCCTCCGCATGATGATGATTTCTACATATGAATTGATTACAATTTTAAAAATATATGCTCAATCTAAATTATAATAAGTCAAATTATAATATAAATCTCTTACAATATGACAAATTATACTATAAATTTATTACAATTATATCAAATTATGTATTCAACAAGTCTATATCATACCAATTATAAACCAAAACACTCTTTATTAACATTTTACATGTAAAAAATTAAAAACCTTACCTCAATCGATAAATTTCGATGAAGAATGATTGACTTTCACAATTCAATATTGATTTTTAATAAAAAAAAGTGGTGCAAATTGATAGAATATTCTTCTTTGTCACCTTCAACACCATGAAAAACAAATATTTGTCAGATAAAATGTAGAATTCAGACATTTTACAAAAAATGTGGGCCTCTTTCATGAGATCTCTAATAGATAAGTCCGTTTATTTTAGTCTCACATAGCGTGATCGCACTATAGCATGTGGGCCCTATGCAAAAACAAGAAAAGTGTAAAGCATAGTCTTGCATAGCATGAGCATGCTATAGTGCGTGCACCCTATGCAAGAAACATAAAAGTGGAGAGAGAGAGAGAGAGAGAGAGAGAGAGAGAGAGAATATGTCCAAAAAATTAAATTGATTTTATCTCCCAAAAGAAATCTTGCTTCATAAAGCTAATTACTATGGTAGCTATTGCCTATTCATATAACTAAAAGTATACAAATTTTTATTGGAATTTTTTTAGAATCATTTTCTAGCTTCATATGATTTTTTATTAATATTGAACGGTGAAAAAAAACACCCATCATATAATTTTTTTAAATTATTGATTGTCAATGTTTCAATGCATGCACAGCCAGTCAAATTATTATCGGTTATGGTTGTTGTGACTAGAATTTATATGTATTCCTTTCATAGTTCATTTGTAGGAATTTTTTATCCTTAGAGCTATTAGGATGGAAGAAATACATATAAGATATCAATATTAAACTGGATGCTCATTATTATTATGAGTGAATTTTAAATGTGCTACTGAAAACATCATATATGTATTTTCTATCTTTGCAGTTTCCAAGCTTGAGTGCACAAATCCCCAAAAGCTGCAAAGATTGAGAAGCATCAAACAGATATAATACTCCTAATATGGGCATCAACATTATTACTTGTGATGATTCGTATAAAAATTCTCATGTAAATTCAATGCCACCTTTTTGTGATATTAGGGCATTAAAGCACCCTTTTGGATGGCAACCTATATCTTCATTAAGTCTTCACTTTGCTTCAAAATATGTAAGTGAATCTTTATTGTCTTATACTAAATTTCCCTTCCAAGTTATATGAGTTTAATTTTGTTTATATTGCTATTATGGTAAATCTTCATCTCAATTCGTATTGAAATTATTGTAATATTTAGCTGTTGTTTCTCAATGTCGGAAAAAATGTAATATAGAAAAGAATCTCCTAAGCATTAGCTCAAGACATGTTTTCCTACTCTCTTGAACTTAAAATCTTTTTTTTGCTGGTAACATTCATGTACTTGAAGCTTTACACCCACAAATTATATGCTGCAACATTTCTTGCACAAATAACATTGAAAAAATTAATATTTTTCAACAATACCCTTTAAGTTGTGAAAGAAAGCTAATATGCAAGAAACCTTAGGATATTCTTTAAGTTTGATCTCCTTATAAGGACTGGCAATTGAAAGAAAGCTAATATATTGGATATGTTTCTTTAATCATTCACACAAGGATTCGAAATACATATTAAATATTGGATTCGATATCCTTCTTATATTAACCTGGCTGCCATATATGTTTATATTCATTGCCTCCTCTTCTATATTGAGTCAAATCAAATCTGGAATTACCTTTGAACTGATGATTCCATTTGACAACCATAACAACAAATTTATAAATCTGATTTTTAATCAAATCTTCAATAAATCTTAAGCTTTAATGAAGGCAACCTCATTTATTTTATAAATCTGATTTACTTAGTTGAGGTGACATCAACTAAAGATAAAGGTGTCATTTGAGGCATCCCTATCCATTGAAAATCTCTATAAAAACAAGAAATCTAAAGCTTCATCCAGCCAAATAAAAATCTCTACAAACATATAAGAAATCTGATTGGAAAAGACTCAAGTCCTTTCACACAACACAGCCAAGAAGAAAACTTTAGCGCCAAGGAAAGAATAAGATCAAAAAACTGATTTGGTCAATGCGTCTTGGAAGGAAAAAAATAGAAACGACCGCCTTTAACTTGCTGTCCCAAAATCTAATAAAAAAATGGATTCAAAGCTATCTTTTGTAGCCGCTCAAATAACATATTTATAAATCCTTCATTCCATAAAACCCTAACCAATAAAAATAAGTCAATCAGTCAGATGTATAACTGGCTATCAGGCCATCTTAGTTGCATCATTTTGCACTTATTTTCAACCACGTGTATGCCATGTCATAGTTTCTTCATTCAAATCATAATTGCATTATGCAATAAGAATATTGATATGAAACATTACAATTTTGCATATAAGCATTTTTATATTTCTGTATTTTTGACACATCATATTGCAAGTTGCAACCATTAACGAGAAGTTCAATAAATATGATAATATGAAGACATGCTTGTTTTAATTCAATAAGATATTTGATCATGCATTTACTTAATGAAGGTGTGCAAGTTTGACTTTGTGTTGACCAATGATTTTTAACATATATGTAATCATAAATGTATTAATATATCCTGTCACATTTATAAGGAAGCAAAGGTGTGCAGAAATGCATCCTACATTAATCTTGAGAGGACGGTTATGAAAATTTCAACTTAAATATCACAAAGATCTCAAGAAATGCACAATAAAGCATAATAAAAATAACAATGAACACATAACACAATGATTACCGTGGGGAAACCCTTTTGGGAGAAAAACCCCACCCTCCAAAACCTGCACAATGTATTATCAAATCAAGATGATTACAATACACTTGCAATGCAAGTTCTTACAGGAGCACATCACCACAACTTGAACTCGGAGAGACTCCTTCTAGCACCCAGTCTTTAAACAGAACTCAATGATTCAAACACCTCCCCAAGCCCTCCTTTTATAGTGATTTTACAACCTGGAAACCACTTGTGGTTTTACAAAACCATGGGCTTAACCACCATGCCACATGTTGCCCATTTTTTACATTTACATTTCCAAGATGGAAAATCAACCAGGTTAAAATAGTAATCTCGTCCACAATTTTGTCCCTTAATTTAGACCCCCATAAAAGACATAAAACGAGCTATCCATGCTCTAAAAATGGCCCTCCTATATTCTACTATGGACAGGGCACCTTTTTAACAACTCATATACCTTTTTTTCAATACATAAATTACATGTGGAAAACTACCACAAAGAAATTATTGGAATTTTCTGGAAAAAAAATTGTAAGGTTGAGACATGTGTTCTCAACATTTTCCCATTTGTCGAACACCTTGCAAGAGTTAGGGGATCCAAAATATCATGGACTTAATTGCTAGGAGCCAAGAGGCCCATAGACTCTTAACACCATCTAAACTTCTCCATGCTCATGGACTTAGTTAATGCATCAGCAACATTCAACAAAGTTTCTACCTTCTCCAGCTTCACCTTGCCATCCTCAACCATATCTCTCACAAAATGATATTGTACATCAATGTGCTTGGTCTTGGCATGAAAATTTGGGTTCTTCGCTAGGAAGATTGCACTTTGACTGTCACTATAAATTGTCACTGTACCATGTTTGAACTCTATATCTGAACACAATCTCTTAAGCAAAATTACTTCCTTGCAGGCATGAGTAGCTTCCATATACTCTACCTCTATAGCGGACAAAGCGACCATATCCTATCACTTTCTCATCCAACTGATTACACCACCAAATAATGTAAACACATATGCACGGGTGGATCTTCTTCTATGAATATCACTAGCCCAGTCTGAATCCACATAGCCTTGAATATCAAAGGAATGCTCATTTCCTGTTCCATGAAAATATATAGAGTACTATGAGGTACCCTGCTAGTATCTAAAAACTCTTTTTACTGCATCACAATGTTCTCTTCTTAGATTAGACATGTAATAGGAAAGTACTCCCACTTCTTGGGCAATGTATGGTCTTGTACAAACCATAGCATACATCAAACTTCCAACAACACTCTGGTATGGTACTCAACTCATCTTTTCCATCTCCAATGGGGATGTAGGACACTGTGAACTAGAAAGCTTTGTTCCCATTATAACAGGAACACTCAATGGTCTGAAATCTTGCATATTGAATCTTCTCATAATAGTACCAATATACTTACTCTAGCCTAGCCAAAGCTTTCTATTTTTTCTATCTCTTATAATCTCCATCCCCAAAATGTGCCTTGCTGCACCATGATCTTTCATTTCAAACTTTGTCGAGAGCTGAGATTTTAATTCTACAATTAGACCTTTTCCTTTGCCAATAAACAACATGTCATCAACATATAAGGAAATAACTAGGAAATGATCACCATAATACTTGAAATATATACAGTGATCGGATTTAGATTGCACAAATCCCAAACTCAACACATATGTATCAAACTTTTGATACCACATCCTAGGACTCTGTTTTAAACCATACAAGGATTTCTTCAACGTACAAACCAAATGACTTTTACCTTTCAGCACAAAGTTCTCTAGCTCTGTCATGTAAATTTCTTCCTCCAAATATCCATACAGGAAAGCTATTTTCAAATCCATTTTCTCGATCTCTAGATCATTAGCTACTGCAATAGAAAGAAAAAATCTAATGGATGTCATTTTTGCTATAGGAGAAAAAATATCACCATAATCTACTCCCTCAACCTGGGAGTAACCTTTTGCAACCAAACATTCTTTATACTTATCAATGCTTCCATCTGAACCATCTTCCTTTTGAACACCCATTTGCAACCAACGGGCTTCCATCCTTTAGGCAATGGTATAAGGTCCCATGTTTCATTTCTCGTAAGAGATGCAATTTCTTCATCCATGGCTATTTTCTAGGACTTTGAATCATTCATACCAAGAGCCTCTTCTATAGATCTTGGCTCATCAATATTAGCATTTAATACAAATATGCATCTCCAATCATTAGGAGAATACCCATACCTTTTAGGTGGCTTCCTTTGTCTAGTAGACCTTCAAACAAGATATGGTTCAGATTCTACTTCAACTTTAGGTACCTCTTCTTCCTCTGATGATTCAGAACTCATAGAGCTCTCCTCAACTTCTTGTCTTTCTAAGGACCTTGATTCAACTTTCTTTGATGTAGCGGATAGTTGAATCACATCTTCCTTTTCTTCTGTTTGTTTTGGTTGCACTGTAACATAAGAAGGCTTTGTTTCTCTAAAAATAACACTTGAATAAAATACCCTTTGTTTAACAAGATTTCAATCCTTGTATCCTTTCACACCATAACTATATCTGATGAAAATACATTTAACAAATTTGTTATCTGATTTTGTCTGCTTCTCCTTTGGTACATGAGCATATGCTTTGCAACCAAACACTCTCAGATCTCTGAGTGAAGGCTTGTGGCCCGACCATGCTTCCATTGGCATCTTATCAACAAGAGCTGATGTAGGAGATGTGTTTATCAGGTAGCAGGAAATGGCTATAGCTTCAGCCTAGAAATTTTGTTCCATTCCAACACTACTCAACATACTCCTAGCCTTCTCCATCAAGGTCCTATTCATTCTTTTTGCAACTCCATTCTGTTGTGGAGAATACAAAGTTGTCTTCTCTCTTTTAATACCACAATCTTTACAAAATGTGTCAAAATCATTTGCTCTGTAGGTAACTTTGATTCGGTAGACAAAGCACCCTTGGGTACCCAAAAAACCATGACCATCTTTTGAAAGAGAAACCCTCTCCTTTTCCAACTGAATAGTATTTTTCACAACCTTCTCATAAGTACTATTGCACTCAACTATGCATGCATCAAGTTAGTACAATGCACCCAATATGCGTCCTCTTTCTATCACCATAGAACCTCTCACCATTTTCACACATGCTGCAGAAAACTATACATGCACACTCATATCTATTAGCTTGCTAATAGATAAAAAATTCTTTTCTAATCTTGGGATATGCAAGACACCATCAAATCTTCTAATTCTACCATCATAAAATTTCACATGAATACTTCCATGACCAACAATATCAAGAACTGAATCATCACCCAAATACACCTTAACACCATCAAAATTGTCATACTTACTAAACCAATTCTTATTAGGATTCATGTGGAAAGATGCACCTGAGTCTATCAACCATGCATTTTCACATGTATGAGTGGCCAAGGCTGCAATAAAAGAATCTCCATCTTCCTTCTCAGACTTAGAATCATAATCTTGCTTCTTCTTCTTCTTTTTATTTTCCTCTTTGTAGTCCTTTCGGAAGTGTCTGGGTTTTCCACAGTTCTAATAGATTACCTTGGATTTACCAGAGTACTTTGATCTCCCGTTATTCTTGGACTTAGAACGGCCATGTTTCTTTTCATTCTTGCCTCTTTCTTTTGGTCTTCTTCAAACACTCAAAGTGTCTTTGGCATTCAAAGAGACCTTCCTTCTCATCTCCTCAGAAAGTAGAGAACCAACAACATCCTGTATCTTCAAGACAACATAAGTTCTCTCTATGGACATGACAAGGCTATCCCATGAGTCTGGAAATGAACATAGAAAAATTTGGCACCTTTCTTCTTCATCCATTGACACCCCAACATAGGTCAACTGAGTCACCAACATGCTAAAACTTTCTAGATGCTCATAAATTCATCCACCTTCTTCTATTCTCAAGGAATACAATTTCTTCCTCAAGAAAATCTTGTTCACAAGTGATTTCTCTTGATAGATCTCACTTCTTCTAAAGCTTTAGATTCACAGTAGATTCTTCATGGACATTTATTAGAGTAGAGTCTGTAAGAAACAATCTAATGAGACCTTTAGCTTTTATGTTTTTCACATCAAATTGTGTAGCTAAAGTCAATTTTGTAGGCCTCAACATATTCTCATCCACCACATCCCATAGATCCTGATCAATCAATAGATCTTCCATCTTCATCTTTCACATCTCAAAATTTGTGCCAGAAAACTTCTCTACATAAATTCTCCCCGAAATGCTAGACATCTTTTCAATCTGGCAACAGAGAAATGAAATACTTTGCACAAGCTCCCACTCAAAGCTTGATTAGCTCAAAAAACCCTGTACCCAACAAATAGAGCCAAAACTAGCTAGACTCTGATACCACTTGTAAGGAAGCAAATGTGTGCAAAAATGCTTCCTACACTAATCTTGAGAGGACAGTTATGCAATTTTCAACTTGAATATCACAAAGATCTCAAGAAATGTACAATAAAGCATAATCAAAATAACAGTGAACACATAAGACAATGATTACCGTTGGGAAACCCTTTTGGGAGAAAAACCCCACCCTCCAAAACCCACACAATGTATTATCAAATCAAGATGATTGTAATACACTTGCAATGCAAGTTCTTACAGGAGCGCATCACCACAACTCAAACTCGAAGAGACTCCTTCTAGCACCCAGTCTTGCAAACATAACTCAATGATTCAAAAACCTCCCTAAGCCCTCCTTTTATAGTGATTTTACAACCTAGAAACCACTTGTGGTTTTACAAAACCATGGGCTTAACCACCATGCCACATGTTGCCCATTTTTTACATTTACATTTCCAAGATGGAAAATCGACTAGCTTAAAATAGTAATCCCGTCCACAATTTTGTCCCATAGTTTAGACCCACATAAAAGACATAAAAAAAGTTAACTATGCTCTTAAAATGGCCCTCCTATATTCTACTATGGACATGGCACCTTTTTAACAATTCATATACATTTTTTCAATACATAAACATGTGGAAAACTACCACAAACAAATTCTTGGAATTTTCTGGAAAAAAGATTGCAAGATTGAGACACATGTTCTCAACAACATTAATATCAAGATATAAACTTGCATTACCTCAACTAGTTATGATTATGACAATTTGGTTGCCATGCTTTAGGCATACCATAAGCTATCACTCCATGCCACACCTTGTCATACCATGTCAGCTTGTAGAAATTTAACATCAATGACAATCCAATGCCAAAAAAAACATGCATGTTTCATTTTGTTAGAGGCTACTCAAGAGCTCATAAATAGAGAAATGATCTTAAACAAATTGAACAAATCAACAATACTAGATTTTGGGACATACCAAGTACTTGGAATAATCTACTATCATGAAATATCCTAGCACACTAGGAACTTAAAAAAAATGTGCAAACCAAGGAGCATTAAATTTTTAAGGGCTACAAAGTACCAATGAAGGAATGAAGCATATGGCGCTCACAAAATGTGAATTAAATTATGAAATTCCAACCAAAAACACCACATCACCATTAAATTAATCTTAAGGCTATTGAAACATCACTTGGTTTTTTAGTAAATTTGGAGAACATATTTAGATGGGGTTTAAAGGGAGATGACAATTGTGTACTCAAATAAGCATATCACTTGCAAATATAAGATCACTATACAAAGTTCTATGGATGCTATCATATAAAAATCCATTTTCGTATATCATGACAAGTTTCTACAAAAAAATTATTGATTTAATTCTTATAAACAATCTTCAATCATCATCCTGTAAAATTGCAAAAAATAGATGAAAACACATTGAATTATGTTGATTTATATTTTTAGATGTGTCATTTTTGTGGAGAATGACCAAAAGTCCTATCTCCAAAATGAAAATTTTAGTGTAGTGATTCCATTTGACATGCCCAAGTATCCATTTGAAATATCCATCTTAGATTGACAACATTTCAAAGTTCACTTAGAAGATGGCACTATTTTTCACAAGATGGGTAAAAAAATTATTAACACAAAAGAGAGATACAAAGAAAAAATGGTCAATGGTTTTACAAAGAATAACCAATTACACATTTCTATCCTCTAGAATTAATTGTTCTAACATATGAGATAAGTCTAGAGATAAATGTCTTGTATCTGCAACATCACAACTCTACATTCATTCATAAGGTGCTTTTCTTATTACCTTTTGACTACCAAATATTGATTTCAAAATGTATGCTTACATTTGAGCATGTCCAATGAATCTTCAAAGTTTAATAAATTATTCAAGATTTAATCTGAACTATTAATCTTAATGGAAGATCTTTATCCACAAAGTCATTTTAGCTATCCAATACAAAAGCACAAACTTTAGGCTGAAACCTCTTCCGATAAGAACCAAAGACTTAAGATTCCCCAAATTCACTTTACATAGATCCATCTATTTTTTTAATTTATCTTTATATATTCTATCCCATATATATTTATACTATAATACTAATATACATATCGGTGCACCTAACCTTATCCAAAGATTGTTTCCTCTTAACTAGACTATGATCTTGCTTCTCTTAGTCTAATTTTAACCCTATAAAATTCTAACTTAAAATTTCTATTATAATTGAACTATGAAGCCTCTTGAAAATAAACTCTATATTTAATATATTTATAATTCAAATGTAACTAATTTTCAACATCATTTTCATAAATCAGTTACATCATACAATCTTTTAATATTGGTAATATCATAACACCATAAAGGAACCCAAAAAGAAGACAAAAAAACACAGCAGTACAAAAATTCAGGACCTGACTGGAGAGAATAATTTCATTCTTTATAGATTTTACCAACCAAGATTTGGAAAATTGTGTGTATTATTTTTTTGAATGCCAAGCACACTAAAACGATGTCCAATTTTGTAGCCTTATAAAGCATTGCATAAGAAACCAAATCAAAAGATTTGACTGAACAAAGGATTTTGTGAATATAAAACTGGTATATGGGTGTAAAACTTGAGGTCTAGTACTTTTGACAATGGAGTGTATTGGTAATGGAGATGCAAAAATAGTGGAGGAGCAGTCTCCAGTTGAGGAGGTTACCTTGACAGTTCATGTAACTGATGACCCTTCTTTGCCTGTCACAAATTTTCGAATGTGGATTTTGGGAATCCTATTTCAATTCTTTCTTTACCTATAGAACCCATCCACTCACTATATCAACCATTTTTGCACAAATTGTAGTTTTACCTATCGGAAGATTCATGATAGGTTCTCTTCTAGAGAAGCCAATGAGGGTCCCTTTGATTGGTTGTGAATTATCTCTCAATCTAGGTCCTTTCAATATAAAAGAGCATGTCCTAATTACAATTTTTTCCAGTGATGGTGCTACATTTGGAGGTGGAGATGACTTCTCAGTTGGAGCTATCAATGTCATGAAATATTTCTACCACAAGAATATCATCTTTGTAGAGGCATTAATCATAGTCATAACAACACAAGTATGTTATTCATGCATCACAATTTTCTAGAGTTTTGTTCGGTGGGTGTCACAGAGTTTTGGTTTTCAACTAGTAAAGCCTAGGTCTGAGGACTCAAATGCTAACTTACACCTATTATAGGATGCTAGGGTTCATTTCCCAAAGTGAATTTTCTTTCAACTAGGTTATAGCAGCATACTAGCCACTCTCAGTTGCACATAGAATATGAAACTAAATAGAAAATGGGTATTTACATGTGTGAGAGAATCCTTGGGAAAGTAAATAGTAATTATATAATTGATATTAATGTTTCTTAATAAGTAGTAGTTATTTTCTATAGCAAGCCAAATTATGACATTGCTATCAAGATTCAATTGTGTAGTTTTTGAGTCAAACTCTTTGCTCCATGTTTCATGTGTGGTGGTTTAGATGAATGCATATCTCACAAGAATGAATCATACACCTAGCACTCATTGCATCTATGATGCAGGAGCATCCTAGGATTCTTGGCAATCCTATATCAACCAAAGATATGTTTGTCTTTAAAGGTAGATTGTTGGTTTTGATCTTGGTTTGATGGTATTCTTCCTCGGTTTGGGAGACTAGTTGCTTGGTTTCTATAGTTGTCGGGGTGCTTGGTCTCTGAAGAATGCTCAGTAGCTAAAGGCATTGGTTTCTTGATGCTCAATGATAATTGTGTTTCTTGGTCATGCTCAGCATGGTCAGTTGACTGGCACTCGGTTATTTCCTCTGTTGCTTGGTGTTCTTGCTTACCGACTAGAATTGTTGGATGAATCGGCTTAGCTGACTGGTGCATTTAATTTGGGTTGCTCTCCTCGAGTTATGGATTGACCATTGGATGTGTGGGGACCTAGATCTGGCATGTTTCACTCTTCTATGTGGATCAGATGACTGTTGGGGCCATCTTGGAGAGTTTGTTTTTTGGTAAGGCTATTTGAGAGCCGACTGATGTTTTGGTATTTAATATTTGTATATCCTGTTGAGCCGACTTGTGGCTAGGATTTAGTATTTATGTAGGTGCTTAGCTGAATGGTAGGGGAAGCTCTTTGGGGGTGAAGAAAGTTAGTAGCCTGGGAGATTAGGAATAGGAAGATTGCTTGGAAGTTTGAGTACAAGTTCAGATCTTTCTTGGGTGCCTACCAGTGATTTGTGTGTTGCAGACCTGGGCTAGCTGAATACTGATGTTGTGGAGAAGATTTGGATCCTATGAGATCTTGTAGACTGATAATTTCTTTGTATCTAGCTATAACCAGGAAGGCCTTACAGCCTGGCACATTGCTTGTAATTGGTGATTTGATGAATAAAGACTTCTATTTGATTTCAGATCTGTGGTTGTTGTTGTGTTTTATACTGCATATTGGTTTGGCTGCAAGGTCGGTCTGTCCTTAATTGGATTCACCAACCTTGACTACATCAGGTGGTATTAGAGTGAATTTTATTCCTATTTTAGCAAAGTCTATTCCTGTTGGAGCCAAGTGAATCTTGTGTGTTTGTATCTAGATCATGATTTGAAGATGCCTCCGAGGAGAAATTGTGAGATGTCAGAGGAAGAGGTTGCTGGAGAGTTCAGTCTTGATGATTTTAGGGCTTTGTAGAAACAAGTGCAAGACCTACAAGAGGAATTAAAAAAGAAAAAGAGGACTACCTTGAAAGAAGATAGTGATGATGAATCTGAAGAAGAAGATCCCTTTGAAGAAGTTGTAGAAGAAGCTAGAGATCCATAGGAGAACCAAACTCTAAAAGCTATGTCTAAAATTGGAAAGAGACCTAAGATTGAAGTTTCTACATTTGCTGGAAGCCTTAGACCTGAGGAATTGATTGATTGGATCAATGAGATTGATGAATACTTTGAATATGAAGAAATAGAAGATCCTGATAGAGTTAGATTTGTAAAGACTAAGTTGAAGGGTCATGCAAATATTTGGTGGAGAGAAGTTCTATTGGAAAGAGGTAGAAGAGGAAAAGAAAAGATCACTAAGTGGAACTGAATGGTTGATAAGTTGAAGAAGCAATTCATTTTAGTGGATTATGAATTGGAAATGTTTAAGAAGATGCAAGCTTTGAAGTGCACTAACAAATCGGTATAGGAGTATACTGAAGAGTTTTACAGACTCCTAATTAGGACTGGTCATTCTGAAGCTGATAAAGAAAAGGTTGCTAGGTATGTATATGGCTTGAGACCTAGTATTCAAGAAGAGTTACTTACTGTGTGGATGACAACAATCGGTGATGCATATCAGATGGCATTGAAGATTGAAGAGAAGCTGAAAAAGAAGTTTGAAGGTAGACAGAATAGTAGGAACTGAGGTGGTAAGACTGGAGAGATAGTTGTTGAAGGTAATGTGATAGAGAACCCTAAGCCTGATGTTGGATCTAGCAGTGGGCAAGTTACTAAGAATGCTGGATAGAGAGGAAGGTGGAAGAATGAAATCACTAGTACTTGTTATAACTGTGGTGAAGCTGGTCACAGAAGTTGGCAGTGTCCTAAGAAAAGAGTTGCATTAGTTGTAGAAGAAGACATTGAGAATGTTCTAGAGAAAGGTGAATGTCTTGTCACTAGAAGGTTAGCTACATGCATCTCTAAACTTGTGCAAAGGATAAATTTGTTCAGAACCAGATGCAAGTGCAAAAACAAGGTATGTAATGTCCTAGTTGATGGTGGCAGTTCTAAGAACTTTGTTTCAGAAGAGATGGTTAGTAAATTGAATTTGGAAAGGAGGAAGCATCCTAATCCTTATCAGATTAGTTGGATTCAAGATGTTTCTAAGGTTAGAGTTGAAGAGAAATGCTTGGTTAATTTCAAGATTGATCTTACCATGATGAGATATTGTGTGATGTGTTGCCTATCGATATTTGTCATCTGTTGCTCGGTAGACCTTGGTAGTTTGAAAGAAATGTGTTGTTTGAGGGTCGTGCTAACACTTATGTGGTTAGGCATGAAGGAGCTCAGCATAAGCTGATACCTTTATAGGAGATAGGGGTTAAGGGATGTGGAGTTATCAGGTGTTTTCCTTATAAAAAACCTCAGGAGCATGAGGTTGATGAACCTATTCCTATTAAGTCTAGTTTGAATGACAAGAAAAATGAGATATCTGAAGAGTTTGTTGAGATTAAAAAATAGATGGTCTTTCTGATAGAGATTATTTAGTAGATGGTGACATTTATGACATAGAGAGATGTAGATGATACAGAATTGATTGAGGAGGATGAACCTTACTGAGGCACTGCTATGGTCAGTAGTGGTTAGAGTCGGTTGCTATCAGTTGCAGACTAGAAAGATAAGAAAAATGGAAAGCAGAAGAACTTTCTACATGAGATAGTGAATGAAGTGAAGACTGCATGGGATGAAGGACAAGAGGAGATATGAGTGAACAGATTTGACATACATATTCTGATTCCCTTGAGGCATTCCTAATTTCCTTATGAGAAAATCTTTTCTTACCTAGGGTGTCTGATGCAAGAGCATCCTAGGATTCTTGGCAATCCTATATCAACAAAAAATATGTGTGTTTAAAGGTAGATTGTTGGTTTTGATCTTGGTTTGATGGTATTCTTGCTCAGTTTGGGAGACTAGTTTCTCAGTTTCTATGTTTGTCGGGGTGCTTGGTCTCTAAAGAACACTTGGTAGCTGAAGGCATCAATTTTTTGATGCTCAATGATAACTGTGTTGCTCAGTCATGCTCGACATGGTCGGTTGACTGGCACTCAGTTATTTCCTCTATTGCTCGGTGTTCTTGCTTACCGACTGGAATTTTTGGATGAATCGGCCTGGCCTACTAGTGCATTTAATTTGGGTCATGCTCCTCGAGTTATCAATTGACCATTGGACATGTGGGGACCTAGATCTGGCATTTTGTATTCTTTTATGTGAACCGGATGACCGTTGGGGCCATCTTGGAGAGTTTTTTTTTTTTGTAAGGCTATTTGAGAGTTGACTGATGTTTTGGCATTTAATATTTATATATCATGTTGAGCTGACTTGTGGCTAGGATTTAGTATTTAAGTAGGTGCTTAGCTGAATGTTAGGGGCAATTCTTTGGGGGTGAAGAAAGTTAGTAGCCTGGGAGCTTAGAAACAGGAAGATTGCTTGGAAGTTTGAGTACAAGTTTAGATCTTTCCTAGGTGCCTACCATTGTTTTGTGTGTTGCAGACCTAGACTAGCTGAATACTGATGTTGTGGAGAAGATTTGGATCCTATGAGATCTTGTAGACTGATAATTGCTTTGTATCTAGCCGTAACCGGGAAGGCCTTATAGCGTAGCACATTGCATGTAATCAGTGATTTGATGAACAAAGACTTCTATTTCATTTTAGATATGTGGTTGTTGTTGTGTTTTCTATTGCATATTGGTTTGGCTGCAAGATTGGACTGTCCTTAATTGGATTCACCAACCTTGACTGCATCAATCTAGGTGATGCTCCAAAAGGAAAAGTTTTGAGCCTACTCGAGAAGTCACACATCTTGGTAATACTCCAACTCAAAGTCAACTTAACTATTGAGAATAATATTTTTCATCAAACATGTGATAATCAAGAAATCATCAATTACAAATTGAACAATTTTTTACTTCTTTGAATCAGCAAATTTTGTTCGTATTTTATAGGCTATTTGTAAACACCAAACAATTCAGCTATTGATTATAATTTTTTGCTGATCAAATGATACATAATCACTTTTACACTTGGATAGAATTTAAAATTAGTATTGACTATTTGACTATTGAATCATTTGATATTTACGCAGAACTTGTTTTATATGCATTCATTCTAACATTAATGCAAATCTTAGGTTATGGGTGGGTTGGATGGCTGCAAAAATATTTACTAGAACCAACACATATGTGGTGGCCCTCCAACCTATTATAGGTCTCTTTGTTTAGGTAAGTAGGAAGAATGTGTTTTACAAGTTAATTTTTAAAGATAACTTGCAATGCATTTTACTCATCAATCTATTTATTCAAACAACTATGGTTTTTAAATGTGATGTTTTGAACCATATCTCACTTACCAAATAGTAGTTTTGGAGCTTACATTGCTTAGAACATTATGTGGGTATTGGTTTGATTTGAGAAAGGGTTTTTTTAATTTTGTACTAAATGCATTTGACTAAACATTTTGAATAGTGTCATTCTAAATGGTTTCTAAAATATTTTTAATCAAACAAAGACTTTTGTGGTAATACCAAACTTTTCATCATCTCTATTTTGAACATTGATATTAATTTAGAACAGAGAAATAGAGCATGTCTAGTAATTAACACCCCTCTTGATATGTCTTAGAGGACTAGTGATCCAAATTTTTTACCATTATAGTTAGATATTTTGATGCCTGACACATTTAAGCTGAAAATGATACATCTAGATTGTTGTACTTTAGAGAAATTTTGTTGATTATTTGCCTCTAGGCATAGAAATAGAAGATTGGTAGTGTTTCTCATCTCATGGGCATGAACCAATGTAATAATTTTGTAATTTGTGAAGTAAAATTAGAGGTATGTTTTCATTAGTAAGAAATGAACTCCTTTTTAAGGCATTGATAATACACACTCTCCAAGTAGTCTTTCAATAAAGAGCTTCCATGAAATTGCCTATCAAACATAAGTATCAACTCCAAGCTTGTGGCTTATTTACCATAATTTCTCATTATTTTAAGATGGTGTATGATAACTTCATCATTTAGTTTAGAGTATCATTATACATCCTCCCCTTAGGCTTTGTTTCCCTTGAACTATAGATGGAAAAACTTGAAATCATGTTTAATGAAAAGTATTAGTATACATGGTATGATTATTCTTTAAAGGGTACTAGCTCAAGGGAAGAGCACCTGCTTTACAAGAATAAGGATGGTGATTCATTTCCATCGTGCCCTAATATGACTAAATCTATGACTAAATTAAAGACTATAGTAATAATTAAAGTAATGACTAAATTAATGATTAAATATATGACTATATATATGACTAAATAAATGACTAAGTATATGACTAAACAAATCACTACTATAACTAAATTAACAACTAAATCAATGAATAAATCAAAGACCAAATATATGAACAAATAAATGACTAAAATAGTTTAGTCATAAATTTGGTCGTGAGATAAATGACCGACAATAAACTACTAATGGTCACGTGACCAAAATTAGTCATTTATATGCAATTTTTAGTAGTTTATTTAGTCATATATTATTATTTTTGTACTAGTGTATGATAAGACCAAGGTTGTGTTGGAAAAATGGTCAATGCTCTTGTTGAGATTCATGACATGGCTTAACCACCTCCTATATCTTCTATAAGTCTAGTGGTTGTATCGGGCATTAACAGGTTGATATTTTGGTGCAACACCAACCACTACTTCTAACATGTGGTATCAGATCTTGGTCATGGGTTTGAATCCCCTTGGGTAACGCTGAGGGGGATATTGTTGGGAAAATTTTCAATGCTCCCCTTAGGATTCGTGACATGGCTTAACCACCTCTTGTGTCTTTTATAAGTCTAGTGGTTGTATCGGGCATTGATAGGTTGATCTTTTGGTGCAACGACAACCACTACTTGTAACAGGTTTCACTTTGAATTAGAGGAAGAAAGAAGATAATATCAAAGACAATTTATCGAAGAGAGATTTGTAGACATCAACAATAACAAATAATAAAAAATGAGTCATTGGGAATTACAGAAAAGGTACTTAGTTGCTGGGAAGGTAATGTCGTTGCTTATCACCCTGCTTCACTAATTAAGAAGGTTAATGTCAAGTTCAACTTGTCCCACCCAACCCCAGTTAATATAGTTGCGGGAGGCCCTATACTATTCTATGGGGCCAAACATAACAACATATAATAACACACAATCAAGTTGGTAGACAAAGGTCTACTAGAAGAAGGGCATAACTAACAACAAAATAATTGGAAATTGAAAAAAATTGTCAAAGAACCTCTGAACAACTCCCCCTCTTCAAAATGATGAAAGATGTGAAGGGAAACAAGGTGATCTCCAAATAAGTGAGGGGTATAACCATCCACCTAATATAAATATTTAGTTGGATGTCAAAAATTTTAGAAACACCACAAGATGCAAATCAATTACAAATGAATGTTGATGTGGAAGGTACTATGGAAAACATGCCAAGCCAAAATGGTATGTTTCAGTTTGAATTTAGAAGATTTCAAATGCAGTTTAGACATCAAATAGATAGTTTGAAGACTCTAAATATGTGTCATGTTTGTCAATAATAATATCTCGATCAGATTAAAATTATATTGCACATATGAAGCTCCTAGATGCAATAGACCATTTTCCAATCATTATTGTTCATAGAAGGCATCAATGTGGCATGCATTATAACTTAATGTAAATAGGGATCGTGCGTATAGAGAATTAAAATAAAAATTAGATAATAAACCCTTTTATGCAGATGTTAGAATTGATGAAGCTTCTCTCAATGAATTGCTAAGAAATTTTGATGAGAATTTTTTTAATAGATTGAAGACAATGCACATAGAATTTGATTCTGATGCAAACAAAGTCATTTTTGTGTGTCCACTCATGGAGATAGATGAGGGTAATATAATTGAGCACACAACATCTATGGCTTCAAGACCATGTAATTCTCAAAGAGAAATACAATTAATCCATGCATGGATTAACAATCTTGATAGAATTTCATTTGCATTAATTGAACGACCAGCTATAGGTGCATCACCTACCAACAAATATGCCACATTGAGATTGTTGGATAGTGAACTTCCAACATTATTTCCTAATGGAAGATGTGATTGGTTAGAGCCAAGAATGACATGAGTTCATCTTCAGGAATTTTTTGATCATCTGTTGCGGTATAGTGATCATCGCTTTGGTAAACATCCAAGATTTAGGTATTTCATGATGAACATGATAATGAGACATCGTGCACAAAATTCATTAGTTGTATTTGTAAAATGAAAATTTCAAGACATGCCAATTACCATCAATGAGCTACGTGAAAATATGGAAAATATGCTAAATAATAATCTGGCAAATAGGTTGATGCAGTTTGGAACAAGTCTAAGAGGCACGAGATCATATGGGGCTAAATGTAAAGTGGAATTAACATACTTTCTTTACCAAATTGGGACTCCTACAATTTTCCTCACATTAAGTGGAATGGATATGCAGTGGCTTGATTTTCATGTGTTGATGCTATGAACACTGCCAATTGATCCACGAGAGGCTAAAAATGGAGAAGAAAAAATATTATTGACTACCCTCATATTGTTGCACATTACATGCATTTAAGGCATACAATGATTAGAAATAAAATACTTGAAAAGGGTATGAAATTCAAAGACTTTTGGTGTAGATATGAGTGGTAACATAGGGGTTCACCTCATGTGCATGATTTTCTATGGCTGGAAGGAGCACCAAACATGGACACTATTGATTGGTCAAATGAGGAGGAATGAAAAAAGTGTTGAGAGATATTTTAATTCCATTATTCATGCATGGAATCGTAGACATGATCCCTATCAAAGAAATATATACATGTATGTTTAAAGTAATTTGATCACATATATCACTATAAAATCATGCTTACAATATGCATATTATGATATATTTAATAAAATAAATTAACCACAATCATTTTTAGGCTTTCCAACATTTTGTTCAACATCCATGTCTCACAAATACTACATAACTAGCACTAATGGATATTGGCCATGAATATGAAGAGATATTGAATGAAACATGGTCTATAAGGAGGGTGCATGCCTACATAAAAATTGGGGAAGAATGGTTTGCAGGTAATTGTTTCATCAATTAATAGTATCTCTAATGTGAAAGATAAATCCCTTCTTCTATCTCTGATAAACTTCTTCAATGAAAATCAATACACAAATGAGAAAATAGAAGCGTAAAGCATTACCCTCTTCTTTGTTGTTTTAAAATCTGCCTACAAGCTATAAAGCATTAAGCATAGAAGCATTAAGCATTAAGCATAGAAGCATAAATCATTACCCTCTTCTTTCTTAGTTTTTTTATCCTAAGGGTTTTTCCACTATAAATACTATTTACTATGTTCTTTCTACATATCTTGTTCATATTTCATAAGTATATGTTATAATTGTAAAAATTAAAAAGGACAAGCTTTTAAGTAACCACTGATTCACCCCTCTCTCAGTGGTATTTTTATTCCAACAAGTGGTATAAGAGCAAGGTTCCCTACATAAGTTTAACAACTTTGGGTAGATTTTGGTTGATTGGAATACTTATCTAGAATGGCTCATGATAACTCTTCAAAGGTTCCTATTTTGATGGATCAGATTATGCTTTTTGGGAAGTTATGATGCAAACATATTTGTTGTCTATTAATGTTGATGTTCAGGCTTCAGTTGAAAATGGTTATAATGTTCCTAATACTTTACCTACAGATCCTAATGAAAAGAAGAAGTATGAAATTAATATGAAAGCTAAATTTGCAATACTCAATGTCCCTTCTTCTATCTCTAATAAAATTTTGCAATGAAAATCAATACACAAATGACAAAATAGAAGCATAAAGCATTACCCTCTTCTTTGTTGTTTTAAAATCTACCTGCAAGTTGTTCGGTCTATAAAGAATTCCACACAAATCCTATAACTTCTCTCCAAATACCCATCCTTTATTTTAGAGGAATGTATCCCTTACTTATAAACCAAAAAAGTTGACATTTGTGAGGCAGTTAGATACCCCAAACTTCAATTAGACCAAAACTACTCAAAATTGCTAAAACTGTCATAGAATTTTGTAACTTCTTTTGATAAACAGATTTTATCTCTTTCCATACATGTAATATACAAAATCTAACAACAACCCATTTTAGATAATTCACTGTCCATTCCAAAAAGGTATTATGGTTAGGGTATATCAGCTTACTAAGTTTGTCGACTTTCACATAGACCAAAACTATTTTTTTTATAACCGTTTTCTTAACCAATGTGAACATTAAGTATTAATTGTATAAAACTTAAGTGTATGTCTTGAATATGATTTGAACAATATCGAAGGACATCAAATAATAAAATTTCATGATTTTAACCATACCATATGCCAATTATAATTGCATGGATGTATTATTGACATCAATGACAACATTCAAAGACCAAATACCAAAAGTTCAACAAACTATTAAGACAACTTAATCAAATGATATACTTATTTGTCTTTGTTTTAGGTATAATGCTCCTTGACCATTAAATTTGGGTGGATCCAAGGTATATGAGGATAGAGAATTAGGTGAAAGAAAATTTGAGCCAACAATAAATGATGATAGAGTTAACACACATAATTGGCATATACTGCAATTGTGGAGGGAAAATATAGGTTGACAACCTATTCTTTCAAAACATAAAGTTATCAAATGTATTGTGAAGTATATAGTAAAATTTCAGAGAATCTCTAAAACATATCAAGAAATGTTGATGTGTTTGTCAAACCTAGAAAATCCTGATGATTTAGTTGCACGTGTATATAGAAAGATTCTCATAGAAACTGTTATAGAAAAAGATATTGGAGCTCAGGAAACATGTTATATATGATGTTAGATCTTCCATAGGTGGCTCAGAGTAGTAGAAGGTTTGTTAATCTAAATGTCTCACGTGAAGTTTTTAAACTTTTGGTAGTGAATAATGAGCATAATGATGAACAATACACAAAATATTTTGTAGAGGGATATAAAACAAGACCACTTTATCGATGAAATGAGATTCATTGGTCAAAACTTGTTAGAAAATATAGATTGTTGAATAAAAAAAGCATTCCCATAAAGTGTTGACATTAATTTTACAGATATACCTTTCATTGATGTTAATTATTATATTTATGTGGAAAAATATTTATTAACATAACCCATATACACTAACTTCATATGATATTGGTAGATGGTTTGAAAATAATTTATCATGACTTTATTTCATGTATATCTATTATTTTGGTTTGTGATTTGGGCGAGTTACCTCCACTCTATGATAAACTGGTATATGTTAGCCATGGGGAGGTATCTAGTTACTGGGGAAAGAATTCAAAACAATGGTTACATTAGATAAAATATTTATGAAAGATGGAGAAAACATCCATCAAAAATGATTTTATCATCTCGTGACAAATCTGAGAGATGCAGAACCAAAAATAGATGACTAGAAATTGCTTATGATGAGAACCCCTGTAAAGTTAGATGTTGCAAATAATGATGAGTTTGACAAGACAGTGTATTTTTTCTCAACAAAAGAAAATTTGCATAACCATAATATGAGGATGTTGTACTCTTTCAGAGATCTCATTGCACGTAATCTTCTAATTAAGGCAAGGAATGGTAATACAATTGAAGATTGTTCAGGGGATGAATTTGATCTAGAGTTTTTGTTCGGTAAGGATTCAAGGGTGACGTTGATTACAAATCTTTGGATACAAGCCACTCTTGTCAATGGAGCATTGAGATATATCTAGAATATTGTGTACATATCAGGATGTGGTCCCACTAAACCACCAACATATGTCATAGTTGAATTTGATAATTATTTGGGAACACCATTTGATGACCATCATCCAAAATTAGTTCCAATAGCACCAATACAGAGGGGAAGAACCTTTCAATTACTATTAAGGTTGGCATGGGCTTTAATAATTCATAAATCTCAAGGACTAACTCTTTTAAAAGCCACAAATGATATAGGCTCAATAGAAAGAGTAGGACTGACATTTGTAGTTGTATATCTTGTGTAAAGTCTCTACAAAGCTTGAGAATAATGTCACCATTCACATATGACCGCTATGAAAAAATGAAAAGTGAGAAACAACTTTCCAATAGAAAATTAGAAGAAATCAAACTCAGATGTCTTGAAAATCAATGATGTACTCTATTGATATATTTTTAAATTTCTATTAAGAAAAACATTATTGATTATTCTCCTACTTTATGTCAAAATTATGCTCAATTATTGTTAAGAAGTAAATTAGTAGAAGATATTTGGAAATTATATTCACTTTTACTTCAATGTGTATTAATAATCAAAATCATATCATGTTTCGATACCCATATTTTCATTAATTTAAATAAAAAAAGTTTCACGCATTAATACGTACTATTTCACTATAAGTAACATGTAAAGTTCCAAATTACAATGCAACACGATTACTTAAATATTATTTTTATTTCTTATGGTTGTTAAAATGGTTTTTCTCACATTTCATCATACTAATTTAGCTATTATCTTATTCTAAACATTATTGATTTCAAATATATTTCCTCTAATTAACTATAATTTTATTCTAATTATTTCCTCAAATGATTTCTTCAGGAGTGAATTTGAAAAGCGTGTACAAATAAATGTAGAATCATGCACAAATATAATCAAAGATATGGAGAACACATCATTATCATTTAACTTTTTTGAAGATCTAGAAATAATGCAAGTGGAAGATGTTGCAAAATTTGTGCGCGAGACATATGCAAAGTAGATGATTTTTTGTCAATGATGAAAGAAGTCTACTATGATCATTGTTCAAATAAAGGTCGCAATACAATCTTAATCATTAAAGAACATGTGATGTACTTACATAATTATGGATAAACATTTTGTATATAGTTCATTCTTATCTTCACTTTCACACTTCTTACTTCATCTAAATAATTTATTGGGACTAATATTTCCCCTTTCATCTATGTAAGTTCCATGAACAAGATAAAAATAAATTATTTTCACTATTCAAGTGATGTTTACAAATATACTTGCAAGGTTTTACAACATGTATTATTGAACTCTATATTTCTAATATTAATGGATTTCAAGAAAATGTGCCATAAAAAGGATACCTTCAATGTGTGTTCCAAATAAATGTGAAAAATAAATTACAAAGGACATCTCACAAACATGTTGGGCTCTAAATTTTGTATAAAACCCATATGCTAATTCTAAGCATAATTCTAATCCAAACAATAATATTCATCCTAACTGTAACCATTATTTTGATAAAATTAATGCAAAGCATAAACTTGAGTTATACATACCATAACAAGTTAAGATTTAGTAACACTATATGCTATCATTCACAATAACCATAATTAGCATTAACTAAAACTCTAATTCTAACCCTAACTCTATTACTAAGTATTATTTTAATCCTAACTATAATACCTACATCACATCACTAAATCTAATCATAACTATTAGAATTAGTAATCTTTCCTTGGTTGTTTTATTTAATTTGAGGATAAACCAAGGTATCCTCCTTTTATTTAATGTAGGATATTCCTATAAGAATCTCTACATGTACAATTATTTTGTCCTCTAGTCCAAGTGGGAGGACAACTCATATTTTATAATTCTTTTAATAAGGAAATTTGTTTATTCCTCCTTATGAGGATGCTCACAATTGGCACACACCTAGTATGAATGTGGTGTTCATTCACATGGGAGTTACATGCAAACTCCTTCACTCATCTCTACTTAAGAGATGCTTCTCCACACACTTGATACAATTTTTTCTCACATTTTTTCTATACACAATTTCTCTCCTACTAGTTCTATCATTCTTGTATTGAGCTTCTTGCTCATATTCTATCTCTCTCTCTTTAGGATTTTCATGCCTCGTTCATAATACACAAAGGGGTTTTTCTTTGTTTTTCCCCTTACAAAAATCTCTTGACTCTTTGTTGGGATTCTTGGAGTATTCTCATATTTTGGTGATTTATCTTGCAACTTCATCTCTATTTTGGCTTATGGTAAACTCCTTGCACTTCACTTTCTTGGATTATTTTCATGATCTTGTTTTCATTCTTTTAATACTTCTAACATGGTATCAAAACTACTAACCCTTGTTTAAGTGTTTTGTAAGAAGGTGACATTCAAAGGAGCAAGTTTTTTTTTCAAGTTCTTTTATAGATCTAATATTTGTTGCAACTCTAACTTGTTTCTTTCATATATTTTTTCTCTCTCTAACCCTCTTTGGAAGGCTTTCTGCCAGAGAGTAGATTTTTCAAAAAAAATTTGGGTTTGTTTGGTTCACCGCCAAACTCAGCTCAACTTTTTTCATTTCAAGTATTTTTGCAAGCTCTAATTGCAGCCTCAGCCAAGAAACCACAAGGCTTTCTTTTCAAGTTTTTTTTTAAAAAACTAATATTTCTTGCAGGATTCAACTATCTTCATATTCGGTTTTCTAATCATTCTTTTGATCATACCCTCTGCCAGTTTGATTCTTCTAGGATTCAACTTATAATAATCTAAGCATTTTATGATATATCTTTGCATGCATGCTATTTCTTTTTTTTGGAAGGCATATCTCAAATCTCTTATTGTGTTATTTCAATCTCAAATCTTTTTTACAATATCTTTGTGCATGCAAATTTATTTTATTTGTTTTGCAAGCATATCTCTATTTAGATGTTGAAGATAATATTCACGTCTATTATTCTGGTTTTATAATATTGTGCATGCAAGTTTCATAATATTCTTTCATAAATCTTTGGTTTTTCTAATAAATCTTGATATACCTCTGTCTGTGCTTCTTTTTTTCCTCTTTTGTTTGCTTGTTGGATGTGTGATGTATTTTATTTATTCACATTCAATATTATCATTTTCTCCATTATCCTTGGTGGACAGTTCCTTACCCCATCTCTTAGTTTAGATTTTTCATTGAAGAAGTACAACCCAATTCGTGTTGGATTTTACGAGAACATGAAAATGAATCTCGAACAAATAAGATATGGGTTTTGTACAGAATGAGCCCATTTAGCTTTCTCGTGAGAAGTTTCCCCAAATTCATCGTTGTTTAGGAGTTGTGACCAATCTTTGTCACTCTTTATATCGTTGCTTCCATTCATGGGTTTGAGCCAATCACTACTTGGCTGCCAACATTTTCTCTGCTCAAGTTGTTTTATTCTCTGTCTTTCTCTGCCATTTTTAGCTATTCTAAGTTTAGTTTGACTGTTTATAAATTTGTTAATGATTCCTTAGCTAAGTTTAGAGATAAGTTTGAATTTGAATGATTGTTTAGCTAAGTTTAGTTGTCTTTGTATTTTAGTTTGAATTCATTTTAGATAGTTTGACTTATTTCCATTATATTAGTTTAATCAGAACATTGTTCATAATATTCTCATCCATTTTTTTATATTATTATTGGTTATTTTAATTTTCATGCAAAAAAAAAAAAAAATCTTATTATTTGTCTCTTATATTTACTAATCATTGCAAGTTATCATAACATTCTTCTAGTTATTACAATTTTTTAATCATTTCTTGTAGCACTATTTTAGTCACTTTAATTAATCATTAGATTATTTTCTATATTTAACGCAATTTATTCAAAATTTGTTTATTATAAAAAATTTAAACGTTAAAACAAATTTTTCGCTCAATATGTTTTTAATATTGTTTTAAGGCATTTCTCATTTGATCTATATAAACATGTTTTAATTACCATTTTGATAATTAGTTGCAATAAAAAAAATTCTAATTTAAATAATTTTTAATTTTCTTTCATTTTAACCAGTAACATTAATGTTAAATTCCTCTCTTAGATTTTTTTTTACATATTGCACTCTAGTTTATTTTGAATCACTATGTCCACATTAATTCCAGAAATCAAATTGACAAGTTCTAATTACCATCAATGAAATACACATGTTTCATTTATATTTCATTTTAAGCATTTGCTACAAGTGGCTACAGATGCCTCTCTTGAACCGGCTGCCAATGCTTCTCAAACCGACAAAGATGCATGGTAAATTAAAAATGAAGAAACCCTTGGATTAATTGGCCTTTTGGTTATTCCTAATTTATATGTCTTGATTGGACATTGCACCAAAGCCCATCAAGCGTGGACCATTTTGCAACAAACCTATGACAGCTCCATCGAATCAAGTAAGATTCAGCTCCAAGACAACTTGGAAGACCTTGGGTATATTGACTTTAAATCCATGGATGAATTCTTACTTAAATTTGATGCTATTAAAACATAATTAAGTGGTATAAATATTACTTTAACTGATATTATATTAATTACTATCATTCTAAAGAAATGTCTTCCTAAAGAATTTCAACAATTTATTACTGACATACATTCTTAGCTTTCTATTCCTAGTTTAGCTCCTCTATTAACTTATGGTATATTTCAAAGTCTTTTATGTCAAGAGGAAGCTAAGTTATTACAATTTGGTACTCTTAGATCTTCTAAATATGCTTTTGTGTCTAAGCATCAAACTCAAAATAATAGATCCTATAATTATAATACTTCTAATAATAATCATAACAATTATAATCATCATAACAATTATAGATCAAATTATAATGGTCATTCTAATTCTCAATATTGGGTATGTGCAGGATCATGGTATACCAAACTATGGCCTTAAGTGGCAATGAAAAATCAGAAAATCAAGGTTAGTCAACTTGACGTAAAAAGTTGAACATCTTATCAACCTTATGTGAAAAAGTTGTAAGAATAGAATCTGTAGGAAATTCAATGTAGTTTCTAAACTACTAGTACTTGTCTAAAAAAAATTAATCTAATTCCTTGAAATTTTAGATTTCAATGCAATAGTACAAAAATTTCAGGGAAAAGATAAAAAGTACATGTATGACCACATTAATGACAATCAAATGATAATATATTTTCATAAGATTCTAGATATAAGTAGTAGACTTGTGTCTAGATGTGACACATATTTTTGTGTAATTTTTTCCCAAATAAATAATTAATTATGAATTTTCTGCTAAAACTTATTCAGAATTAAAAAACTCTCGTGTCTGACCACCTTAACTAATTCTAAACTTTACAAAATTAAATTTTTTTCTTCTTATAGTAGGCGAAGCATAGAATATGACGCATGTTTCAAATTTCAAAAAGGTTAAATGGTTTGAAAGTTATAGTTTTTTTTCAATCAATATGTCAATTAGGACTTTAAAGATAACTCAATTAAAAAATAAGTAATAATTACTTACTGAACTCAAAATTTGATAGCAATTATATTGATGGAAGCTGATAATGTCTTTAAGAAATCCTTTTTGTTTCATCAATTTCGAGTGAAAAAAAGGTCGTCAACTACATGGTTGAAGTCTCCAGATCAAAACAAATCTGGTGAACACATCTTATGGGTTGCTCATTCATGTTTAGCATTTCCCAAGGCAAATACCAAGCCTAATCGGATATCTGATAAAATCAGATATTTGAAAATTTCAGATATTCGATGATATCGAATATCTAAAATTTCTCATGTAATTCTACATTTCATTTTGACTGATTTTTCAATTTCAAGGTACATATTAATTTTTTTTATGTTAATATTAAATAAGTTGAGTGTTTTTTTCAATTTTAAGTTATATATTACAAATTTTATTTTTTTATATTAATATTAAATGATAATAGCATAGCTTTAGTATTATATAAATTTTTATATTAGTATTGTATTATATTATTATTATTTATTTCTCTTTTGTATAATAGTATAATATTAGTATTAAATATTTATTTAAATATTTATTAAAATATTTATATTATATGTTCAATAATACCTAAGAGAGAGAGAGAGTACCTAATACCTGAGAGAGAGAGAGAGAGTGGTGTAGTAGCACTCCCTTGACTCTTCACAACAACTATACTTCTATGGTCTTCGAAGGATTCACCCAAGGGCCTTCATGCATAAGGGTCTTTAAAGAATTTTCAAACTTTGATTAACAAGCCAACTTGTAAGGCCTAGTCACCCTTGGTGTCTTTATAAACCTTAGGCTTTGACTATGGTCAGTCAGCATGTTTTGCATCTAGTTTAGTCTAGATTTGTTCTTAGGCTTTTTAGTCTTTTTTTAAATTAATAATGATCCAAAAGATCTTAGACTTAGGTCTTATTAGGAATAAAGTGCACTTTTACAAGAAATGTGAAAAGTTGCACTAAGAAAGAAATGATGTTAAGCAACTTTTGAAAAGTTGTTAATTAATTGTAATTGCCTCCCAATGGTCGCAACCTTCAAAAGGTAGTTGGATCCATTGGGAAAGGTCTTTATAAGCCTTTTAGGAGGGTGGAAGATGGGCAAGCAATAGAGGATGTAAATTTGTTTTTGAAATCAATAAAATATATTTGATTTCCTACAATAGTCAACTTTTTATTCCATGAAAAGTTTCGTACGAATAGTACTAGTGATGAAAATGAATTGGATGTGAGGAACACTAAATTATCTTTCTAATTCTTTTGGTTTGAAGATCTGGAGTGATCGGAAATGGAAGTTTGAGTCAATTCTTTGCAAATTGTTTTGAAACCCTCCAAAACTAGGTTTTCCATTTTAAATTTTGTGTTTCTCTCATGTCCACCATCAGAACAAGAGAGAGAGAGATTTTGACAAAATTTGGGCGGGAGATTTCAGATATCTGATTCATTTTACTGGAATTGAAAAGTAAAAAGTTTATTATCTAGGTCCCTCAGCTCAAGAAGCACATTTTTCTATAGAGAATCATAGGATTGTAGTTGTAGAAGACAAAAATCCACTTTTTCCCCCTTCTTGGCTGGAATTTATCCATTATGAAAGGTTTTTGGATCACCTTTTGGGTCTCACTATGGGGAGTACTAGTCGTTGAAAGCATAAACAGAAGAGGAAACTCACAAATGAAGAGATTGAAGTGTATAGAGAAATGGATAGGGTTGCCCATCGGAACAAGAGACAAGGTATGTTAAATATTAATGAAGATGTGGGCATAGGCCCACCCTTATATGTGGTTTCAAGTGAAGAAGATTATGAATTTGAAATTATTTATGACAATAATATTGAAAATGAGAATGTATGGATTGAAGATGAAAATGTAGGTTTTGAAAATGAACATGTAGATGTGGATAATGGCAGTGTGGACATTGACAATGACAATCCACTGATTGAATATGAAGGAATTGACAATGATAATGGTACACAAGAACCAAATCAATGTAACACATCTCCAAATTATATGATAAATGAAGTCCCTTGGGAGGAAGAAATACAAACTTCAAAATTGAGACCTTCAAGAACAACTAAATGGTTACTTGAAATTGATGAGAATATAATGAGCAATTTCGATGGTAAGAGATCAGAAAGAACCATTCAATTGTGCATTTCAAAACTTTTTGATCAATTTTTTATCCACAAGATGTTGGTTAAGCAATGTCAAATGTTTGTACAATTGTTAAAGATGCAGAAGATGAGACGTATACTAGTCAAATTGAAGATTAGTGTGAACAAGAAAAAGGAGAGGAATGTTATTATTGTTAGAAATCTCTTTACTGCTCTCAATTCCATTCGGAAGACTACCAAGGAAAAAGATAAGAGAGCTACTAGGAGGGTTATTACAACCTCCTTAGTAAGTCATCATTTGAGAAAGGCTCATTTGATGAGACAAACTTGTGTTGACATGAACCTGAATCATAAAACTTTGGATAGAGCACTTGCAAGAAGATAAATACTTGATGATCCTCTTCAACATGATACATGGGCTTATGGTGGGAGACTTTCACGTTGTGATAAGAAGCTTATCGATGGTGTGAAGGATCAAATTCAACTATTTTTGCAATCTAACTCAAGAGTGTCACCAAATGTGAAGGATGTCTTGAAGTTGAGAATTGGCATTCGAGACCACACCCCACATCCCAAACATTATTTGGAGGTGAGTCAAACAATATTGTTCAAAAAAATTTGTGAGACACATCCAACATTGCAAATATCACAAAGATATTTTGAATCCCTCAAGCCTTTTTTTGTGTGCCTCTTAAGATTTGAAATACTTGTTGCAAATATCATGTGGAGTTTTCAATGCACCATGAATTGTTATGATCCCTTCATTCTACTTTGCATACTAGTGAAATGTTGGAGGAGTGTGGTGCAAGTACTCTTCCAAAATCATCAAGAGACTTTCTAGACCATTTTTTATGTCCTAGAGATGATGGATATTTCTTTTATACAAAAGATTGCTTAAATGACAAGTGCTCAAAGTGTGGTGGGCTAGTGAAGTTTGTTGAGTGTTTTCATGAGGCCTACAAACACAATTTTGGAAAGAAAATTGTCCACAAAAAGGTATATAAAACCATTAAATATACATTGAAAAGTGGAGGTGAAGGCTCTAGATGTGAGTTGGTTACAAAAGAATGCAATATAGATGATTTTATTTCAGATTTTAGGAAGAATGTTTTTTACAAGTATGCAAGGCATAGTTACAAGTCTCAATGGTTGGATCAACAATTCAGGATGTGTAAGGACACTTTTCTGATTGGCACTATTATATCGGTTGTTGACTTTCTAGAGAACTATATGTTGCAGCCCCAAAATGAGTTGCAAGCTCAATATTACAATTCTATTCAGGTTGCTCTTTTTGTGCACACAACATATAGACATTCCCCTGACAGTACAGAAGATGACCAGAAGATAATCAGAGAATACCATTTTTATATGAGCATTGATAGATCTCACTCTCATGAGTATGTCCAACATTTCTTTGAGAATTATTTTGACTGGGTGCAGGAAAACAATATTGCTATGGATAGACATCTCATTTGGTTAGATAACTCCATAGGTCAATTAAAAAATGCTTGTATGTTTTATTGTTTATGTAGAATACATGTAGAGAGAGGTGTACCTCATATTTGGAGTTTTTTTTAGGCCGATCATGGAAAAGGGGAGCATGATGGAGTAGGTGCATGCGTAGAGAGAGCTCTAGTTAAAGAGCAATTGAGGATTTCAGGTGAAAAACTTCTTGATGCTCATTCTATTGTTGATTGGCGTACTTCAACATTGTCACAGGGGGACTCTTGATTTAGTGGTGCATAGATTCTTTTGGTTGGTTGAGTTGGGCACAATAGGAGATTGGTTGGATTATCAAAATGTGAAATATTCTTCAAAAATGCATTCATTTCAAAGCTTAGATGCTATTACATGGACCATTTGGATACGAGAGTCGACTTTTTATTGTCCAAGGTGTCTTTAGTGTGATTGGGATCAGTGTGAGTCAAGTGAGTGGGTTGATATGTGGGTTCCACATTATCTAACTCATTTATCTATCACAGTCTCTGTAATAAATGATGACATGGATTGTTCACTTGACTTTGACCATCTTTTAGATCTTCTACAACCAGGACATGTTTTTTCATTGGTTGTACCACAAGGGAATGATGAGAGATCAGATTACTGGTTAGCATGTTGCATACGAGGAAAGCAAAAACTTGCACAATTGACGATAGATGATGATATGTTCACATATCCAACAAGATCACATGTTGTTGTAGAAACATGGTTGCACACATAAATGATTAGAAATAATGGCATTCCTACATTTGAAGACTATGAGAAGCACAAAACCATTCTCATGTATTCACACCTTGTTATAGCAAAAAATGTTAAGTTGTTGAAACATCAAGGAAAATAAAAGACAAAGGAAATTTGGAATATTAGTACTGTTGATCATGAAGCAATATTGAATACCCTCAAGAAGAAAGATGACCCTTCAGGCACACTTAAGTAGGTAAGTTGAACTCAAGTTGCAAGGTTTTCAATGTTTATTACGATTACATTCAATAAATAAATTGTAGTTTTTTGTTTTATTTGTTTGAGCCAATAAACTTGGTTTTGTATGTGGATTGTAAATGTAGTTGGATACATTTATGATAGATGTAGAAGGTCGAGGTGTGCATTTGATTAGCCCATATTTTATGACAGTAAACTTCACTATGCATTGGCTAGTCATGTTATTTGGTTCGTTTAGTTACTTATGCATTCATAGTCTTTTTGTCAACCTATATAAACTTCTTATATTCTCTATTAAATTTTCTTCTGCCTTCCGAATGCAGGGATTGTCCAATGTAGATGTCATCGAGTACCATGTGTTAAATGTATACACTTTAGGAGTGGAAAGGATACTTATTTTTTATATATAGTTGTGTATATAAGATTTTGTATATAAAAAAAAAATTGAATGTAATGTGCATATTTAGATGCCAAATTTTGTATATAAAACAAAAATTGACTATAATGTACATATTTAGATGCAAAAATTTGTATATATAGAAACAAAAATCAAATGTAATGTGCATATATAGATACCAAATTTTGTATATAAAAAATTAGATGCAAAATTTGAAATATAAAAGAGCCCATGGGGTTGATTTGCAAATATTAAGAGCCCACATTTGTATCGTCTAAATGCCATGTAAAGTGCAAAAATTATGTTTCCTTACTATGAATGTTATATCCTTATATTTGTATCATCTTAATTTTGTATCCTTACATTTGTATTGTCTTAATTCCATGTACATTTGTATCATCAAATGATGTAATAGTTGCAATCATTGAGTAAAAATTAGTCAAATGTGTCTAAAGTAAAATGGTGATTCCGTGGGGTAAAGGGATAGTATTGAAGGATTGCATCCTAGCACCAAATGGACTATGCCATTAGCTCTGGTTGGGTGGGTAAATGCTAGTGAAAACCTCATTTTGACCACTGAATCACTAGAACGTTCGCAACCATGCCAGACCAAAGTGTCCCCAACGTGCACTAAGCACGATTGGGCAGCGATCTTTCAAGGCTCCTATCTCAGACCCTGTGAGAGGTATCTACAAACTATGAGATGCTATAGGACCATGTTTCTAAGGCCTATAATAACCTCTCTCCATTTTGGGATATTCAATTTTTTTTTAATTTGGCACGCCAATCTTGTTTGATGCCAAAACTTACAGTGAGGGTTAGTTGAAAGTTGCACCACTTGGTTTCTTCAAAATGTTCATCCCAGCACTTAATAGTCTATGCCATTGGCTCTGATTGGGTGGTTAAGTGCTAGTGACAACCCCATTTTGACCATTGAGTCACTAGAACATTCACGACCATGCCAGACCAAAGTGTCCCCAAGGTGCACTAAGCACGATTGGGCAGCGATCTTTTGAGGCTCATATCTTAGACCCTGTGAGATCTATCGGTGAACCATGAGATGCTACAAGATCATGTTTTTGAGGCCTAAAATAACCTCTCTCCATTCTGGGATATTTAAATTTGTTTGAATTTGGCACACCAGTCTCACTTGATGCCAAAACTTGTAGTGAGGGTCAGTTGAAAGTTTTACCACTGGGTTTCTTCCAAACCATTTTTCCTGGCACTGAATGGTCTGCACCATTAGATCCAATTGCATGGGTAAATTCTAGTGAAAACTCTATTTTGATATTGAGTCACTAGAAAGTTCACAACCATGTCGGACCAAAGTATCCCCAAGGTGCACTAAGCATGATTGGGCAGCGATCTTTCGAGGCTCGTATCTCAGACCCTATGAGAGGTATCGGTAAACTATGAGATGCTACAAGACCATGTTTCTAAGGCCTATGAAAATCTCTCTCTACTCTGGTAAATTCAAATTTGTTTGAATTTGGCATGCCAGTCTTGCTTGATGCCAAAACTTGCAGTGAGGGTCAATTCAAAGTTGCACCACTAGGTTTCTTCCAAACCATTCATCCCAACACCAAATGGTCTGTTCCATTAGCTCTTGTTGGGTGGATAAATTCTAGTGACAACCTTGTTTTGACCTTTGAGTCACTAGAACATTTATGACCATGTCAGACCAAAGAGTCCTCAAGGTGCACTAAGCACAATTGGGCAGCTATCTTTCAAGGCTTGTATCTTGGACCCCGTAGGAGGTATCGTAAAACCTTGAGATGTTATGGAAATGTGTTTCTAAGGCTTACAATAACCTCTCTCTTTTCTAGGAGATTTAAATTTTTTTTAATTTGGCACACCAGTCTCGCTTGATGCCAAAACTTGCAGTGAGGGTCAATTAAAAGTTGCACCACTAGATTTCTTCCAAACCGTTCATCTTGGCACTGAATGGTCTACACCATTAGCTTTGGTTGGGTAGTTAAATGCTAGTGACAACCACATTTCGACCACTGGCTCATATGGGGTTATAGGTTAGTTTGGATTACAAAGGTTTTTTTAAACCTTATTAAAATTTATAAGAAGGGGTATTAGATTCAAGTTGTTGAGTTAACAACATTAGTTGTCAACTAGACAACATCTTTAAATCATAGTTTGGTTATGATAGTCAGTTTGGGACTATTACCAAGAAGTTAGATAGTTAGATAGAGGTTGCAGTCGGGTTTTGAAGGATTTTTGAGTCTTTTTTGTAAGGGATCCATGTGAGTGAATGGGGGATGTCGAGTTGAGAGTGTAAGGAAGCAAAAATATAATATTTTTCAATCAATAAACAAAGATTTTGTCTGCATGTTGTTAATTGTCTCGTGGAATAGTCAGTGAAACATCAAATTAATGTGCTTGACTTGAATGTGATTTGGGTTGGGTAGTGAATTAAATACATTTCTTTGATTATTGTTTATGTCTTCCATACATTACTTTCAGTCTTTTTATTATTCTTAAATCAAAGCAAGTGACTGTGACTGGTTGAAGGGTACAGTCAGTGTGTAGGGATGTAGTCTCCTTAAGGGATTGAATCTCCCACCCACTGTGACCAATTTAATTGGTGGTAGGAGTCAATGATGTATTATATCCTTGTATTATAATTGTCATATGTATGGATATGTGAAGTGATGGTTGAGAGAACACTGATTGATGGAGTTTACTGATTGAAGGAGAGCCTGTCTTCACACCAGTCATTATCGAAGTTGAATACCCTTGAGAATATTTTTTCTTATGATGGAATATGGATATTAGGATCCATAATAATGTGTTAGGCCAACTGGATTGTCTTGGAGAGAGTTACAAAGGTCTTTTTGAGTAGACCCTAGGTATATGACCCTAGAAATAAGGGTTTGGTGGCTAGCAAATTTGGTGAGTTTTGAAACCTTATAAACTTGAAAATATTGTATTTTGAAACCTTAAGAAAGACTATTTAATGCTTTGGGGTGTAGGGATTAAGTGCATATATAAGTTGCTTTGTTATTTGGAGGAAATTAGGCCTAGTTTGTGGGTGCTAGGGTAGTGGATCTAGAATTTGGTCCAAAGGAGTCTACCCTGAGTCTTGGGGAGGATTTAAGTAATCAAAAAGTGTATCTAGAACAATAATTAGTTTCTTGATTTGTTTGGAGAATTCTGGAGAAAAAGGTTGATTTATGACTGGTGAAGGCTACAAGCCTAGAAGGGCTATTGGAGTGGATTGGTGGATGATGAGTTGACTAGAATTGGTATATAGGGGGAACATAGTAGATGTACCATATTAAGATTTTATATGGTGTTATAATCAAGGTGGAGACCTATTTCAAGTTTTGACAAGATGGAGGCTCTAGGTGCACTAGGAGGCCTAGAATGGAGTTGGTGCCAAGAGAAGTTGGGATAAGAGGTAAGAGGAAGTGAACTTTTTCAAAATGTCTAATGTGTTGGTTCTCTAAAGTCAAAGAACTCTATTTGACCCTTGAGTTGAGACTAACTCCTTGAGTATATTCCAAGATGCTTGTAGAATCCTCAAGTTGAGTTGGGTTCCTTGAGGAGATAGTAGAGGGCTCTCCATTAGATTTGCTTGGTTGAGAGCATCAGATACACATGAATACAATGTAGCACATAAATTATGAATTCACTTAAATGATCAATTACACATGTGAAAACACATAGCACATAAAGCGCACATGTAAATTTTCTTAAGTCACGAAGCATACATGTAGCACATAGATTATAAAGCATACACATGAATTCACTTAAGTCATGCACATAGCCCATACACATGAATTTAGGTTTTGAATAATGTAGTTGAATATACATGAATATACTTAAGGCATAAATCGTACACATGATTACATACACACAAGAATATTTACATACTAACAATGAATAAATAAACACACAATTAACAAATTGGATCGAATATCAAGTTTCGTATATATCAAAATGAACAATAATTTTGTTCATATTTACAAAATCAACATATCTAGATACAATGTGGCATACACCATCTCAAAATGTGTCATATGACATCTCAAAATAAGAAGTTCAAGTACAAATGTTTCTAGGACATCCTATTCTACTGGTGGATCATCAAAATCCAACCTCTTTGAAGTACTCTTTGGCTTTGATGGATCATGCATTCAAGCAAAAAAGTGAAACCCCAAGTTAGATTACTTAATTTATATGGTTTCTACAAATTAAAATAAAAATTCAAAATCATAGTCAATAATAATAAATAAAATTTAAACTAAAATTGAACTCTCATGTACCTTGCCTCTCTGTCTCCTCACTCAGACAAGAGACCTAATATATGTCCTTGGTAGCGAAGAAACAATGCCACCAATGTCAACTCTGACCTTTATATGTTTGCAAACATGAGATTGATCTACGAGTTATACTATTTAATGTTAAATCCTTGGTAGCAAATATATGTTTACAAAATAATTGAAGTAGCATTAAAAATTACCTGTGTTGAACTTTCTTCAGGAAATGTCGACTGAGTCATCAGCAATACAAACCCTTGGCATTCTACCTCCCTCAAACTAGGGGTGACCTACAAAAGTTAAACAAACACTTCATACAATCATGACTTGATCATATTATATATACTTGATAGTAAAATACACACAAATAAATTTAGAAATATATGTACTGTGGGGCTATCACTGTGAATTGAGATGCATGTGACTCTATCATGGTGAAAGGGTCTCACAACATCATCAGACACCACCCTCTATCAAATAAACCATGTAAATTAAAAATGAGTATGCACAACTGAGAAGTATACATGTATGCATAAACAAACTAAATTACTTAATTGCCTTCCCCTTGTCAACGCATGATGCTTGAATCCCCTCACATTGCCCCCCAGTGGCAACTGGTGACACCTACATCAGTATGTAATAAGATGATCATAAAAGTTAGGAAACACATGTACATATACTATTATAATAATTTAAGAAAACCAATGAGTACGTTAAAACATATGTACCATGGAAGTGTGAAGGCCAAATGATATGGATGAAAGCATGGACCCATCCACCTGTACCATCTCCTCCTCTATCATCAACTGAACATAAATGTAAAAAAACATAAGTGGGAAATCATTATAAGAAAATTCTACTAAAAATATGAATGTTTAAAATTAAATACAATGTAAAAAATGAATTGTTTATCCTTACCATAACAGTAGGAGTCCATGGCTCTCTATGCCCCTGATGCACATCTTCATGAGGTGCTTCAGTGCCTGTAGTGTGTTGTGTAGTATCATCCACCTCGAAGACGTAGTTATATGCATCACTATCATTTAGGGGACCCAAGCACATATTCTTTCACATAATGCAAGTGTGGGGTACACAAACATGTGAGCTCATGGAGGATGTCCAAGGGCCAAAAGCATCAAGATGAGGAGGCAACAATGTCGAGCTCTGTGTAACCAGAAAATCACTCAAGTGTGAATGGCTCGAATAGTCTGTGAGGTAACCTCAACAATAATATCAAGATGTTTCACTATAGGAGGTAGTGAAATCTTGGGAAGGGGGATGTACATATGTGCGGAATTTCATCTAGTGTGCACATGGCCTATCCTAAGGAGCACCTAAGCCTACACCCTAGTTCGGTCTCATACTCCAATAATTTACCTTGTGACTGAGCACAAATTCCGTATACAATTTTTTAATGAAATAAAATGGGACATCCAAATTATTGTGAGGTGGTCTATCAAAAACCATCCACCAATGGTCCTAAAAGTTGTCATGTATTGCATCATTTGTGCACCATTTAATTGACAACTTGAGTTTTATAGGGTCTACTTTTAAACCAGTTTTGGCATCCACAAAAAGATTACATATGTCATGTTTTGTTATGTTTAGGTTCATAACTTGATCATAGTCAAGCCCATCGTCAAACTGGACATGCATGGAATTGTGCCAAAGGAGTGCAACATTATGTTTCTCTGTAAGTTTCTCCATGTTTTCAATAATGGAGTTCAATGTGGAAAACATGGGGTGCAATGTGGGGATATTAACATATGTGGTTTGATATCCTCTAAGCTGATTTAGATTGTCTCCTATGAGATCCTCTAAATGGTGAGGGTTTGAGACTGGTTCGTCTTCTGAAAGTGGGGGATTATTTGGAGGTGGTTCTAGATTATTTGTAGGATCATTGGGAGGGTTTTCTAATTCATTTGAGTCCATGTCTGATTACAATTAGAACCCAAATAGATAATTACAATCAATTTTAAAAAATAATTAAAAATATCATTTAAACCCTAGTTTTTATATAAAAAAATACAAATTTCAATTAAAAAACAATAAAAACTTAAAAATTTAACTTACCTATTGATGTTGAGAAAATTAGATATGATATTCTATCAGATATCTGAAACCCCTAGAGCCATGTTCAATGTTTTCACAATGAAAATGTTGAACGTGGTCACAGACTACAAATATAATTTATTGGCAAAAGTCAGATATTTGATAATATCAGATATCCAAGATTATCAGATATTTGATATTATCAAATATTCGATTAGGCATGTGCTTTGGCATTTGGCTTGGCCAGGTGTACTGACACCCAGGCCTACTAAAAAGTCAACAAACTTTTTAGTGCACTTTTGGATGAGTGAAAATTTTATTTTTTTACATCGCCACTTTTTGGCATACCATGATCTTGCACATACCCCATTATAATAATAATTCTCAACAAAACAATAGTCATAATAATAGTTATCATAATAATCATAATTATTCTAATAATAGACCTCATTGTACTTATTGTGGGAAATATGGTCATGTGACCAACAATTGTTTTCAGAAATAAAAGCATGAGCAACCCTTTACTCCTTATAATCAAACTAATCAAAACTCTCATAATAATAACTCTCGTCAAGATTTTGTTTCTTGTTATGGGATGTCTAATTCTCACTATGATGATACTACTATTTAGGATGAACCCTATGATGATGGTTATTCTTTGGATAACCCTCTAGATTACTATATTCCTACTCAAACAAATTTAATTCAAAGTGATACTATGCACTCTCCTTATGATGAATTCCAATTTGATGATTCTTTCTCTCATTTTGATGATATTTTTGAACAAGAAGAGGAAATTATTTATAATTTCCTAATGTCACTTTGCCTTCTTTTGATTATCCTATTATAGATATGTTTATTACTCAAGATAAAATTCATGATAAGGTACTAATCCTATTATTGTTGTGGAGGTTAATGATGATGATGCTTATACTAGCTCTCCTCCTCTTGATATTTCATATTATGATGAATACATTACACATTTGTTTTATGCAATTGAAGATTGAATTTTTCATTATATGACTCATGATTTGCAATATAATTTTTCTTTCCAAAGTGTTACTGATTCAGCACTAAGAGATCCCAATGATGGGAGATCTACTAGTGGTTATTTCCTTATTGCAGGCTCAAGTGTAGATACATCTCCATCTCTATTTTCTACTGGAAATGAATATTCAAAATGTACACATGCATCTAAAGAAGTTCTATGGAATCAAATATTACCTGAACATTTGGATCCTCCTCTACAAGCTCCTACACCTTTTTATTGTAATAATCAAAGTGTTGTTTCAAAGATTCCTATGTACAATTCAAGATCCAAGAACATATCACTCCAGAATCACTTCCTGAAAGATCAAGTTGTAGATAAACATGAGCCCCTCATCCATTGAAAGGGAAATGATCCAAGTGTTGATATCTTAAATACTCTTCCTCAAAAGAAATCTCAAAATCATTGTAAATATTTGGGTTTGATACCTATTGCTCTAATCACCCCAAGTAAATATTAAAGGGGGATGTTAGAATTAGTAATCTTTCTTTGGTTGTTTTATTTAATTTGAGGATAAACCAAGGTATCCTCTTTTTATTTAATTTAGGATATTCCTATAGGAATCTCTAAATGTAATTATTTTGTCTAGTCCAAGTGGGAGGACAACTCATATTTTGTAATTTCTTTAATAAGGAAATTATTTTATTCCTCCTTATGAGGATGCTCACACTTGGCACACACCTAGTATGAATGTGGCATTCATTCACATGGGAGTTACATGCAAACTCTTTCATGATCTCTACTTAAGAGATGCTTCTCCACACACTTGATACATTTTTTTCTCACATAATTTTCTCACATTTTTCCTACACACAATTTCTCTCCTAGTTCTATCATTATTGTATTGAGCTTCTTGCTCATGTATTTTTTCTCTCTCTCTCTCTCTCTCTCTCTCTCTCTCTCTCTCTCTCTCTCTTTAGGCTTTTCATTCCTCATTCATAATACATAAAGGGATTTTTCTTTTCTTTTCCCCTTACAAAAATCTCTTGGATCTTTGTTGGGATTCTTGGAGTATTCTCATGTTTTGGTGATTTATCTTGCAACTTCATCTCTATTTTGGCTTATGGTAAACTCTTTGCACTTCACTTTCTTGGATTATTTTCATGATCTTATTTTTAGTCTTTTAATACTTCTAACAATAAAAATAATAGTATTAAGTATGATATTGATCCTAACTCTAAACCCTACATGCCATCTCTCATCACATCCCTTTTCAAACCCTAACTTTTGCATTGATCCTAACACTACTTATAACCCTAACCCTAATCAATGTTATAAAACTATACCAAACCCTTACTTTAACCACATACTCCAACCCTACACATAAATCTCACACTACCTATTATATTAACACTAACTCTAAAACCTACATCCCATCGGTAACCATGTCCCTAATATTATTCTAATAGTCAACCAAATATTAACCTTAACCATAAAACTATATCTATTTTACACCTAACTATAAACCTTACATCTTAACCCTTACCATGATGTTAAATTAACAATAACCCTAATCCTAACTCTAGAGCTAACCAATATACTAATAGGACACCTAGAACTCTAAACCATCTTCTTGAACCCTAATTGTACTAAGAATTTACTAAGACATTATCTTTACCCTTAATGTTACACTAAATATGATACACCACCTAATTATAAACATAACATCCTATCCCAAGCCACAACCTTAATCTCATCCTACCACTAACTCTAACCCCTCACCCTAATCCTAACCCTAAATCTAATTGTTATGATTAACGTTATACTACTCATAACTGTAAGCTCATTTCTATCCTCACACCAACCTTAACTTTAACAATAGCACTAACCTTAACAATGAAAATAGCACTAACACTAACAATAATATTATAGGTAACCCAAACCCAAACCCAGACACTAATCTTAATACTAACTATAAATGTAATTGTAACCATTCACATAATAATACTCCTAAGGTTAAAGCCTAACCCTAATCATAACTATTATTAGATAACTAAGAGGGGAGGGGGTGAATTAGTTAAGTCCAATTATCCTATAGTCCCAAATACTCCCAGATGTATATAACAAAACTTTCAAATCAAATAATAAACTTGGTAAAATATCAATTGTGCCTTTCTCTTCATCTATTGATTACCAGTAAATTAAGTATTGTGTTTACTGATCTATCCAATTATAGAAATGTGTAAATTAAACTAACAACTCAACACATCCATACACATATAACCCATAGATTTTTAATGTGGAAACCCTATTAGGGGAAACACCACCTGGGACTAGTAACCCAAAATAATTCACTCTTCTGAAGTGAGCTCAGTTTGGAGCCAACTTTGTTAAAGGTTACAAAACACACTATGAGGTGTGACCTAGTTAGAGGATTTATCACTAATATTTCTCCTTTGACCAAACATTCACAATGGGGTCAACAAGAAAACAATCAAGATTCATTGAATGTCATATTGAAATATAAAGATTGTTAAGTCCCACTCGGTTAAGAGATTTATCAGTAACAATGGTTAAATAGATACAGTAATGATCTGATTCAAATACAACTTGATTATCATATTTTCATATCTATGCTAAGCTCAAAAATAACTCTAATCAATAATCAATTCAACATCTTCATTTCCTCCAACTCTATTTTGCTCGATATATGCTTTCTCTGACACTTGGTGTTGTCTATAGTTTTTCTTGGTTTTGTCTTTAACCAGTTTGATTAGTGTTGCATGAAAACAATCCTTTTCACATGAATTCTCCTGGAGCATCAAGAATCCCAGCCTTAATAATGAATTTTGTGTCTCCTTATATAGACATCATAAACTATTTTATTTTCATCCATAGATTTTGCCTCTTAATCTTCACCATTGGTTTTTCTACTTTAACCATCCTCAATAGTTGTGTCAATAACACATTTCATTCTCCTTCATTCAATCATCCTTGAATTTTGTTAGTCATTTGATCATCATAAAAAACATTATCTTTTACCTCATAATCATAAATAATTGTCCAACTCATCAGTTTAGTCGGCTGCTACAAACTCCATTTATTTCTTTTTCTCGGTCAATACCAGAATGCGTTGATGATAACTATGTCAGTTAATACTATACTTGGTATACACTACACTTTCTTGGTGTATATTGCAATCTTTGTTTACCGACCACATAAACTTGTTCAGTCCTGATCTTCAATACATAATAGAATCATGTAATACAATCAATTCATCAACATAATATCATAGACTCATCAATAAGTTACGCAATGTATACCATATCCATATCTTTCTCATCCATCTCATCTTCATGTAGATATATCTTTCCTTTATCATTTTCCTTCTTAAGATGTTTGTAACGCTCATGATAAGTACAGTCAAAACTAGTTGACATTAATAACAATACATTGACTAATTTAATTGGCTTACATACACTCTAGTAGCTCAGTGATCATTAATCATTGTCTTTCAATTATCCATTCTATTGTCAAACTTTCCTTCAAGATATTCAATTAGTTGTAGTTTGTCAATCTCTCCCTTTGGTTTTGATGGCAACACAATAGAAATATTCTACAAAATACCAAACATTTTTTCTACAACTCTATAAGCAAATGATGTAACTCAATAAGCTCTCCCTAGCTTGTACATTTAATATATTTAATCACTACACAACATTAATACTCCATGCAGTCTCTCACTGCAGATTTGATCTTCTTATTTGAATGTTGTTTCTTCTCTCCTATTTTCTTCTTTCTCTTTGGATAGATATTTCATTGATTCTTCTCTCCCTTTGACAACAATGTCAAAAATAATAAAAAGCTCTTCAATAGCCAAAATAGTATCTCTAGTGTTCGGTTTAGATCAAGTACATTTCATGTATCGATATGCAATTTCAATTTGTCTTTCTTCTTTTATCTTTCACAACCTTAGGAGACCTAAAGTGTGAATATCATGCATCAACATCATTTGATATTCTGATAAAGTATAGGTTGATGCAACCCTCTTGATCACTTTAGTGACTGATAGACAAGGGATGGAACCCTAGTCTAGTCCCCAAGTACTCAAATGTATCCTTAGGTAAGGGTTTAGTAAATATATCTACAAGTTTTCCATTGATTTTACAAATTCCATTTTCACTTTCTTTTATTATAATTATTTCCTCAAGTAGTGATACTTTATAGATATATGCTTTGTCTTCGCATGCATCACTGGATTCTTAGAAATATTTATAGCACTAGTGTTATCACAATATGTTATCACCGGGTCAGTGATCTCTTCATTCATACCTTTCAAAATTTATTTTATCCATGCAATGCTCAAACAATTAGTAGCAACAACATATTATTCTTCTATAGTGGATTGAGAAATGCATCCTTATTTCTTGCTTATCCAAGTAACTATTCTTTCTCCTAAAAATAATGCTCCATCGGTAGTGCTCTTTCTATCATCAATATTTCCAACCCAATCTGCATCTGTGTAAACTTTCAGTTCAAAGTTTCCCTCTTTCTTATACCACAAATCATATTTTTCAGTGTTCTTCAAATATCTCAAAATTCTTTTTACAATAGTCATATGTGATTCTTTAGGATTAGCAGAAAATCTTGCTACAATTCCAATTGCATGTGCAATATCTAGTCTACTATGCACAACATACATCAACTTACCAATCGTTGATCTATATAGTGTCTGATTTACCTCATTTGACTGATCATCCTTTGTCAATTTGCATCCAATGACCATAGGTGTACGGACCAGTTTGAATCTTCCATACCAAAGGTCTTCAATACTTCTTTTATGTACTTTGATTGAGTAATGTACATGCCTTCATTTTGTTGTAAAATTTGCAAGCCAAGGAAGAATTTAATCTCTCCAAACATTGACATTTCAAATTCTTTTCTCATTTCATTAGAAAATAATTTACATAGATTATCATGTCCTCCAAATATGATATCATCAACAAAAATTTTAGCAATAAGAATTTTATCATTAGTTTCACCTTTCAAGTATAAATTGTTGTTGTCACTTGTTTTAACAAATTCAATACTGATAAGATAGAAATACAGTCTTTCATACCATGCTCTCACTGCTTGTTTCAATCCATATAGTGCATTTTGTAACTTACATACCATGTTTTTCTTATTAGGATCAACAAAACCTTTAGGTTTCTCAATGTATACCTCAAGTATTCCATTCAGAAATGCAGATTTAACATCCATTTGATAAACTTTAAATCCTTTGTAAGCAGCATAAGAAAGCAATATTCTAACTCCTTCAAGTCTAGAAGATGGTGCAAAAGTCTCACCATAGTTAATTCCTTCTTCTTGTGCATAACCTTTGCATACATCATTTTCAAGTGCATCTCTAACAGTTTTAGGTTTAAATTCAAAAACTAAGAATTTATTGTTTCTCAACTTACTTTGTGTCAACATGCCATCTTTCTTGTCTCCAATAATCTGATTTTGTGGATGATGTCTCCTCACATATTTTGCAAGTACATGTTCAATTATTTGTTCTTTATTGTGTTCTTTACTCGGTGTAGGATCAAGATCTTCATCGGTAATTGTTTCCTAATTCTCAGTCTATATAGACTGATACTCGTAGAATTACCCTATTGCTCAGTAACGCCAAGTTGTTTCTCAGGTAGAGTGTCAATTTTCTCAATAAAAGTAAATCTACCATAATCTTTTAGTTCCTTTTTTCTTTCTTTATCATTCTTCTCAGAAAATTCATCAACTCTCACATTTGCACTTTCAATCATCTTGTTAGTAGTCTTATTCAAACATTTGTAAGCTTTTCTCTTAGTATAATATCCTAAGAATATTCCTATTGGTATAATACATTATTTGGGTAGTTTAACCATCCAACCGTTTATCATTTTATAACTATCTGCATTGTATAAAAACTCCTCTTCTTGATTATTGAATAATATATTGAATATTCATCTTCAATCTTCTTCATGTGGTATCAGAGCCAACATAGAAATGAATCGATTTGATGCATGAAGATGTGAAGACAATGATATTTTTCAAATGTTGAAGCCACAGTGTGGATGGAATTTGTGAGAAGTTGTGTATTGTTGTAGAAAACACATCAATGATTCTTGTTATCGATGACATGGAAATCACAGTGCTAGGAAAAGTGTTTTACCAATGTAAGCATCTGACTAACATACTCTATTTTGATTTGATTAGATCGACAATGCTAGTGATCAAGCGACAACGCTAGTGATCAAGTTCATTGTATGGGTCAATCACTAAACCTTGTATCCCATGCCTTAAAACTGATGCCTTTGCAAGACTAAAACTATTGCTTCACCAATCTAACCATCCTTTTTTGTTCCACACTTTCCTAACAAAGTACCTACACTTAGTCAAGTGGACCGGCATGCTCATCCCTATTTCTATGAATTAAAATCTTCTTTTGTCTTTCCTGCGTGTATGGAGTCTCTGATCTCTTGTTTTCTCATGTCTAATAGTGTGTGGAGTCATACCTAAGAATATTCATCTTTGCCATTTCTAAGCACTATCAATAATGCTTCAATTTAGTTTTGGGTTCTCTAGCATTGGGAATAATATTATGTGGTTTAATGGAGTGGACCTATGATGGCATGTGAAGAAATGAACATCTTTAAGACACGTTATTCTCTACAATGCATGAAAATAGTGGCAATGCATGAAAATACTGCACAAACGGATGAATATTTTGATGATCTAGCACTACACAATTACGGTACTCTTCTTGAGAACTTTATGGATTTAAACTTCACTTTTCTAGAGATGAATTCATTTATACTTGTTGGAAGTTCTTATCTCTTATATTTTGGAGGAGAACTCGATGATAATATGATTTTTTAGAACTTTCAAAAGTGTCATTATATAGAAATTCCATTGTTTTTTGGTCAATTTACGAGTAGTATAAAAGATTTGGTTTACAACATGGATGAAAAAATAAGTGCTTCTTGGAAGTTTGGTATTCCAAATAAAAAAGGGCATATCATAAAAATGATTGCTAGAGGAGCTAGTGTGATATATGCTAATATTGTTGGAGATTTATGCTACTCAAATGAACTTGCATTTTATAGCCAGAATGAGGTAGAATCTACAAATCTCACTTTAAGGACAAGGCCTCCAAAGATTCATCTGATAAATCAAATGGATAAACTATAATAGGGTTTATCTGGAGGTTGGTGGCATCGGAGGATGGAGGGACTTCCATCATCTGAAGTCAAGCTTCTCGCTTTGGGATGGTGTTTTGAATGAGAAGCATTTTTGTCATTTTTTGGTTTTCAATTTTGTTTAGCTTTCTAATGCTGACAATTTTGCAAAATGCATGTTTTTTGAAGATTCATTTTGGAGACATGTTTGGGAATTGTTATTGCACTCAATATGGATTGTTGTCCAGCGAGCTTCAGAGTATATGATCAAGAATTATACCCTTTCTCGGTCACTAGACAGTGATAGAGATCTATCTCATCTCGTAGGGATCATTGTTGAATAATTCAAGACTTTTTTATTTGAGAGTTCAAGATTAAGGACTTAAGAACACAGTTTGAAGCTACACCTTTCCATGGGTCAAGAGATAACTTGATGGAGCCTTGCATGAGTCATGATTTGTTACTTCAGAAGAAAATTTTCTCAAAATATTTTTCTCAAATTATTTAATCAACATGTTTTGTTATGTAAGCCCTAATGGGGGGTCTCTAGGGAAATGTGAGTATGATAATTTAGGATCAATGTATTAAGGGGGGGAATGTTGGCATAATGCATTATATGGGTATTTTAACCATCTAACTATTTGTCAGTTTGTAACTATTTGCATTGTATAAAAACTCCTCTTCTTGATTATTGAATAATATATTGAATATTCATCTTCAATCTTCTTCAATTCCTTCATCACCTTTTGAATCAAATTTCCCATTTCTATCATCTTTCAAAATGTAACATCTACTTCCAAATATTATGAAATAACTTACATTCGATGTGTATCCATACCATAATTCATAGGGTGTCTTGTTTGAATCTTTCTTCAGTTGAACTCGGTTCAATGTATATACAACAGTACTAACAACTTCTCTCCAGTATATCTGTGCAACATACTTTTCAATCATTAGTTTTCTAGCACAATCAACAATAGATATATTCCTCCTTTTACCAATCTCATTCTATTGTGGTCTCCTTAGTGCAAAAACTTGTCTCTTAATTCCATGCTCATTACAAAATTTAGTGAACTCGTCAAAAATAAACTCACCACCTCTTTTTGATCTAAATTCTTTTAATTCTTTACCACTTTCTTTTTCCACTTTAGCTTTAAACCATTTAAACATATTAGAAGCTTCAGATTTTTCTTTCAATAACATGACAATCATCATCCTAGAGTACTCATCAACAAAAAAGATAAAGTATCTATCTTCATAATAACTCTAAGTTCTTATAGGACCACACAAGTCGGTATGAATAAAGTCCAAAATAGCATTAGATAAATAGTTTTTTCTCTTAAAAACTAGATTTTGACATTTTTCCCATTTGACATTGATTGCACATGACATGGTCAGGTTTAGATAAGCCTGGTAAATCTCTAACTCTCCTTTTCTTACTAATCTTAACCATGTTGTCAGAATTCACATGATATAACCTTTTGTGCCATAACCATACATCTTTAGTTCTACCCAATAAACAAGAATTTTTAGCATCATCAAGATAAAATAGATTACCTTTAGATTGTTCACCAGTACCGACCAACTTTCTAGTCTCATCAAAGATCTTTACCTTTCTATTGTCAAATGTAACTCGGTGACGTGTGTTATTCAGTTGTGCTACACTCAAAAGATTGTAATTAAGTCCCTACACCCAATATGCATTCTCACATCTGATCTTATTGTTCAAAAATATAGACCCTTTTCATTTTACTAGACAAGGCGTATCATTTCCCATTTTAATAGATCCATCATTATAATATTCAACGTATTCAAATTTGTCTTCATCACTAGTCATATGATGTGTACAACCACTATCAATAATCCAAGTATCATTCTTGCTAACTTTAGAAATAAGTGATGATTCAACATACCTTTATTCTTCTTATGAATCTCCTTTCAAATCTATGAATACCACCTCAATTTCTTTAGCAGTGTTGGTGTCGGTGTCAGTGTCATCATCATCTTCAACAAGGTAGCATGCCTTCTTGCCTTTATCTTTGTAATCTCAATTACTTCTTCTATCATACTATTAGTTGCCTCTGTGTTCTCAGTTATCTCTGCTGTCAAATTTCTTTTCACTAGATATTTCATTATCTTTCTCATCTTCTTTCTTGTTAGGACATCTAGTTGCAATGTGTCCAATCTCTTTATAATTAAAGCATACCAAAGGTAATTTTCCTTTATATCTTCCTTTACCTTTATGCAGTCTTCTAGCCATTAATGCTTCAAGATCATCAAGTTCATCCTCATCACTATCACTATCACTCTCATTTCTTATCATGTGTTTACTGCTTGATTGACCAATTTTCAAAGATGACATAAATGCAAACTCAATAGTAAGAAAAATACTATTATCAAAGTTTCTCAACTCAAAAGTAGTCAATCTATCGATTAGATTATCAAGTGTAGGATGATTACCTAGAGCTGATCTCATCTCATGAATTACAGAGACTCTAATAGAATAAGTAGGTAGAAAGGTTCTGAGAATTTTACTTACAACAATGTTTTCTTCAATAATACCTCCTGCTCCTTAGATAGCATTGGCAACCTCCTTAATTCAGTTTTTGTACTGTGATATGTTCTCTCCTTCTTTCATTTTCATGTCATCAAACTTTCCTTTAAGGCTCTCAGCTTTAGCCCTTAATACATTCACATCTCCTCCATGAACTAGTGCAAGTTTTTCCCACATCTATTTAGTAGAAGTACATGTCTTAACATCTTCAATGTTGGCATCGGATAAGGAAGCAACAAGCTCTATCATTAAAACATTGTGTTCATGTCTATCTCTCATCTGATCAATAGTCAAGGGTGTAGTAGGAAAGATGAATTCATTATCCAAGTAGTCTATTGTAGATTCTCCAATTCCTAATAGATGTAATCTCATTCTACTTTGACATGTCCAGAAGTTGTCTTTGTTCAACTTTCTCACCTCTCTCTCATACATCTTGTGATCTTTAGTTTAAGTCCTTCAAACTTTTCCTTCCAAGCACTCTATGCTTTGATACCAATTGTTAGATAACTGAGAAGGGGGGTGAATCAATTAAGTCCAGTTATCCTATAGTCCCAAATACTCCCAGATGTATATAAAAAAACTTTCAAATCAAATAATCAACTCGGTAAAATATCAATTGTGCCTTTCTCTTCATCTACTGATTACCAGTAAATTAAGTATTGTATTTACCAATCTATCCAGTTATAGAAATGTGTAATGTAAAATAACAATTCAACACATCCATACACATATAACACAAATTTTAAACATGGAAACCCTGTTAGAGGAAAAACCACCAGGGACCGGTAACCCAAAATAATTCACTCTTCTGAAGTGAGCTCAATTAGGAGCCAACCATGTAAAAGGTTACAAAATACACTGTGATGTGTGACCTGGTTAGAGGATTTATCACTAAAAGTTCTCCTTTGACTAAACATTCACTACGGGGTCAACAAGAAAACAATCAACATTCATTGAATGTCATATTGAAATATAAAGAACGTTAAGTCTCACTCAGTTAAGAGATTTATCTATAACAATGGTTAAACTGATATAGTAATGATTAGATTCAAATACAACTTAATTTGCATATTTTCAGATCTATGTTAAGCTCAAAAATACCTCTGATCAATAATCAATTCAACATCTTCATTTCCTCCAACTGTGTTTTGCTCAGTATATGCTTTCTCAGACGCTCAGTGTTGTTTGTAGTTTTGCTCAACTCTGTCTTTAACTAGTTTGATTAGTGTTGCATGAAAACAATCCTTTTCATGTGAATTCTCTTGTAGCATCAAGAATCCTAGCCTCAATAATGAATGTCATGTCTCCTTATATAGACATCATAAACCATTTTCTTTCCATCCATAGATTTTGCCTCTTAATCTTCACCGTTGGTTTTGTCACTTCAACCATCCTTGATAGTTGTGTCAATAACACATTTCATTCTCCTTCATTTGATCATCCTTGAATTTTTTCATTCATTTGATCATCATAACAAACATTATCTTTTACCTCAGAATCATAAACAATTATCCATCTCATCATTTTAGTCGGCTTCTACAAACTCTATTTATTTCTTTCACTCGATCAATACTAGAATGCATCAGTGATAACTAGCTTGGTTAATACTATACTCGGTATACACTAAACTTTCTTGGTGTATTCTAAAATCTTCATTTATCGACCACATAAACTTTTTCAGTCTTGATCTTCAATACATAATAGAATCATGTAATACAATCAAGTCATCAACATAATGTCATAGACTTATCAATAAGTTACCCAATGTATACCATATCCATATCTTTCTCATCCTTCTCATCTTCATGTAGCTATGTCTTTCCTTTATCATTTTCCTTCTTAACATGTCTATAACCATCATGAAAAGTATAGTCAAAACTAGTTGACATCAATGACAATACATTGACTAATTTAATTGTCTTACATACACTTTAGTAGCTCAGTGATAGGGAGACTCTGTGGTCTGCTAGGACTCCTTCTTGAATCCTTCTAATAGGTCAGCTTAGGACCTCCTAGGTCTTTCTTCCATTCACCCTACACCTTGGAGAGACTTCCATCTATCCCTCTTTCCACCAAGTCTTCAACCTACCAATCAAGTGCTCTAATCTTTCAAACCATCAACTAAGGCCATTTAAGCCATTAACTCCAAGTCAGGCCCATAATAGTAAGGATTAGACAGGAGTCTTATGGATTCTCTAGTGTTTGATTTTATTAGCTTAAGTCTATATTCTCATGGGTCTAGGAGCTCTTTTGCTATCAATTTCCCTTCTTCCTAGTTTCTAAGCCTTATAGCCTTTTTAGGCCTAATTAGGCCTAATTTGACTAGGGCTTCTTGAAACACCAGATTTCCCCAAAGGAACTTCCAAAAAACCTTTGGATCCTTAATGAGGCTATCTAGGGCTCTCATATTTTCTTGGTGATAGACCTTCTACTTGTTTGTACACCTCTGATCCCAATATGGCTCTTTTAAGCTTCTTTAAAGGTTTATCTGGTAACCCTGCTTCATAAACTGATCTCCAGACCCTACAAACTTGTCAAACACCTTAAAATACATATGAAAATATTACATGGCCTCTAGGGCTCATGAGGATTCTTTATCCTACCATTACAATCTACTTTAAAAGACCTAGCCTAACAAAAACTAACACAGTCTTGCCTAGGGAAAGGTCTTGCTTCTGCATGCCTTCTTGTGCACACTCATGATATTGTAAAGTATATGTAAAATGGATGTACTTTATATCCCCAAAAGTTCATACATTTTTCACGGTGGGATAGCAAGTTACTTCATGTCTAAACTAGTTGTCTTACTGTGACAGAGAGCTCGCTATTTACAAACAAAACAACAAACTAATCTAAGCCTGGTCTTTTGTACAAAAACTGATAATAAAATGAAAAGAAAAGACTTTAACTAATTATCACAAGCCTTTCTTTAATCATTCAATCCATTAATACATTAACACAAGCATTGTATCTCTAGTTTTTTTCTTCAAAAACTGGCTCTGTTTTTCCTTCTAGAATATGGATTCTGCATAGAAACATACCATTATGTCAGAATTAGGGTTTTTACATCTTAAATATCTAAAATTAGGTGTTTGGCCACCCATTTAGGTTTCAGTCGCCATTTGAGGTCTTTTTACAATTTTGGACAAAATATTGCCAATGCAACTTTTGCACAAAATGCAATATTGTGGAATTCTATTCTAATTTAACTAATTGGGAGGTCCTAATTGGACATTGAGAGTGATTGGAGCTCACTAACCTCAAAGAAAACCTATGGCATCATCTCTGATAGCCTAAAACTTGATGATATCACCATTTCCTTGCTTAGCCTTGACTCATTGTTAGACTCTAAACTCATGAACTCATGTCCTTAGTCCATTTGAAGACTCTAAACTCAACTACACACACACTAGGCTCTTTTGTGGCCTTTATTATAATTAAAAATTCCCATCATGAGCTCAACACAACAAAATTTGACAAGGTGGATCCCTATCTCCTAGGTGCTCATGTACCATGTTGTCCACCTTAGAAGCTAAGTCATCCCTAGTGATTGAGGTAATAAATCAATACCCCTGAGATTGAACTGGTTCTCATCAACCCAAGTAGCTTTGAAGTCTATTTGATTCTTCCATTTGATGAGATATTCGTTGTAAGTGCCATGCTAGGTCTTAGCTTAGACTCTTGTGTCAAGAATCTTCTCTACCTGCAGTTTGGGCTTGACAGGGATAGCAAATGTTTGAACATCCTTGTGGGCTTCCTGGATGTTTTGATCCACTTCAATGAGAGGACCTTTATATCTAACTAGATCTACAATGTTAAAAATGGGGGAGATGGCTAAATCTTTTGGCAAAACAACCTTGTAAGCATTTTTCCCATGCTTGGCTAGTATTGGGTATGGTCTAATCCTCCTCATTTGTAATTTGGTAGGCACTCCTTTTTGGAGTCTGGCTTTATTTAGGTGAACCATTACAACATCACCCACACCAAGCTGAACATCCCTCTTCTTCATATCAAATTTGTCCTTAATCATCTTGGTATTCTCTATTAAGAATTTCTTGACCTACTCATGTACCTCCTTCATGGATTGACTGAAATCTTCAGCATGACCATTGTTATGGACTTGACTTTCCAAGTCTCTAAGATCACACACACCCCTTGGATGCATCCCATAGATAGCTTCAAAGGGACTCTTGCCAGTAGTTCTATTGATGTTGTCATTATATGGAGATTTTGCTTGGTGTAGAACAAGGTCCCAAGTTAGTCCATACTCCTTAGTCAAGCACCTCAATAGATTGCCTAGGGTCTTACTAACCACCTCAGTTTGGCCATCAGTCTGAGGGTGGTAGGCTGAGCTAAATGATAGATTTTTTCCCAACCTTTTCCATAAGGACTTCCAAAAGTGTCCCATGAACTTGGCATCTCTGTCAAAGACAATGCTACTTGGTAACCCATGGATTCTCATAATTTCCCTAAAAAACAACTGGGCTATATGGCTTGCATCATGGGTGACTTTACATGGGATGAAGTGACCCATCTTACTAAACCTATCAACTACAACATAGATACTATAAAATCCATTCTATATTTTAGGTAGGCCAACAATGAAATCCATACTCACACAGTCCCATGGCCTACTTGGAATTGGTAGAGGCTAATAGATCCCTACATTTGTAGATGTTCCCTTTTCTCTTTGGCATATGATGTATTGCTCCACATAAGTTCAGACATCCTTTTTTAACTTTGGCCAGTGATAGTACCTTTGGACCAATTCTAAGGTTTTGTTTATGCCAAAATGTCCACTAAAACTCCCATTGTGCTTTTCTTGGATCATATTTTCTCTCATGGATCCCCTTGGAACACATAACTGACCACCCTTGAATAACAATCCATTCTACAATGTGTAATCTTCATGTTCACTATGGAAATGATTTTGATCTTCTTAACACACCTTTTAAATCTCTGCAAAGTCCTCATCTATGTGATACATTTCTTTGAAGTTCTCCACACCTATGCTCTATATTTGTACTTCTTGAACTGTTAGGAGCCTCCTACTCAAGGCATTTTCTACCTTTTTTAACTTCCCTTTCTTGTGCTTTATGGAAAAGGTGTATGATTATAGGTATTCTACCCATTTAACATGCCTATGGCTCAATTTATATTGTGAGTTAAGAAAACTCAAGGCATGGTTATAAGTGAAGACCACAAATTCCTTTGGTAAAAGATAATGCCTCCACTTTCTTAGAGCTTGGACAAGTGCATATAACTCCAAATCATAAGAAGAGTACTTTTTCTTTGCTTCATTTCATTTTTCACTAAAGAAGGCCACTGGTCTATTTTCTTGACTTAAGATAGCTCCTACTACTATGTTACTAGCATCACACTCTATTGTGAAAAAGCTTGTCAAATGTTGGCAATTTAAGGATAGGTTTAGTGGCTACTTCCCTCTTCAATGTTTCAAACCCCTTATCAGCAACTTGGGTCCATGCAAACTTGGTTTTGACTCCTCCTTTCATAGTATCCATCATGGGAGCACATATCCCACTAAAGTTTCTAATGAACTTGCTATAGTATTGTGCTAAACCATGGAAGCTCCTTACCTCACTTGCAGACTTGGGAATGGGCCAACTTAATATGGCTGCTACCTTGGACTCATCCATTTTCAAATAACCCCTAGACAACACAAAGCCTAAATACACAAGCTCTTGCTTCATGAAATCACACTTCTCCAAGTGTATGGTTAGTTGTTCCTCTTGCAACTTATCCAACACAATCCTAATATGCTTTAGATGGTCTTCCTTAGTCAAATTGAAAATCAAGATGTCATCTAAGTAAACTACAACAAACTTACCAGTGACATATTTTAACACCTCATTCATGAGTCTCATGAATGTGTTGGGAGCATTGGAGAGACCAAATGGCATGACAAACCATTCATAAAGTCCTTATGTGGCTTTAAAGGCAGTCTTCCATTCATCTCCCTCCTTTATCCTTATCTAACGATAGCCACTTTTGAGGTCTATCTTGGTGTAGTACTCAGTCCCTCCTAAACAGTCCATCAAGTATTCAATTCTTGGTATTGGGAACCTATACGTTGATGAACTACAACTGATTGAATATCTGAATGAACTGAAGAAACAGTGATTAGAGATCACCGAGCACTAAAATGTTATGTAAGATCATTAAATCAGTCAATATGTTGTCATTGATGTCAACTAGTCTTGACAGTACTTATCATGTTAGTTACAAACATCTGAACATCTATGGGAGTAAGAAAATATGAAGAACTGAGCTATCTACATGAGAAAAACATGGATATGACAAATGAGGATAAGGAATACTTTGGGTAACTTATTGATGAGTCTATGAATTCATACTATTGAGTTGATTATGTTGCATTAATCTATTATGAAGAAGGAAGCAAAATTGAACAAGAGATTGTGGTTGGTAATTGAAGATTTATGTAAACACCAAGCCAGTGTTGTGTATACCGACTGATAGTATTAAGTGAGCTAGCTTGACTAGTTATCACTGATGCATGTTCTGTGTTAACTGAATGTGGATGAAAACATTAAATTCTAAGAACAGCTGACAGAAATTGATGAGCTAGAAATTGTTATGATTTTGAGGTTAAAGATGAAGTTTGTTATGAGATCCACGACTAACAAAATTCAGAGAAGATCTAAAGGATGAGATTGAAACATGTTAATGACACATCTACTGAGAAAGGTTTAAGAGGAAAAATGGATGAAGGAGATTAAGCGGAAAAATCTAATGGCTGAAATGAAAATGGTTTACTTGTCTATTTAAGAGACACAAGTTTCATTATTGAAACAATCCCAGAGGAAGAAGACTACAGAGAATTCGCATGAAGACTATTCATGCATGCCTGATCAAACTAGTTATTGAAAGAACTGAACTGCAGAGTTAACCAACCGTCAAAGAACTATTTATCTAGGGAAAGTAAGTTGATGAATATTGATGAAGTGAATTTGATTATTGATTAGAGGAGTTTTCTGGGCTTAGCATAGATCTGAATATCTACAATAGAGTTGTATTTGAATCAGATCATGCTATGTTAGTTTAACCATTGATTCAAAAAATCTCTTAACTTAGTAGACTTAACAGTCTTATATTCTGCCCTATGTCATTCAAAGAATGTACATTGTTATCTTGTTGACCCCATAGTGAATCCTGGTCAAAAGTTAACTGTTAGTGTTAAATCCTCTAACAAGGTCACACCTAACAGTGTCTTTGTAACCTTTAACAGTTGTCTCTTCACCGAGCTCACTTCAAAAGAGTAAATTATTTTAGGTTACCGGTCCCTGGTGGTTTTTCCCTTAACAGGGTTTCCATGTTAAATCATTGTGTTATGTGTTATTTGTGATGATTTCTTTGTTATCATACTTTACATACTACATACTTAATTTGGTCAGTAATCATAGTTAGCTATTTAACTAGTAATTGGTAAAGTGAATAGACAGATTGATATTTTATGTCATCGAGTTGCATAATTTGTTGGAATTGTTTGATAAGGTACATCTTTGTATTTGGGACTATAGGATAACTGATCTAACTGAATCACCCCCCTCTTAGTTATTCTAACAATTGGTATTAGAGCGTATTGGTTTCTTGGAACAAATTTTTAAGGACTTTAGTAGAAAGATGACAAGATGTATAAGAGGGAAGTATCGAAGATAAACAAGGACAATTTTAATACATGGAAAAGCTGGATGAGACTTCACATATCTAGAATTGGTGAATCTGCTATACATTTACTTGACAATGGCTACTTAAAAACACTGACTACACCTTTAACTCTTGATCAGTTGAGAGACTGACATGAACATAATATTACTATGATAGAGATTGTTGCTTCTCTATCTGATGCTGAATTTGAGGATGTCAAGGCTTGCACTACTGTGAAGAAAATGTGGGATAAACTTTCTCCAGTCTATGGTGGTGATGCAAATGTGATGAGAGCCAAAGTTGAAAGCTTAATAGGTAGATTTGATGATATGAAAATGAAGGATGGAGAAAACATAGTACAGTACATGATGCAGAAGCATCTTGAGTCCTTGGCAATCCTATGTCACCAAAAAGATGTTTGAAGTTTTCTATGTTTCTTAGTTCCTACTTTGACCAAGTTGGTTTGGTGTGAATCAATTTCCTTTGTTTACTGGTATTGGTTAGTTATCTCTTTGGCGCTCGGTGATGCTTATCTAGTGCTTGGTTATCTTTGCTTATCAAGTTGTTTGTTTTGGATTTTTGTTGAGGCTGACTCTTGCATTATTATTGGTTGCAAATTTAATGTTGGTATCTATCATTGGGAAGTGTGTAGATCTAGATCTGGTTGTTCCTTTCATTAATGGTGGATCTGAAGGCCGACTTGTTCAGTAGCCTCTTGTATAAATGTAGTTGTTTGGTTAGAGTTTTGGAGGGAGTTTTTGGTTTAGAAAATAGAAGATAGAATATTAGATATTATTAGCAGATCCTCACATGTTGGAGGACTTATGTACTTGATTGTAATATCTGGCCTAAACCGGGAAGACCTTACAGCCCAACATGTATGAATCAATTTGAAGAATATATATGAAAGTTTATGCATTCTCTCTCTCACTTGTTGTGTTGTTGCTTCTGTGTATTGTTCTACAAGGTAGATCTAGTTAGGGTGTGCCTTTGGCCCCTCTCCCCTTCCTCCCTTGCATGAGGTGGTATCAGAGTGGGGTGAGATCTAGATCTAGGTTTATGAATCTAGGTTTGAGGGTTCCTTCTTGTCAATCCCTTGTTGATTAGTTGTGGGGTAGCAGATTGTAATCTAACTTGCAATTGCAAAGGGTTTTCAAGATGGTTTATGGAAGGTGAGATGCGGATCCAGGATTGACATTCATGTTGAGACAACTTGTTGCTAGGTTAGAAGTTGTTGAAATAGCCTAGAGAAGAGGGAGACATCTTGAAGATGTTAGTGATGATGAAATTGAGGAAGAACAAGGTGATGTAGAACCTTCACCTATAATGGATCAGGGTGAGGAAAGTTTGTTGAAGGCTTTGACAAATCTAAAGTCTACACCACACTTTAATCCTCCTGATTATAGTGGAAAATTATATTTTGATGAATTGGTGGACTAGATCACCGAGATGGAAAAGTACTTTGAGTATGAAAATGTACCTAAGGAAAAGAAGGTGAAAATTACAAGCAGAAAGTTGAAAAGGAAACAACAAAATCAAGGTATGGAATAAAATGGTGAATAAATTGAAGGGAAAGTTCTTACCTTGTGATTATCAAATTAACCTAGTTAGTTGAATGCAAAGTTTGAATTCTAATTAACCTAGTTAGTTAGTTGAATTCTATAGATTAGATATCAAATCTAGACATGATGAATATGATGTGGAAAGAATTGCTAGATACCTGAATGGTTTGAGAGTTTCCATCCAAGAAGAAATTAGTTTGGTCAAATTGGAGAACATTGAAGAGGCTTATCAATTTGCATTGAAAGCTGAGGAGAAATTGAACAAGAGACGTGAGCAAAGATAAAGTGGTAGAGGTGGTAGATTCCCTAGAGGAAGAGGTATATCTCATGGTGAAAATAATAGATCTGAACCTGAAAAGAAAAATCTGGATAAAGGCAAGACCAAGTGGAAAGGTGAAAGTTCATCTAGAGGTAGACGCAGTAACTACCGAGGTGGTTATAATAGAGGTGGTTTTTGAGGAACTTGTTACAATTGTGGAGAAGAAGGACATAGATCTTTTGAGTGTACACATGCAAGTAAGAAGGCTGGTAGCAATAGAAATTCTTTGGTGCAAGAAGAGTCATCTAATGAACCTGAGAAGGAAAATAACTTGATGGTAAGGAGAGCACTTTGGAATGAAATAAATAAGGAAGATCTGGTAAGGAAAAGTTTTTTCAAGACCAGATGTATATTTTTTGATGAAGTTTGGAAGGTTATCATTGATAGTGGTAGCTCAGAGAATTTGGAATCTAAGGAAATGGTTACAAAGTTGTAGTTGAAAAGGTTGGAACATCTGAAGCCCTATCAAATTTCATCGATCAAGGATGAGCATACACTCTTGGTAAGTGAACAATGTTATGTGAATTTGAAAATTGGAAAGTACTATGGTAAGGCGTTGTGTGATATCATGCCTATGGATTGTTGTCATATTTTGTTGGCTAGACCTTGGCAATATGATAGACATGATATATATAATGGGAGATTGCATAAATATACTATTTGGGCTGATGGAAGAAGACAGATCTTGTTACCTTTGATTGAAGAACCTATTAGTAATGTTTGCACATCTATGAAATTTTTCTTGATGGAAGGAAGAAAGTTTGTTAAGGACTTGAAGAAGAATGATGTATGTTTTGTTGTGATCTCTAACAAACCGAGTAAGAAAATAGAGGATAGCATACCTGAAGAGATTGATAAGTTACTCACTAAGTATAGTGAAATTATTTTTGATAATGTACCTAATGTTTTTCCACCAAAGAGAAGTATTGATCATTGCATGGATCTAATCCCTGGAGCTATTTTACCGAATAAGGAACCACATCAGTTGACACCTACCACGAATCAAGAATTGAACTGACAGATTCAAGAATTGTTGTAGAGAGGTTTGATTAGAGAAAGTTTGAGTCCTTGTGTAGTACCTATTGTATTAGCACCAAAGAAGATTGGAGATTGGTGAATGTGTACTGATTCTAGAGAAATCAACAAGATAATAGTCAAATATAGGTTTCCTATACCGAGAATGGATAGTTTGACTGGAGAAAAGTATTTTACCAAAATTGATTTGAAAACTGGGTATCATCAGATTAGAATCAGAGAAGGTGATGAGTGGAAGACTACTTTCAAGACAAAAGAAGGTTTGTATGAGTGGTTGGTTATGCCTTTTGGTTTAACTAATGCGCCGAGTACTTTTATGAGGTTGACAAATGGATTTTTGAAGAAATTATTGGGTAAGTTTGTGATTGTATACCTAGATGACATTCTGATATTCAGTAAGACTAGAGAAGAACATTTTTTGCATGTTAGACAAGTTTTGCTGAAGTTGAAAGAAGAAAAGTTGCTGATAAATCTGAAAAAATGTTCATTCATGAAAGAGGAGATTGTGTATTTGGGATTTGTGATTTCAGCTGATGGTTTGAAAATGGATCTTGAAAAGGTTGAAGCTATTTTGAATTTGCCTACACCTGAGAGTGCTAGTGAGGTAAGATCATTTCATGGTTTGACAAGTTTTTACCGAAAGCTCATTAGGAATTTCAATTTAATTTGTAATCCTATGACTGAGACTATGAGAGGAGATAAAAGATAATTCAAGTGGACACATGGATCTGATAAAAGTTTTGATACTCTAAAGCAGAAGGTTGTTGAATTGCCTATTTTGGCATTGACTGATTTCAATAAGGTATTTCAATTAGAATGTGATGCAAGTGGAAGTGCAATAGGAGTTGTGTTGAGTCAAGAAGGTAAACCTATTGCTTTCTTTAGTAAAATGTTAAATGATGCAAGAAGAAAATATTCTATGTATGATCATGAATTCTATGCTATTGTTCAAGCAATGAAGAAATGGAGACATTATTTGATACCGAGTGAATTTGTGTTGTATACCAATCATAAGGCTTTACAGTATTTGGGTAGTCACAATAAGTTGAATCAAAGACATATGAAAAGGGTTGAGTATTTGCAGAGCTATACATTTGTGATAAAGCATAAGAGTGGAGTCACTAACTGAGTTGCTAATGCATTGAGTAGAAGAAGATCTTTGATGAACAAGATGAGAATTGAAGTTCTTGGATTTGATGACATGAAAGATTTGTATAAGACTGATCTTAATTTTTCTAAGTCGTGGAGAAAGTGCAGAGCACCTATTCAAGATCAACCGAGTACTAAATGGGAAGAATATTTTATTCAAGAAGGTATGTTGTTTAAAGGTATTCAGTAGTATATACTGAGAGGAGAAATGAGAACTAATTTGATAAAGGAGAAGCATAGTAGTGGTTTGGTTGGACATTTTGGTATTGATAAAACATTGAATTTGCTTAAGGAGAAATACTTTTGGCCATAGTTGTATAAAGATGTTCAAAAATTTGTGAAAAGTTGTGGAATTTGTTAAGTTGCAAAAGGAGTAAGTCAGAATACTGGATTGTATACACCGATTTATGTTCTTGATAAACCTTGGGTTGACATCAGTATGAATTTTTTTCTTGTCTTACCAAGATAGTAAGAGGTAATGATTCCATATATGTTGTTGTGGATGGATTTTCTAAAATGGCACATTTTATACCTTGTAGAAAGACATCAAATGTAGTACATATAGAAGATCTTTTCTTTAAGGAAATTGTCAGATTGCATGGATTACCAAGGATTATTATCTCTGACCAAGATTGTAAATTTGTTGTATACTTTTGGAAGAGTTTTTGGAGAAAGTTTGGTACCGAGTTGAAATATAGTTCTACATTTCACCCACAAACCGATGGACAAGCAGAAGTTATGAATAAAAGTTTGTGTAATCTTTTGAGATGTTTAGCTGGAGACACACCAAGTAATTGGGATTTTGTGTTGGCACAAGAAAAGTTTGCATACAATAATTTAGTAAATAGGAGTACTGGAAAAACACCTTTTGAGATTGTAAATGGCATACAATCGAAAGGTATATTAGATTTGAGAGATATTGCTGATGAGAGAAAGAGAAGTGTTGAAGGAGTAAAATTTGCCAAGTACATGAAGACATTGCATGAAGATGTGAAACATAAGTTGGAGAAAAGTAATTAGAAATACAAAGATAGAGATGACAAATCAAGAAGACATAAGACTTTTGCAGTTGGTGATGAAGTGATGGTTCATTTGAAGAAATGTAGATTTCCTGTTGGAACATATGGGAAGCTGAAAATGAAGAAGTTTGGACCTTGTAGAATTTTAAAGAAATTTGACAGTGGAAATACATATGAGATTGAGTTACCTGATGACATGGATATATTACCTATTTTCAACATTTCTAATTTATACAAGTACCATAATTTAGATGAAGAAATGATAGTACCGAATGATTATCCTAAGAAACAAATAGAAGAAGTTGAGCATATTTTGGAGCAAAGAATTGGTAGAAGTACAAGAGGAAAATAGTATATAGAATAACCCCAGGTGTCTAATGCAGGAGCATCTCGGGTCCTTGGAAATCATGTGTCACCAAAAAGATGTTTGAAGTTTTCTATGTTTCTCGGTTCCTGCTTTGACCGAGTTGGTTCGGTGTTGCTCGATTTCCTTTGTTTAATGGTATGGGTGAATTATCTCTCTAGCACTTGGTGAATTTCCCTGGTGCTTGGTGATGTTTGTCTGGTGCTCAGTTATCTTTTCTTACTGAGTTTTTTGTTTTTTATTTCTATTGAGGCTGACTCTTGCATTTATTATTGGTCATGGATTTAATGTTGGTATCTATCATTGGGAAGTGTGTGGACCTAGATTTGGTTGTTCCTTCCATTTATGGTGGATCTGAATGCTGACTTGTTCGGTAGCCTCTTGTATAAATGTAGTTGTTTGGTTAGAGTTTAGGAGGGATTTTTTGGTTTACAAAATAGAAGATAGAAGATTAGAGATTATTGGCAAATCCTTGTTAGATTAGGTGAAATACTAATCTCCCAAGAACACCTGCATGCATAACCCTGTCACATGGAAGAAGCAAAGAACAGAAGCAAGAAAAATCTATGGAGGCCAAAAAGCCAGAGACATCTTACTGACATGCAAAGAGCAATCTCTATTATGATCCAATAAGTGAATTATCTAAAAAGAATGTACAAAGGGTTCAACCATATAGGTGAACACTAAAACCCTAAAGCTATAAAGCAAAAAATAAAGCTAGGTTGCACATTATAATTAATAAATATATTAATTATAATGCACCTAAAAGATAGCTTAAGTAAATAGAGTAATAAATGACTTAATTAATTAAACCAAAGTGATTTATTTAATAAGCATAAGGTATGATTACTCTAACAATCCTCACATGTTGGAGGACTTATGTACTTGATTGTAATATCTAGCCTAAACCAGGAAGGCCTTATAGCATGGCATGTATGAATCAATTTGAAGAATATATATGAAATTTTATGCATTCTCTCTCCCACTTGTTGTGTTGTTGCTTCTGTGTGTTGTTCTGTAAGGTGGATCTGGTTAGGATGTGCCTTTGGCCCCTCTCCCCGTCCTCCCTTTCATCAATACACAAACTAAATCAAAGAGGTATTCAATGCTATCTGAGGAGCTGGTGGTGTTATTGAAGAAGATATAGTGGTAAGTAAGATACTAAGAACCTTGTTGCCTGCATATGCAATCAGAATATTTGCTATTCATGAAATGAGGTATGCACCTGGTAGCACTCTAACTCTTGATAGTATGATTGGTAAGTTAACAAATTTTGAGCTAAACAACTTTGATAATAGTATAGTACTGAGTGTTGAGTTTGCTTTTATGTCTTCTTTGAAGATCTATAAATCTAGCAGTAATCATAATATAAGGAATAAAAATGATAGTAATACTGATGATGAGCTTGATGAACTTGAAGCTCTTATGGCTCGGAGACTACCTAAAGGTAAAGGTAGATTTAAGGGAAAGTTATCTTTGGCTTGTTTTAATTGTAAAGAAGTTGGCCATATTGTTGCTAGATGTCCCAACAGGAAAGAGGAAGAAAAAGACAAAGATCGGTCTAGTGATGGAAGCTATGGAAGAAGAAACAACAGAGGCTACTGACACTACAACAGAGACAACCGAGATCACAAAGATAAGGGAAAAAAGGCATGTTATTTGGTTGGAGATGAGGACACCGACACTGACACTGATGATGACATTGAGGTAGTGTTTGTTGCAATGAAAGATGATTCTAAAGAGGAGGTAAGGTACGTAGAAGCAACACTCATTTCTAAAGTTAGTAAAATGATACTTGGATCATTGATAGTAGCTATACACATCACATGACTAGTGATGAAGATAAGTTTGATCATCTTGAGCATTATAATGGAGGATTAGTAAAAATGGGTAATGATACACCATGCATGGTTAAAGGAAAAGGATCTTTATTGATAAATGATAGAATCATATGTGATCATGCTTATTGGGTAAAAGGACTGAATTGCAATTTGCTAAGTGTGGCACAGCTTAATAACTTAGGTCACCGAGTGGCATTTGAAAGTAAGAACATAAAGATCTATGATGAAAATGGAAAGCTTGTCAGAACAGGAAGACAATCAAAAGGTAACTTATTTTATCTTGACAATGCTGACACTTCTTGTTTACTAGTTAGAAATGAAGATGCATGGTTATGGCATAAGAGGTTATGTCATGTAAATTTTGATAGCATGATTAAGATGAGTAAAAAGAGAAAAGTTAGAGGATTGCCTAGTCTAACAAAACCTGATCATGTTATGTGTCATCAATCTCAGAAAGGGAAGATGACAAAATATAGTTTTAAAAGTAAGGACTACTCATCTAAAGGAATCTTGGATTTGGTTCACACCAACTTATGTGGTCCCATGAGAAATCAAAGCTATTATGGAGATAGATACTTTATTTTGTTTGTTGATGACTATACTAGATTGATGACAATCATGTTCTTAAAAGAAAAATCTGAGGCATTCAAATTGTTTAAATAGTATAAGCATAAAGTAGAAAAAGAAAATGGAAAAGTATTGAAATGCTTAAGGTTTGATAAAGGAGGTGCGTTTGTTTCTGATGAATTCACTAACTTCTATAATGAGCATGGTATAAAAAGATACTTTTTTGCACCTACAACACCACAACAGAATGGGATTGCTGAAAGAAGAAATAGATATATTGTTGATTGTGCTAGAACACTAATGATAGAAAAGAATGTTGCACAAGTATAATAGAGAGAGGTAGTTAGCACAGCTATATATGTCCTGAACTGAGTACAACTAAAGAAGGATACAAACAAGACACCCTAAAAGTTATGGTTTGGATACACACCGAGTGTAAGTTATTTCAAAAATTTTAGTAGCAAGTGTTATATTCTGAAAGATGATAGGAATGGAAAATTTGACTCTAAAGGTGATGAAGGAATATTCTTAGGATATTCTACTAAAAGTAAAGCTTACAAATGTTTGAATAAAGTTACTAACAAGATGATAGAGAGTACTAATGTAAAATTTGATGAGTTTGCTGATAAGAATAATGTAGAAAGCATGAAGGAGCCAGAAGACTATGGTAGCTTCACTTATGTTGAAGATCTAGAGTATCTACTAAAGCCACAAACTGAATCTACCGAGCATCGGGAAAGTGAAACTGAGCATTAGTAAATGGACACCGAGAATCAAGAAGAAGCTACCAAGCAAGAAAATGTACCTCAATAGAATGATCAGAAAAGGAGAGATCAAGTGATAGCAAGATTTGTTAGAAGACGTCATCTTGAGAACCAAATCATTGGAGACAAGCAAGTTGGCATGCTGACAAGAAGTAAGTTGAGACAAAACACATGCTTACTTTGTGAGTTTGAACCGAAGAATGTTAGGGATGCACTTGAAAATGAGGAATGGATAAATGCAATGAATGAGGAGATTGAAAAAATTGAAAAGAATAAGACATGGACCTTAGTGCCTAGACTGAATGATAAAAATGTTATCGATACTCTGTGGATTTTCATAAATAAGCTAAATGAGAATGGAGAAGTTACAAGGAAGAAGGCAAGACTTGTTTGCAAGGGATATGCACAAGAAGAAGGTATTGATTATGGTGAAACCTTTGCACCTATTGCTAGATTAGAAGGAGTTTGAATATTGCTTTCCTATGTTTCACATAAGGGATTTAAGGTATATCAAATGGATGTGAAATCAGAATTTTTAAATGGAATACTTGAGGAGGAGGTCTACATAGAACAACCTAAAGGTTTTGTTGATCCTAAGCAGAGAGACATGGTATGTAGACTGCACAAATCTTTATATGGACTAAAGCAAGCACCGAGGGCATGGTATGAAAGATTACATTCTTATCTTATAAGTATTGACTTTGTAAGAACTAGTGAAAACAATAACATGTACATGAAAGGATATTATGATGATAACATTTTGATTGCTGCAATATTTGTTGATGATATAATCTTTGGTGGACAAGATCAGATTTGCAAATCTATTGTTGATGAAATGAGAAAGAAATTTGAGATGTCTATGTTTGGAGAGATTAAATTCTTTCTAGGTTTATAGATTATACAACAGAAAGATGGGATTTTCATCACACAATCAAAATACATTAAAAAAGTATTGAAAATTTTTGGCATGGAAGATTCTAAACTTGTGGGAACACTGATGGTGACTAGCTGCAAATTAACAAAATATGATGAATCTATCAAGGTAAATCAGACTCTATACTGATCTATAATTGGTAAACTGATGTATCTACTACATAGTAGGCCTAATATAGCACATGCAGTGGGGATTGTGGCAAGATTTTCTACCAATCCTAAAGATTCACATATGGTTGTTGTAAAGAGAATCTTGAGATACCTAAAGAAAATAGAGGATTATGGATTATGGTACACATTGGAAGGGAAATTTGAACTTAAAGTTTGCACTGATGTAGATTGGGCTAGAAACATAGATGACTGGAAGAGAACAACTGGGGGAGCATTCTTTTTAGGGGAAAGGCTTGTGCCTTGGATTAGCAAGAAACAAGCATGCATTTCTCACTCCATTGCTGAAGAAGAGTATGTTGCTGCTACTGCAAATTTTTCAAATATAGCTTGGATCAGACAAGTGTTGGATGGAATGAATGAGGTAATCACTGACCCAGTGATTATATATTGTGACAACACCAAAGCTATAAAAATGTCAAAGAATCCTATGATGCATTCAAAGACAAAGCATATATCTATCAAATATCACTACTTAAGGGAACAAGTTCAGGAGAAGAAAGTACAACTAGAATTTGTAACATCTAAGGAACAACTTGCTGACATCTTTACTAAACCATTACCAAAGGACACATTTAAATATTTGAGAGCTAGACTTGGGGTTCATCCCCTATCTACCAGTCACTAAGGTGATCTAGAGGTTACATCAACCTACACTTATCAGAAGATCATTCATGTTGATGCACATAGCGCACACTTTGGATTCTATCTAAGGTTGTGAAAGATTGTAGAAGCTAGAACAAAAATTTGTTTATCTGTACACCGAAGGTACATGATATGAACTACACAAAAAAGAATATTTGGTTGTTGTAGAGCTATTTGGCATTATTTTCAAAGGGAGAGAAAATGAATATGAAAAGAAATCAATTACTAAGAACACATAGAAAGGGAGAGACTTCAATATTTGTTACTGAGAACAAAAGGAATCAGAGAGCTGAAAAGATCAAATCTGCAGGGAGAGTCTGCACTTGTAATGTTGTTATGTTCTGTAGTGATTAAACATATCAAATGCTTACCAAGCTACAACATTTTATTACATAGTTGTAGAATACATGTTTGGTATGTGCATGTCATATTTTCATATTGCTTGAGTTGCCATCAATGCCAAAGGGAGAGATTGATGAACTACAACTGATTGAATATCTAAATGAACTAAAGAAATAGTGATTAGAGATCACCGAGCACTGAAATGTTATGTAAGATGATTAAATCAGTCAATATGTTGTCATTGATGTGAACTAGTCTTGACAGTACTTATCATGTTAGTTACAAACATTTTAACATCTGTGGGAGTAAGAAAATATGAAGAACAGAGATATCTACATGAGAAAAAAATGGATATGACAAATGAGGATAAGGAATACTTTGGCTAACTCATTGATGAGTCTATGACTTCATACTATTGAGTTGATTATGTTGCATTAATCTATTATGAAGAAGGAAGAAAAATTAAACAAGACATTATGGTCGATAATTGAAGATTTCTGTATACACCGAGCCAGTGTTGTGTATACCGATTGACAGTATTAACCGAGATAGCTTGACTAGTTATCATTGATGCATGTTCTGTGTTAACTGAATGTGGATGAAAACATTAAATGTTAAGAACAACCAACAAAAATTGATGAGCTATAAATTGTTATGATTTTGAGGTTAAAGATGAAGTTTGTTATGAGATCCACAACTGATAAAATTCAGAGAAGATCTAAAGGATGAGATTCAAATGAGTTAATGAAACATCTGTTGAGGAAGGTTTAAGAGGCAAAATGGATGAAGGAGATTAAGTGGCAAAATCTAATGGCCGGAATGAAAATGGTCTACTTTTCAATTTAAGAGACACAAATTTCATTATTGAAACAATCTTGGAGGAAGAAGATTGCAGAGAATTCGCATGAAGACTATTCATGTGTGCTTGATCAAACTGGTTATTGAAGGAACCAAACTGTAGAGTTAACCGAGCATTAAAGAACTATTTACCGAGGGAAAGTAAGTTGATGAATATTGATGAAGTGAATTTAATTATTGATCAGTGGATTTTTCTGGGCTTAAGCATAGATCTGAATATTTGCAATAGAGTTGTATTTGAATCAGATCATACTGTATCAGTTTTACCATTGATTCAGAAAATCTCTTAACCCAGTGGACTTAACAGTCTTATATTCTTCCCTATGTCATTCAAAGAATGTACATTCTTATCTTGTTGACCCCATAGTGAATGCTGGTCAAAAGTTAATGGTTAGTGTTAAATCCTCTAACAAGGTCACACCTAACAATGTGTTTGTAACCTTTAACAAGTTGGCTCTTCACCAAGCTCACTTCAGAAGAGTGAATTATTTTGGGTTACCGGTCCTAGGTGGTTTTTCCCTTAACAAGGTTTCCACATTAAATCATTGTGTTATGTGTTATTTGTGATGATTTATTTGTTATCATACTTTACATACTGCATACTTGATTTGGTTAGTAATCATAGTTAGTTATTTAACCGATAATCGATAAAGTGACAGGCAGATTGCATTAATATGATTTAGAACAATAGAGAGGGGGGGTGAATCAGTTGTTCTCAGGTCCAGATGTATAAAATAACTTCAAAAAGTTTTCCTTAAATCAAATCAAGCAACCAAAACCAACTCGATCATCACTGATTCAATAATAGAAACATATAACATTGCAGTCCACTACCCAACTGTATCTAACTTGTAAAACATAGAAATGTTCAAAACAAAATATTCGCACAAGCATTGACACTAGGATTTATAGTGGAAACCCAATCTGGGAAAAACCACTTTGTAACATGCTACTATTATTTTCACTCTTCTGAAGTGAGCTCGGTTAAAAGCCAACCCTATCAAAGGTTACAATACACACTGTCAGGTGTGACCCAGTTAAAAGATTTCAATCACCCTGTTAAAAGTGAGCCTTGTTATAGGACTTACATACACTTAATTAGAATGCAACCTTATTCAAAGGATTTAAACATATGACTGTTAGGTCAACCTCTGTTAAAAGGATTTTGACTGTTACAATGGTTAGAAAGTAGCAGCAGTATTGATCTGAAAAACATACAACTCACTTTGCAAATATCAGATCTAATTTCATACACAAATGCTAGTTTATTGACTTTGAAACTTTGCCATCTCCATCTCTGATCTACTCAGAACTTTTCTTCAAGCAATCACCACACCTCTCCTTCAGCCTTTTCTGCTTATACAGTCAATAAAATCTACTGATCTTCCAGTATCTTCTTCACCCATGCTTTCTGCATACCTAATGATTAGGTTCCCTTAATACTTTCTCAATTAGGTTATCTTATCTTTTGCCACTCAATCTCCTTTGTAGATCTTAGGGTTAGGTCAGATTCAATGAGTCTACCTGCTTTATGTTCTTTCGGCTCCTTTTCTAGAATCATCTCAAATATCTTAAAGATTTACAATAAAATGTTTTATAATGCATTAAATGCTTTCAAACAACCAATAAATAAAGTCAACATGTTTTACATAATCCAAGAATTCAACAATGTTGGCTCCAAATCTGAATTCTCTTCAAATATAAAAATGTTGATGCTCAGTCAATAATGAGATCAACTACTCGGTCTTCATGTAGAAAGCTCGGTCATTACAAAAAACATTTTCCTCGGCATACACTATCTTCCTCGGCAATTAATTGATGCTCGGTCGACACTAGAATTTTTCTCAACATATACTGACTCAGTCGACACTAACATCACTCAGCTTAAACATGATTTCTCCATTTTTGTTTGGTTAAGCCTACCAATTTAGTCTTCAATTTTACTAAGATAAACAATACATTGTCTCATCATTGTACAACATAGTCAAGTACACTTTGCAATATCAAGATAACTCAACCTTTCCCTAGGTGCTATTGTTACCATCCTTTCTATCCCTTCTTCACAACAATACAATAGATATAGTACTTTCCTTAAGTAGCAACAGCCTTACCAGTTAAGGTTTGACATCAATGACAATACAACAATTGTTTCAATTGTAGTTTCCAACAATCTCCCTCTTTGGTATTGATGGCAAAACCATATGATATCACCTAAATAACACATGGATTACCAACCAATCCAGAAACTTATCTGTCCATCGGAAATATTTATAATATCCTTAGCTTAATTCTGATTCAAAATCTATAAACCTCACTTATGTGACCATTAGAAGTATCTGGATCTCCCTCTATCCTGATCTTTCATTTCAGTTCATCATCTCCCTTTCTTTTAGTGTCATGTGTTATTGTATCATTTCAATTCATCTCCCTCTTTGACAAAAATGCCAAAGCAACAACTAAAACTTGCATCCAATAGATGTAGATATTATCTGTGCAACTCAGTGTTTCTCCCTCTGTCATCTTGATTATGACTAATTCTTTGTCTTTGCTTCTTCTTCACAACTCTAGGCTAGTCCTAAAATGTGGCAATCTTCTGCATCAATTTGTCAAATATTCTATTGTAACATATTTGATGCAGTGCTCCTAGCTTGACTAGGCAGCCTCAGTTAGGGGAAGGACCCCTAATTGACTTCTCAAATACTCATGAGCTTCTTTAGGTAAAGCTTTAGTGAATATGTCTGCCAATTGTTCTTTTGTATTCACATATTCCATTCGGACTTCCTTGTCTTGTACCAATTCTCTCAAATAGTGATACTTGATTGCTATATGCTTGGTCTTAGTGTGCATCACTAGATTTTTAGAAATGTTGATAGCACTTGTGTTGTCACAAAAAATAACAACAGGTTCAGTTATTTCTTCTTTCATGCCTACCAACAATTGTTTTATCCATACCAAATTTGAACAGTTTACTGCAGTAGCAACATACTCGGCTTTGGTAGTAGATTGGGAAATGCAATTTTGTTTCTTGCTCATCTAGGAGACTAATATCTATCCAAGAAAGAAAGCTCCACCACTAGTGCTCTTTCTTTCATCTACATTTCCTGCCCAATCAGCATCTGTATATACTCTAAGTTCAAATTTGTCATTCTTATTGTAGTATAGCCCATAGTTAGTAGTTCCTTTCAAGTATCTCATAATTATTTTCACTGCCATCATGTGTGTTTCCTTAGGATTGGCAGAGAATCTTGCCACAATCCCAACAGATAGTGCAATATCTGGTCTACTATGTACAGCATACTGCAATTTTTCAATCATGGATCTGTACAAAGTCTGGTTCACTTCTGTAGCATCGTCATTCTTAGATAACTTTTATCCAGTAACCATAGGAGTACTCACTAGTCTAGCATCTTCCATCCCAAAAATTTTCAATATTTCATTAACATATTTAGACTGTGTAATGAAAATGCCTTTCTTCATCTAATATACTTGTAAACCAACAAAGAATTTGATCTCACTAAACATGCTCATTTCAAATTCAGTTTGTATTTCATTTGAAAATCTTTTACACAATGCATCTTGTCCACCACAAATAATGTCATCAACAAAAATTTTGGCCAACATAATACCTTTACCTTCTTCATCTTTCAAGTACAAATTGCTTGTGTCATTTTTTCTTGAGAATCCAATTTGTATCAAATAGTTATGAAACCTCTCATACCATGCTCTGGGAGCTTGTTTTAATCCATATAGGGCTTTGTTCAGTTTGCATACCATGTGTCTTATGTTTGGATCAATAAAACCTTCTTGTTGTTTTATGTAAACTTCTTCTTCTAGTACACCATTTAAAAATGCAGACTTGACATCCATTTGATATACCTTGAAATATTTATAAGCACCATATGCAAGCAGAGTTCTTACTCCTTCCAACCTAGCTACAGGGGCAAATGTCTCCCCATAATCTATTCCTTCTTCTTGTGCATAGCCTTTGCATACCAGCCTAGCTTTGTTCCTAGTGATTTCACCTTTTTCATTCAACTTATTCCGGAACACCCACTTTGTTCCTATAACATTTTTATCTTTAGGTCTCGGCACCAGAGTCCAGATATCATTCTTCTCAATCTGGTCAATCTCTTCATTCATTGCTTGTATCCAGTCTTCATTTTCTAATGCCTCTTCAGTTGACTTGGGTTCAAACTCACATAGTAAACATGTTGGATCCTTTATCTTACTTCTAGTCTGAATTCCAGTATCTTTGTCTCCAATTATCTATTTAGGCTTGTGATGTCTTCTTACATATTTTTCCAAAATAGGTTCAGCATTTCTCTCTTCTATTTCATCAAGTTTTCCAACAAGATTGTCAGATTTAGCTTCTGAATGCTCAGCAACCTCTTCTTGATACTCGGTAGCATTATCTTGTAGCTCGGCATGTTCTTGTTCTCTCTCGACACTATTTTCCTTATACTTGGCAACCTTTTCCTGTCACTCAACATTGCTTGTCTGAGACTCGGCATCAGGTGCAAGTTTGTTACTTGCCTCTTCTATTTCCTCAATGTACACAAAAGATCTGTAATCTTCTAATTCTCTTTTGCTGTCAGCTTCATTTCTTTCTGCATACTCATCAATTTTGACATTCACACTTTCCACAATTTTCTTAGTGTTAGAGTTCAAACACTTATAAGCTTTACTTTTTATGGAATATCCTAGGAATATGCCTTCATCACTTTTAGCATCAAACTTTCCATTCCTATTGTCTTTCAATATGTAACACTTGCTTCCAAAGATTCTAAAGTATTTAACACTCGGTGCATGCCCATACCATAATTCATAGGGTGTCAGATTTGTACCTTTCTTAATCTGTACCTAGTTAAGAGTGTAGACAGCTATACTTATAGCTTCTTTCTAGTATTTCTATGCCACATTCTTTTCAATTAACAATGTCATTGCACAATCCAAGATAGATCTGTTCCTTCTTTCTATTATACCATTTTGTGGAGGTGTCCTAGGTGCAAACATCTATCTTTTGATTCCTCTATCATTTCAAAATAGATTGAATTCATTTGATGTAAATTCTCCACCTCGGTCAGATCTAAGACATTTTAGGTTCCTACCTATCTCCTTCTCAACCTTAGCCAAATACCACTTAAAGAATTGAAAAGTGTCAAATTTTTCTTTTAGAAACATTACATGCATCATCCTGGTATGATCATCAACAAACAAGATAAAATATCTAGCACCACAGTAACTTTGTATACCCATAGGTCCACAAAGGTCAGTATGAACCAAATCTAAAATGTTTTCAGAAGTAAAAGATTTGCTCTTGAAGCTTGACTTAGTCATTTTTCCTAACTGGCATTCTTTGCACATCACATTCTCAGGTTTCTTCAATCTAGGTAGGCCTCTTACTTTCTTCTTCTTACTTATCTCTACCAGATTGTCAAAGTTAACATGACATAGCCTCTTATGCCATAACCAAATGTCATCGAGTTGTGCAATCATACATATTTCTTTAGATAGGTCAAGATAGAACAAATTACCTCTAGTCTGCTCTCCACTTCTAATCAGTTCACTAGTAGCATCAAATATCTTAGCTTTCTTGTGATGAAATTCCACTCGGTAACTAGTGTTGTTGAGTTGAGCAACACTTAGCAAATTATAATTCAATCCTTCAATCCAATATGCATTTTCAAAAGAGATCTTATCAGTTAGTTTAATCAAACTTATTCCTCTAACAGGACATGGTGCATCATTACCAAACTTTACATTTTTACCTTTATAATGATGTAAGGTCTCAAACATACTCTTTTCACCAATCATGTGATGTGAACAACCACTATCTCTGAACCATTTGTCATTCTTGTTCACATAGGAAATCAATGAATTTTTCTCATCCTCATCAGATTCATCTTTCATTGCAACATAGACTACCTCAATTTCAAAATCATCATTATCAATGTCAGTCTCTTCTTCAACAATGTAACAAGATTTCTTACCTTTTCCTTTGTAGTCTTTGTACCTTCGGTAGCCTTTGTCATCTCTTCTATCTTTTTTTTTGTTGTTTCTTTCTTCATCTTTATCATTCCTATCAGGACATCTAGTAGCTATATGACCAACTTTATTACATGAAAAACATATAATACGAAGTTTACCTTTATATCTTCCTTTTCCTCTTCTCAGTCTTCTAGCCATAAGAGCTTCTAGATTTTCAAGTTCTTCATCAGAAGTGTCACTATCACCTTCACTTTCACTTTCACTTATACATCTTTCTTTTTCTTTCTTGGGCTTGTTCAAAAACTAACTGTGACTTGAAAGCAGTTTCAACATTTCCAATATTACCAACAGTGAAGTTATCATAGTTAGAGAGTTCAAAAGTAGTCAACTTGCCAACCAAACCTTCCAAAGTAAGCATATTAGCAGAGTTACATCTAGATTCCTAAATAGCTGAGATCTTAATAGCATATATAGGACGCAGGGTTCTTAGTACTTTACCAATTATAGTTTCTTCATCAATAGTTCCATTTGCTCCTCTAATAGCATTCACAACTTCTTTTATTCTAGCACAATATTATGCAATGTTTTCACCTTCTTGCATACTCATCTCATCAAACTTACCTCTGAGATTCTCAGCTTTAGCTTTCAGTACATATAAGTCACCACCATAGATCTTTGCAAGAGTGTCCCACATCTCCTTAGCAGGTGTGCAATCCTCAATGTCAAATTCTGGGTAGCTTAGGGTAGATGCAATTTCCAGCATTGCCTGATTATGTTCTTGCTTAGCTCTCATTTCCTTGATAGTCAAAGGTGCAATAGGAGAGACATATTCATTCTCAATTTAGTACTTTGTAGAATCACCAATACTAGCTAGATGCAGCTTCATCAAGATTTGCCATGCAGGGAAGTTTTCCTTATTCAACTTCAGTACCTCCTTCTTATACATCTTGATCATTTGCTTCAAGCCCCTTTAAACTTGTTTTTTGTAAACACCAATAAGAAACATAGCTCTGATACCAATTGTTAATATGATTTAGAACAATAGAGAGGGGGGGTGAATCAATTGTTCTCAGGTCCTAATGTATATAATAACTTCAAAAAAATTTCCTTAAATCAAATCAGGCAACCAAAACCAACTCGATCATCACTGATTCAATAATAGAAACATATAACATTGCAGTCCACTATCCAGCTATATCTAACTTGTAAAACATAGAAATGTTTAAACCAAAACATTCACACAAGTATTGACATTAGAATTTATAGTGGAAACCCAATCTGGGAAAAACCACTTTGTAACATGCTACTATTATTTTCACTCTTCTAAAGTGAGCTTGGTTAAAAGCTAACCCTATCAAAGGTTACAATACACACTGTTAGGTGTGACATGGTTAAAGGATTTCAATCACCCTGTTAAAAGTGAGACTTGTTATAGGACTTACATACACTCAATTAGAATGCAACCTTGTTCAAAGGATTTAAACATATGACTATTAGGTCAACCTCTATTAAAAGGATTTTGACTGTTACAATGGTTAGAAAGTAGCAGTAGTATTGATCTGAAAAAACATACAACTCACTTTGCAAATATCAGATCCAATTTAGTACACAAATGATGGTTTACTGACTTTGAAACTTTTCCATCTCCATCTCTGATCTACTCGGAACTTTTCTTCAAGCAATCACCACACTTCTCCTTCAGCCTTTTCTTCTTATACAGTCAATAAAATCTATTGATCTTCCAGCATCTTCTTCACCCATGCATACTGCATACCTAATGATTAGGTTCCCTTAATACTTTCTCAATTAGGTTATCTTATCTTTTGCCACTCAATCTCCTTCGTAGATCTTAGGGTTAGGTCAGATTCAATGAATCTACCCGCTTTATGTTCTTCCACCTTTTTTAGAATCATATCAAATCTCTTAAAGATTTACAATAAAATATTTTACAATGCATTAAATGCTTTCAAACAACCAATAAATAAAGCCAACACGTTTTACATAATCCAAGAATTCAACAATGTCAGATCCAAATCTGAATTCTCTTCAAATATAAAAATGTTGATGCTCGGTCAATACTGAGATCAACTACTCGGTCTTCATGTAGAAAGCTCAGTCATTACAAAAAACTATTTCCTCGGCAATTAACTAATGCTCAGTCGACACTAGAATTTTTCTCGACATATACTAACTTGGTCGACACTAACATCACTCGGCTTAAACATGATTTCTCCATTTTTGTTTGGTTAAGCCTACCAGTTTAGTCTTCAATCTTACTAAGATAAACAATACATTGTCTCATCATTGTACAACATAGTCAGGTACACTTTGCATTATCAAGATAACTCAGCCTTTCCCTAGGTGCTATTGTTACCATCCTTTCTATCCCTTCTTCACAACAATACAATAGATATAGTACTTTCCTAAGTAGCAATAGTCTTACCAGTTAAGGTTTGACATCAATGACAATACAACAATTGTTTCAATTGCAGTTTCCAACAGATTGATATTTTATGTTACCGAGCTGCATAATTTGTTGGAATTATTTAATAAGGTACATCATTGTATTTGGGACTATATGATAACTGATCTAACTGATTCACCCCCCTCTCAGTTATTCTAACATATCTTATTGTAATTTTGTTTATTGCCCTAAAGTCCGTACATAACCTCCATGTTCCCCCCTTTTTGGGTGCTAAAATGGTGGGTATTGCACATGGACTTATGCTTTTCCTAATAATCCCTTGGTCCATCAATTCTTATACTTTCCTTGCAACTTCTCTATTTTGATCTAGTGTTAACTTATAGGGGGCCTTATTATGTAATGATGCCCTTGGAATGAGGTCAATCTGGTGGCTAATTGCCCTCTTTGGTGGCAATGTTGCAGGTGTGCCATCTAAGATGATGCCTTTAAACTAGTTTAAAATCTCCTACACTTGTTGAGGTATCTCTTCCTCCTTGTTTTCCTTCTCCTCCTTAGGCTTCACCGCTATAGCATACCCTATTCCATTTTCCTCTTCTAGAGTTCTAATAAAATATTTCTCCTTCACCATTAACACATTAGGTCAATTTCCTTTACCTTCCTCTTCAACAAGTGACTGTATCTTGTAACTAACCCCATCCTTTTGAAAGGTATAAGAGTTTTTTTCCCCATGGTGTATGGCCTTCCTGTCAAACTGCCAAGGCCTACCTAGTAAAATATGACATGCATCCATTAGGAGTATGTCACATAGAAGTTTTTCTTTATATCCCCCTATTGTGAACTCAACCCAAGCCTGTTCGTTCACTAGGACATGTTTTCCTTTGTTAATCCATGTGACTCTATAAGGAGTGTCATGCAGTATCATAGGTAACTTGAGTTTATTGATGGCTTCTTCTGATATAATGTTATCTGTAGACCCTGAGTCTATGATAACCTTTCACACCTTACCCAAAAATTTTCATTTCACCTTAAATAATTCCCTCCTTTGCTTAGGTTCCTCTTTAATCTATTCTTTGATCATAATCCTTCTCAACATTAGATTTTCTCCACTTTCTGAATCCAAGTGGACCTCGGGTGAGTTTACACTAGCAGCATCTTCATGTGCATATGCTATGTTCCTTTCACCTTGAAAAGTTGAAACTTTATTAGGGAACCTATAGGTTGGATAGCCTAACTGATTACAATGATAACATTTCATACAAGAAAAGTATGACCTAAAATTCTACCTAATCTTCCTCTACTTCCAAATCCCCTTCCTCTACTTGAGCCACCTCTTTGACTGGTTTCACCACTCTTTTCAGTCAACTTAGCCTCTCCTTGGGATCTAACTTCATTTTTTTTGCTTCCATAACCCCCTCTATGGCCTCTATTGTCTCTACCCCTATCTCTTCCTTTTGAGGAATGTTCTTACTTTCTTTTCCATTTCTCCTCTATCTTGCGATCAAACTGATAACACTGGTGTATAGTCCTGGGGGTAACCAGGCTCATCTCTTCTTGGATAGACCATTTTAGTCCATTTTGATATCTATCCAACCGAATGGCTTCATCCTCTACCACTTTTGATCTCAAGCATAACTTTTGAAACTCTTCTATGTAGGTGTGGATATCCATGTCCTTCTGCCTTAATTTTTGTCTCCTCTTGTGTAGTTGAACCTCATAATCTTTAGGCATGTATGCTTATTAAATCTTGTTGACCATTCCTTTCCATGTGGAAATGGGACTCTTCCCTTCTTTCTCCCTTTTTGTCTAGATGAATTTCCACCATATGAGGGCGGAACCCCTCAATCTTGACTTCACCACTTTCACCTTTTGAGCTTCTATAACCCCATCACATTCAAAGTGATTCTCCATGCCATTAATCCAATCCATGATTTCTTCTGGTTCCATTTTACCACTAAAAAGTGGAACTCCCTTCAAGGCTTTGCCACTAAGGGATTTTAATGCTTTCAAAAAGGGTTCCTCTGGCATAGTGGGGTTAGGTGTCAGAGCCTCTTCTTCAAGATCTATCTCCTTCTCTTTAGCTTATTTCTCTTCCTGCTAGTCCATCTTGTCCTTCACTCTATCTACTTTCTCTTGTACCTCACTTAACATCTTCTCTAGTTGTGCTAGTCTTTCCCTCAACAACTTGTTGTCTTATTCTTGTTCCTCTACCTTCTTGGCCAATTCCACATTGGTCACCATCTTGCTAGATGCACTAGACTCTATTGGTGAAAGCATCCACCTCTCTGCAACCTGCTACGCCCAAATCTTTTGGGCTCTGATACCACTTTGATAGGGAGACTCCTTGGTCTCCTAGGATTCCTTCTTGAATCCTTCTAATAGGTCAGCTCAGGACCTCCTATGGCTTGCTTCCATTCACCCTACACCTTGGAGAGACTTCCATCTATCCCTCTTTCCACCAAGTCTTCAACCTACGAATCAAGTGCTCTAATCTTTCAAACCATCAACTAAGGCCATTTAAGGCATTAACTCCAAGTCAGCCCCATACTAGTAAGGATTAGACAAGAGGCTTAGGGCTTCTCTATTTTTTTATTTCATTAGCTTAAGTCTGCATTTTCATGGGTCTAGGATCTCTTTTGCTATCAATTTCCCTTCTTCCTAGTTTCTAGGCCTTGTAGCCTTTTTAGGCCTAATTAGGCCTAATTCGACTAGGGCTTCTTGAAACACTAGCTTTCCCCAAAGGAACTTCAAAAAAACCTTTGGATCCTTACTAAGGCTATCTATGACTCTCATATTTTCATGGTGAAAGACCATGTACTTATCCGTACACCTTTGATCCCGATATGGCTCTTTTAGGCTTCTTTAAAGGTTTCTCAGGTAACCCTGCTTCATAAACTGATCTCCAGACCCTAAAAACTTGTCAAACACCTTAACATACATATTTAAAGCTTTCATGGCCTCTAGGGCTCATGAGGATTCTTTCTCCTTCCATTACAATCTACTTTCAAAGACCTAGCCTAACCAAAACTAACACAGTCTTTCCTAGGGAAAGGTCTTGCTTCTGCATGCCTTGTTGTGCACACTCATGCTACTATACAATATATGTATAATGGATGTACTTTCTATCCCCAAAAGGTCATACATTTTTCACAGTGGGATAGCACGTTACTCCATGTCTAAACTAGTTGTCTTACTATGGTAGACTCCATGTCTAAACTAGCAGTCTTGCTATGACAAAGAGCTAGCTATTTACAAGAAAAACAACAAACTAATCTAAGCCTGACTGTCTTTTGTATAAACACTGATAAGAAAATGAAAAGAAAAGACTTTAACTAATTATCACAAGCCTTGTTTTAATCATTCAATCGGTTAAGACATTTACACAAGCACTGTATCTCTAGTTTTTTTCTTAAAAAATTGGCTCTGTTTCTCCTTCCAGAATATGGATTTCTTATATAAACGTACCATTGTGTCAGAATTAGGGTTTGTAAGTCTTAAATATCTAACCTTAGGTGTTTGGCCACTCATTTAGGGTTTGGTTTCCATTTCAGGTCTTTTTACAATTTTGGACAGAATATTGCCAATGCAACTTTAAAAAGTTGCAAAGTTGTAAAATGCAACTTTTGCACAAAATGCAATATTGTGGAATTCTATTCCAATTTAACTAATTGGGAGAACCTAATTGGACATTGAGAGTGATTGGAGCTCACTCACCTCAAAGAAAACCTGTGACATCATCTTTGACAGCTTGACACTTGATGATATCACCATTTCCTTGCTTAGCCTTGACCCATTGTTAGACTCTAAACTCATGAACTCATGTCCTTAGTCCATTTGAAGACTCTAAACTCAACTATGTAAGCCCTATCTAACTCCCTACACACACACTAGGCTCTTTTGTGGTCTTTATTATAATTACAAATGCTCATCATGAACTCAACACAACAAAATTTGACAAGGTGGAGCCCTATCTCCTAGGTGCTCCTACACCACTAGGTGATCAATAATCACTGTCTTTCAATTATCCATTCCATTGTCAAACTTTCCTTCAAGATATTCAATAAGTTGCAATTTATCAACTATAACCCTTCCATTTACCATAGGTAAAATGGTAACATAACTATTATACTAACCATAAATATGATACTAATCCTAACTGTAAACAAACTATCATATCCCTATCCACAACCTTAATCTCATCTTACCTCTAACACTGACCCCTCACCCTAATCATAAGCCTAACACTAGCTCTAATTTGTTTTTGTTAACATTATACTACTCCTAACTTTAAACCATTCAAATTAATTGTTAACATGTCCCTACCATTGACCCTAGGTTAAATGCTAAAGTTAAATGTGATACTAATGATTTTTCTAACGTTAAACACTAACCCTGATCGTAACCATAACCTTTTCATTTACCCTAGGTAAAATGGTAAACATAAGTGTTATACTAACCTTAAATGTAACCATAATTGTAACACTAACCTTAACAAAATTAAAAATCATAAAATGTCTTCAAGTTACACCATCTCTGTAAAAATAATTAACATCTAAAATAAAAAATAAAAAATTAACTTAATAATTTGACACTAACCTTAACAAATTTAAAAATCATATAATGTCTAAATTAAAAGTTAACTTAATAATTTAACACTAACCTTAACAAATTTAAAAATCATAAATGATTAACTTAATAATTTAACATTGTCTTAACAAATTTAAAAATCATAAAATTTCTTCAAGTTAAGTCATATATTTAAAAATAATTGATGCCTAAAATAAAAATTAATAATTAATAATTTAATACTAACCCTAACAAAATTAAAAATTATAAAATGTCTTCTAGTATGATAAAATGTCTTCTTCTAAATATATTTTTATGATTTTTAATTTTGTTAGGATTAGTATTAAATTATTAATTTAAATTTAAATAGAATATAAGATTTGATTCAAAATTTAATAATTTAAAAAAAAATATCAATTCCTCCAAATCTGTGAAAATGGAAAAAAAATATTTTTCTTCTCATATTAGTGAAGAGCTGTCATTTTTTATCTAGAATACGCCCACATTTCTATTTCAATTTGACAAACTAAAGGAGCTGTCCTCAATCTTCAAACAAATCACGTCACACATGACTAGTAGCCCACTACAAACAGATTCCATTCAAATTGATAAATACAGATGTCATTCACTCACTCATAAATTACAGACACTTGCGTACACGGCTCGTTGTAGAAAATAATAATGTTGAAAATAATGTTAAGTCTATTCAATTGTGGAAATGTGTTCAGGGTAAGTGTTTGACAATTATATGTCGTTTAGTTACCGGCATGGTTGGGAAACAAAACTTACATTTACATCCATTTATTTAAATGTATGGGTGATGTCTTGTATATTCAAATAAATCTTATTATTTTTCATAGATTTTTTATATTTATTTTTTATTTCAATTTTTATAAAAATTAAAATTCTTTTTTTATTACAAAAGTAAAAGAATTGTGAAAATATTATTTCATATTAAAAAAATATTGGCTTTGATTTTTTTATTAAAAAAATTAAATTTGATTAATTTTTAAAAGCAGATTTTAGATTTATTTTTTTTATTCTATTTTCTCAATAATAATATTTCTGACATTTTTTACATAAAATGTTCTCAATTCATACTATCAATTATATCTCTTTCACACTCTCAAAAATATATGAGGACATAATCTAAAAATTAGATATCATGATTTGATAGTCAATTTCAGAATCATATAAAAGTAAATATTTTCTAATTGATTCAACTTCTTTTCAGTTAAATATACAATTTGAAGCAAATTCTTAATATGATTATTAATTATATGTTAGTAATTGATATGCTATTTAAGTGTGAATCTTTAATTTCCATCTTATCTTTTTAATTATAGACATTTATAAAAAAAATTTAACAATTATTAATAATCAATCAACATATTTAAACAAATTGATCAATATAAATTCTATATCTATTAAACACCCTTACATGTTAGAAAATTGTCATTCAATTATTAATATAACTTTTTTCACTTAATAGACTTTAAAATTTACTACTCTGTAACTTTTCTCTATTTTCTACCAAATGACAAAAGAGTATATAAAATAATATTTTAATACTAAATTTTTTAATAAAATTATACTCATCACATGTAAGAAAAACTTAGTAAACAGCTGTGCGATTTCTTATATTCACTCAATAATAAGTATAAAATAAAAATTAGGTATATTTTGTATTAGAAAATTCTAAAACGGTTTTAAATTTGAATCAATGTTATTCATATTCTCTTTCCATATGACCAATGAAAAACAAAACTCTTAAACAGCACTCCATGACAAGCATTTTTTACTGTCAAATTGATTAATACATTGAAAACGGGAAAGCGATCATTCAATTACTGCTGCGATTTTTCCACACTTTAAACATTATTACTAAACTACTTTTCTGCACATTGACAAAGACTCTGAAAATTACCGTTGTTGATATTTTCTACACTGAAAGACTTTGATTTGCAGTAGAAAATTCGAGGAATGCAACGCACAGGGTGGGTACGTTTGTGTTATAAATATTCATCAATTTGCAACCAATTTAAATCAGATAACAATTAGTTTGACGGATTTTCTTCTTATTAGTCCCTGCCTTATAAGGCAGGAGACTAATGTTTTCAGTTTGTTGAATATGAATTAATATTTTTTTGACAAAAATTTATCTTATGATTTTCTTAATGTTTTGTGGAGATATAAATTAAAATGATTTTTTTGTGATTTATTCTATTTTTCTGATTGGTTGGATGTATTTTTCCTAGCAGTTTTATTATTTTCTTGTTTAGATAAGATAAGATAAATTTATTAATGTCCAACAAGAGACCAGCAAGGGTCTAAGGGACTTGAAATGTACAACAAAAGGAACAGCGAAGCAACAGACCACCAAACAGTGGCCGGGAAAGCAACCAAGAGCAAAAAAAGAAAGGAGAGAACAAGAAACAACAAGCAAGAAGAATAGACACGAGAAGGACTAAGGATCATTCTTAGGGAGAAAGAAATCCAACATTGAAGGATAATGATCCAGATGAGCAGGAACCCTGGGTCGTCGCTATGAGCTGCTAGAGATGTGTCACTGATGGGTAAAGGTGCTGCGGGGTCTCATAGATCTAGAGTGACCAATGATGGAGGCAATGTGAGGCCGCTTCACCCCCCTAGAGGAGACGAGGGTGAGAAGAATGTTGTAATGAGTTGATCAGATATCTGTCTCTGGGGGGAAAGAAGTTGTAGAGTATTCTCGCGGAGCTGTACGTTCTCACGAAGATAAAGTGTTAGGCATCTTTGATCGGTGTAGCTGAAGAAAGAAGTCAAGGAACTACACCCTCTGAATAAACAATAGAATCTCCCTCTGATCTCATAGTAAGTAGGACAATGGAAGATGAAGTGTGTCTCAATCTCAATCTCGGCTAGGGTGCATAACCTACAAATCTGATCATCTATGTCAATGTGATGGTCTGTCTGAGCCCAAAGGCGGTGAGATCCAACCCTGAAAGATCCCGGCGTGATGCGAAGGGCGTGGCACCAACGCTGAGATAAGTATCTGGGACAAACAATAACCCCATCCCAAATGTCTAGAAAGTGCTCAGCATAAAAAGCCATCCTCGGACGCAGACCCCCACATGGGTTGATCCAAGTCGTGGTGATATATTGCCTATATATGTCAAGTCTAACATGTCTGTTCAACTCCTATCTAGAAGGGAGGAGGTGAGCCAAAGTGTCAAGTGAGAATTGATAGGGGGGGAGGTGATCAATGTCAATCCTGATGGAACCTAAAAGGGATGAGGCCTGGGCATACCAACAACGGGCTCTGGGGGAGGGGTCTGACTTGGCAAGTGCCACTGAAGAGCAATAGGCCATGTAGGAGTATCTGTTGCGGCCATCATTGGAGTCCACAAAACAATGGAGGTGGTGAATAAACCAAACCAGATCAAAGATGGCCCCCAATCTAAAGGGATGAGCCTCGAACTTAGCCAGAATGATGATGTGAGAGGTGGAACGATGACATCTGATGATACGCTGGAGGAAGATAGTCTAAACATGCTCAATAGAGGCCCGATTAGAATCCAGTAGTGATGCCCCCCAAAAAATAGAACCATAAAGAACTATAGGTCTAACCAAGGAATCCAAGAGGGACAACTTGGACGCGGTGTCCTGAAAATGATGTCTGAAACACTATCTCTCCAACATGGCAAGGGAACCCATCCCTTTACTAATCCTGGGCAGAATGACGGGTCTCAAGCTGAAGCGAGGGCTAGAGAACTTGACCCCAAGGTAGGTGTATGAAGAAGTAATCTCTATCTCCAGACCCTGATAGTAGAAATGAAGATGTGAGGTCTTCAAGCAATTGAAGATCATCACCCGTGTCTTATCGAGATTCACCACCAACTGACTCAAATCACAAAAAGAGGCCAAGCTATCAAGAAGTCTCTAGAGACTTTCCGATGAGGAGGCAAGGAGAATAACATCATCAGTGAAGAGGAGAATGGAGATAAGAACCTGGTGTAGGTAGCAGCCATCACTCGGAAGTGAGGAATCTTTGAGAAAGCCTCAAGCTCGTCAATGTAGATGCCGAACAAGGTGGGGGAAAGTGGGCACCCCTGTTTCACTCCAATAGTGCTCTGGATAGGGTCAGAGAAACCCTCAGGAGTCCTAAATCTGCACTCAACACGCTCATAAAGTCTCATAATAGCTATCAAAAGAGGCTCTGAAATACCAATATTTCTAAGTCTCTGGAAAGGGCCACCCGAGGGATAGTATCGAATGCCTTACGAAAGTCAATGAAGCAACAATATAATTTTGCAGAATGATGGAGAGCCTCCTCAATAATCACCCGCAAAGTCAGGATGTGGTTCATGGTCTGGTAATCTACCTGGAAGCCGGCTTGACCTCTAGCCCTGTAATCTCTCTTGTCCAACTCCCTATTAAGAATAGTATTCAGTGCCATTGCGTAGAGTTTGGTGAAGGTGTTCCCAATCATGATGTATTCCAGCATCAGTGGTATGGGAAATATGGTGGGAACGTAATAAAAGAATTTTTCATAATTGCTCTTCTAATATTGAAATTGTTCTTATAGAATTGGAAAGATCAATCTCTAAAGTGGTAAATGCTAGTCATTCAAAAGTCAGATGATATCCAGTCTTATCTAATTCAAACATTGCTATTACTCGAGAATGGAAAAGTATTCAGGTGCCTATTGGCTGGTGTCATCAATCACAAACAACAAATGCTCGGGACAGAACCTTAGTTTATTGGCATTCTCTTGTCCAAGGGATAGTGAAGATCAATTTTGATGGATCTTCTCCAGGAAATTCGAGAAAATCAGTGGTTGGAGTATGTATTCAAGATCATCGAGCTTAAGTGTTGGCTATAAAATCTTCTCATCTCCCACAAGGTTCAAATAAAATGGAAGAGGCACAGGCTCTATTTGCTAGGCTTGTCTTGGCTAAATGTGGTGATTTTCAGCATATCCAAGTGGAAGGTGATCAATGGTTATTGTTAATGCTTGTATCAAAAGAGAATCCCACAATTGGTAGCTAGCATATATTTTACAACAAATATAGAATCTTCTTGACTCTTTTAAAGAAGTATATATATCCCTTACACTGTGTGAAGGTAATATAATGGCAGATTATTTAGCCAATATGGGTTGTGATGGTTTGGATTTGGAATCTTTAACTCTAGATGATATTATTAACAAGGACAACAAAATGCAAAATTTGATTTTATTTGATATGAAATCAAATGCAAGTTCAAACTCATGTTTGTAATATCGTATGGAGATGACATTGAATATGTACCTCAGTACTGCTTGTTAGATGTATTGGATATTTTACAAATACCTAGTGCATGCAGGATGTCAAAGGAATTGCTTTGAAGTGTTATGAGATGAAGGTTGAAAAGTGTTGAGTACAGTCCTCATTAAATATGGATTAACAGATCAAAGTAATCTGAAACTCGAGCCATCAAAACAAACTCCCCTTCCCACACAGGTACACATGGCAAGAATGGATTGATCAGTGAATAAATTATACATACATCACACACTCAGAAATGGATCATCTTGTGCAAATTTATTTATCTAAGGCTGGCATACCAGTAAATTGACGATGTCAAAAGATTGAGATGGATTTTCTCTTAATTGAAATATGTACTTGACAAAGCTCAATGGTTTTATATAGCAATATTTTCTTGCTATCAACGCATCAGTCTCATTTCCAAGATATCGAAAGAATGGAATCTGTGAAAGAGATATGTGAAAAATGCAGCCAATGTGGGCAGTTTCATTTTGAGATCTTACCAAGGAATTATCGAATTTGTTTGCAACCGAACATATTGGAGGCGGTTTTACCATTGCAGATAGATGACATGGCATTGGATGATATGTTTGTCTATCATTCACAGGGGATTAGGGTTGCAGTTCAATTTGTGATTGGGGAGGAAATCCTTTCTCCTCAAACAAAGCAATATTTCTACCTGTTGCAGATAGTGTCGATATTTCTATCTAATGCAATGGACCTCATGCAGTCGGTGCAACTAATGGAAATACTGGCAAACAAAGTGGTTCAGCCACAGTTTCTCCATGACATGGCACTAAAAAGGGCCATGCAACAATACGATATGTGGAGTGGCCAAGCGATGTTTGGCGACATTTTCTCCTGCCATCTTCTACACACCAACCATGATTTCATGGTGGTATATGACAACATTAAACAAACATTTGAGAAACAGAGTTATAGATACATTGAGAATGCGTTGCATTGATTAGGCCAAATATTAGGGCATATGTTGGTTGAAAGAATTAGAGAAATGGTTCACGCTTTGATGGATTTATTAGGGAAACCTAATGTTCCAGCAAAATTGGACAACATTTCCCATGTCTGTGTCCACACGAATTCACAGTTGGAGAGTGCTATAGATTTAAATGATCATCCCTCTGAATTTGATGGGTGGCATCAACCATCCAGTCATTAGGAGCAAACTAATGGTTAGGGAGATCCAGATTTAGAAGGATGGGCTGTGGATACGCATGATAGTGATCAAGCACATGGCCAGAAGGATGAGTCATCTGGGTGGTCTCCGCGATCTCAACCAGATGTGGCAGTTTGGGGTTCTAGTCATATGGACGAATAATAGAAGATATTGTAATACAATTTTGATGACTATATCGTGTATTTTTTGTTTATAACAACAACATTTATAAGCCATATAATGTAATCAAAGTCAAATTTTGGGGGTAGAATAGGTTATTAGGTAGTGTCAAATTTTGTAACCCCAATCTACTATGACATGTATCGAGCAAGGATATCAGGTTTTCTTACTGGTTCTTTCCCGATTGAGCTTTTGAATCAATTTTTTATATTAATAATATATATAGTGGCTAGTCCACTTTTCCTTAAAAAAAAAAATTTAAAATATTATGAATTAATGATGTAAATTAATATCAACAAAACATTTTTACATTTATTTTTTAACATAAATTAACTTTATCTAATATATTTAATAATTTATTTTAATTTTAATTATTTATTTTTAAATTATGCAGAGTTCTTAACATAATTGTTCATTTTTAATGTTGAATGGAAATAAAATATATTTTTCCAATTTGAAAAATAATTTATTTTAAATTTTTATATCTATAAGTAAATTATGTTTTACTATTTTATAATTTACATATTCCAATGTTTTAATTTTTTATTAGCAAATTATGATTTTAATTTTTTTAATTTATATGTTGTAATGTGTTTTTTTTATCAAACTCTATTTATTTCCATAATAATTATATTATAACATATAATTTATAATTTAATAATTTTAACATATATTATATTAAAAATTTAATAATTTTAAGATATATTATATTAAAATTTTCATAATTCTAAATTATTTAACTTTTAAAAATAAATATATAAATAAATCATAATAAGTTTAATCCAAAAATGTTTGAATATATCATGATGGACTATAATAATAAGTTTAAATATCTTTTATAACCAAGGGACAACGAACAGAAGAGAAACTGAGGGGTGCTAACAAGCACAAAAAGGTCTAAGTATGCTAGTGCATTAAGAAAAGAAATGAAACCACAAGAACAACATTAGCAAAGGATGTCATCATAGGCTTCAACCTAGGTCATCCACCCGTGAGGGTCTTCCATCCAAACATTCAGCTTCTGGCTTTGGATCTGTGTCAGCATCTCCAAATAATTATACATAGAATTATTTATTAAAAATTTAAATATATAATTTCATATATATCTTAAAATAATTGTATTGTAAATTACATGTTATAATATAATAATTATTAAAATAAATATTAAAAATAAAAATAAAAATATTAATTTTTTTAAATATATAATTTTAAAAACAATTGTATTTATTTAAAACTTATTATTATATATATAATTTTTAAAATTAAATAATATAATTATTAAAAATTTTACAAAATATATATTCTAAAATCACTTAATTCTATCTATTATATATACTATAGTACAATAATTATTAAAATTAATTTAAATGTTAAATTTTAAATTTTAAAACAAATAAATATATAATTTATTATTAATTTTTTGAAATATATAATTTTAAAAACAATTGTATTTATTTAAAACTTATTATTATATATATATAATTTTTAAAATTAAATATTATAATTATTAAAAAATTTATAAAACATAAATCACTTAACTATATCTATTATATATACTATAATACAATAATTATTAAAATTAATTTAAATGTTAAATTTTAAATTTAAAAATATATATATATATATATATATATATATATATATATATATATATATATATATATATATATATTCCCATTGGTAGAAATTGAGCGATGAGGCTAAGTGTACTTAAAATGAGTTGTGTGATTCTTAGTGACAATTCTTGCAATAGTACTGTATTTACCCATGCATGGGAATTGGAGGCACTTAAAAATATAAAATATAAGAATGTAGTCCATCATATACCGTGTAATCAGTGAGTGATCCTTCATTCTCCTGGTCTACCCTGCATCCAAACATATTGGAAATACACAATACAATGATAACAAGTCTTTCACAATCCCCCTTCCCGAGCAAGGAACACTATCAACAAGTGATCCTTCTTCTTATCAACCATATCCAATGTTTCATTGAAGTCACTACCAAGAATGAAGGTCACCTTACCCATACCATTCATGGATTCTGAAATGTTGTTCCAAACTCCTAAAAACTTTTCTGTTGCTTCTTGTTTCCCCTCCCTGATTAAGACCCCCCTCATCCTCAACATGGTCTTCATCACCTATAGTCTTGATTTCACGGATAGGGGACATGTAAATATCTTTAAATACTTCTTCTACCACAATGTCCTCCTGCCCCATCTTCTTGATCTTCCTGGCTAAAGTGGATGAACCCACACACAATAACCCAAAATGAAGGGTTTTGTATCCTTTAATGAATCTCAGTCACTGGTAATGCATGGATAGTCAAACCACTAGTCTCCAAAGCATTCAATAAGTGAATATGAATGTTTGAAAACTACTCCCAACAATTCTTAAACATACTTTATTGTTTAAGAATTGTTGGGACTGGTCCTTTGGCGTGTATTAAACAGAATAGAATTTTCAGCATATTATTATCATTCTATTTCTTTGTTGTAAACATGCCATTGGTTCAGTTTTAATCTACTGGTGTCATGCCTTAGCCCATGCTTTATCTCCATTATTTGATGTTATTCACTATTTTGAAATGTTGACTATGGCTATCAAATGGAAAAAATTTATAAAAAAAAATTTAACACAAAAAGAAATTTACAAAATCGAACCAATGGCATGTTTACAACAAAGAAATAGAATGATAATAATATGCTGAAAATTCTATTATGTTTAATACATGCCAAAGGACCAATTGTATGAGTGGATTGTGTAGGAACAGTTAACATTAAAAAAGGAGCAAACTCCTCGACACATCTTGGAAACCATTGAATTCAATAGTAAATTAAACCTAACACTAGCACTATTCCTTCCATTCACTTCTACCAAGAATAAAGTATTTAATCCATTCAACATTACATATAATCATTAGATAGTTACATTTGCTAGCTGTGTAGAGGAACAATCATGACCAAAACAATAAAAAGTACTTTCACCCTTGCACAAGCTATTACAAACTTCAAGTAAAATGAGAAATGTGCTATATCAAATCATTCATATTCATAGTAACCATTTAAAATCATTAAGACTAGAAAATCAAGTTCTAGAAAAATCATTACGACTATAGAAAAATCATTTAAACTAGAAAATCAAGTTCTAGAAATGGACGGTTCTGATGCTTTGCCATTACAACAATTGAGCATTCATCATTTCACTAATAGATTTGGGGTGAAATTGTGACGGCAATTTGCAACGGTGGGCAAATGTTATGTCTTTTTGGCTTTTTTTTTTCAATTATACCCCGACAACATCGAAATAGCGATGTTAACGAGATATAAGAAAAAAAAAGAAAAGAAAATGTTGGTCATTTCTATAATAGCGCCGAGAGGGATTTTTGCAGCCATTGGATGAGGAGATCTCTGCGGCTAGGCATCTGTGCGGTGAAAGGGATCTCCTGGATTGTACATTCAGAATCCAAAAGGCCGAGAAAGGTATGATTTTAAACTTCACTTCCTCCTCATTTTGTGTCACCCTCTCTTCCCTTTATCATGCAAACCTTATATTTAAGGATATGCAACATGATCTCGTTTAACAAGAAAAATGTTTCTGCTATTTCTTCTCAGAAACCCTTCTTCAAACCCTAATTTACCATCGGGTAGTTTTGGCTGGCCGCTACTAGGTGAGAGTCTACTATTTCTAGCTTTCCAAAGGGCCAATGCATTTCATGAATTTTTGGAGCGAAGGATGAAGGCCCATGGAGGAGATATCTTTAAAACCCACTTGCTTGGATCCCCTAGAACTGTATTGTGCAGTCTTACGAGATATCATGTATGCTATGTGACAATTGTAGGTATGCTCATGTCTATTGTTGTGTATTTTCTTTAGAAGATTCATTTTGATATGTATACGGAGGCAAGTTTTCATAAATTTTGTTTCATAATGCATCTGATCATATCAATGGGTCAACAAGTTTTTGAGTTACAATTCATACTCTAGCACCATTTTATATCATTGAACTGTTGTGGGATAGGATGCCATTTTGTTAAGCAAGTCATCATGGCATTGAAATTGATGCGTTGCTCCTCCTTATTCAACAATCTACAATCTAAGTGACCAATAGTTCAACCCAAACTGAACTACTAGTCATATTGAAAGAACTTTTCCTGCCTATACAATTTTTCTCATCAATCACTGCTTTATACTTTATTCTGCTCACTGGTCCATTAAATTGAATTGCATATTCATGTTCTAAGATAACCCAGCTTGTAGAATCATAGATAGGTAAAGGGATTTTACAAGGCATGGACAATCATGTTGCTAATGGAGACTCTCTCCCACAGGGTAGAATGAGATGAAATTCATTTTTTACAGTGAAATTCTAACCGCATATTTTCTGTAGTAGATTCATTTTGATATGTATACAGAGGTGGAGATTTTTTAAATTGTGTTTCATAATGCATCTGATCAGATCAATGGGTCAACAAGTTTTTGAGTTACAATTCATATTCTGGCACCCATTTTATATCATTGAACTGTTGTTGGACATGATGTCATTTTGTTAAGGATTTTTGTCTTCTTCATTTTTCCCCTCTCCCACAACCCCACAAATTTGGTTTTCAAATTCACTTCTACCAAAATGGATTTTATTTTATATAGCGTACAATCCCATAAATTAACAAATGTTTTATGACGTATAATCCTAGAAACTCAGAAATCTTTTATGGCATAAGCCTACAAACTCTTCTTGAATTTATCATTGGTGGCACTTTTATGGGTAGTGAGATTGCAAGCTAGCCAAAGGGCCTGAAATGCTTGCGAGCGTTAGCTCTTTAGATAGGGCTCTACCTCACAATTATGCACAAAGTAGTACATTTGTAGTATAGTCAATAAAAGCACAAAAACCCAACCAACAAAACCACCACCTTTGATGGACTTGACAGGTACTCCCAATAAAGTTCAAACAATTAAGTCTTAATCTTGATTTTATAGTAATTTTTTATGAGCACTTCTTTGATTTACTTACTAGGTTCTATGTCCCTTATTCTTGTCATAATAAACACATTTCTTATCCCTATTTTGGTTTTTATTACCATCTAGATTGAAGTGTTTGGAGTACTTCAGACTATAGGCTAAATCGTAAAATCTCTCAAAAACTTAAAATTCTAGACACTATACTTTTTGCATGTTTGATCAGTCAAAATTTGGGATTAATTACTCCAAATGGTAACTATTAATTAGTTCATGATTTACTCTAGTTCTTGGAACTCTAGTATATTGATTACTTAATTTTGAATATACCAACACTGGTTTTTTGCATGTGTACCCATTGATATTTTAAAGGTGTGTATTCACACATCTTTGAAGGAATGATGTTTTCTCTAAATTATGGATTTGTTATCCATGCAAGAAATATTTTTTCAGAGTTGGGATGTTAATTAGTTTTTACTTATTTTTCATGAAATATGTTGTAAATGTTAATGGGATTTTTTTATGCTATATTATTGGCTGAATAAACAATTTCTTAAGGTAGTCATTAAGTTTGTAATTGTAGTTTCGTGAAATTACACCTTTGACTTGTAATATTTTTTGCATGTAATATATGAATTCACTATTGATTCCAGGTGCATTAAGGGAGGATGAAATCAATATTGTCAAGGTGCATAAAGGGGGGATAAAGCCAATATTAATTTCAGGTGAGGTTAATAAACTATACTAAGGCAATGACCCATAAATTCTTAGTTATATTTGGATTCATATTTTGTTTTTATTCAGATTCATATTTTGCTTTTCCTTTTTATTTTTCCATTTAATTATTCTAATCAAACATATAGGTCAATAATATAGGTTAATTATATGCTGTTGAAAATATGTATTATACATGCTATGTTTGAAGAAATAGATCAATCAATGTGATTCATACAAAAAAATAGATTGGTACACACACACACACACACAGATATATATATATATATATATATATATATATATATATATATATATATATATATATATATATATATATATATATATATATATATATATATATATATATATATATATATATATATATATATATATCTGTGTGTGTGTGTGTGTGTACCAATCTATTTTTTTGTATGAATCACATTGATTGATCTATTTCTTCAAACATAGCATGTATAATACATATTTTCAACAGCATATAATTAACCTATATATATATGTGTGTGTGTGTGTGTGTGTGGACATATATATTCATGTATTTATACATACATATACACACACACACACACATGCATGTGTATATAGATTACAAATAGATTGGTTAATATTTTTGTACATGTGCATATATATGGACGCATGTGTGTGAAATTGGATGTATATGTAAGTAGATACATAATAGATAGACATATGGAGCATGCATACATATTTGGACCAAAAACTTGGAGTAATATTTAAATATATAGATATGGACCAAGCATTGTATTGGAAAAATATAATGTTCAAGTTACATTGTAATGAGAAGAGCAAAATGCATGGCATGATGAATCATCTACCCGCCTTACAAAAAAATACAAATTTCTGGGACCTCTATAAGTAAATAGGGGAATGGTTTTTCTTCTACAAAATATAAAAAAACAATTTTTGTCAAATAATCATACTAGTTCTGATGGAAAATTTTACTACACCATCCATGGGGGAAGCATGGAGCAATGACCATCCGTAGCAGTGGCTGCAATGTCAGAACTTGATCCTGCATTTGTTTTCTCCTTGGAAGGTGTTATGGGCATTTGCAATTGGTCTATAGAAACCTGAGTGTTGATTGGAAAGTTGGAAACAGATGAATATGAAGGGGCATAAATGTTAATCATGTCTCAAAATTGAATTTTTTGGAATAGGACTTAATGAGTTGCTTAAATGTCTCTGTCTTTCTAGCTCCTTCTTTGCCTTTTCAAATTCCCTCAATCTTTTCACCTGTTCTTTTTTTTCTCTTTCTCTTGTCTTTGTATTATTCACAACTGATCTTTCTTTTGCTTCTTCATTGCATTTTCTAGTTTCTGTTGTTCCTTCAAGTCCCTTTCAATAAGTCTAGTAGCCTTTCTCTCATTTGTCTGTTCCTTTTTTCTTGCCTTCAAATCTGCAATCTCCTTATTTTTGGCTTCTTGTTCCATGTAAATTTCCATGTACTCATCTCCTATGATTATTTGAGATTGTGGACTCAGCCTAATTGTGCCACCACTCTCATGAGAATATTTCTCATCAACCTTTGTATTTGCAAAATTTAGAAAAGATAATAGTGAATGCATTTGGCTACCTTCTGGTTGGATATTATATGAATCTGTAATATTTCACTCAGGTACTTCAAGCGTCGCTTTTGTATTGTGCAACCTGAGAATGACATCTTTATCTTTATTTACTTATGCTTCGTTCTCTGCTTTGATTACCTCCATAATGCATGTGGTCCATGCTTATTTGGGAGCCGGTTTGAATCTACTGCTATAGACTGTTGCTCGCGGCATTCATGCTGCTGTTGAAACTATTCCATATGTGCAGAGGCACTATTGAGTCCATTTATTATGTCGTGCCCTAGCTCATGGTTGTATGAAGTGATGAACTAAGCCAACTCATGGCCAAGCACCAAGTTCAGTGAGCTGTGTGTTTTGACTGCATAGCCCATGAGCTAGGGATACATCATTGCCATGCTAAAACTCAGCATTCAAATTTGCGTCCTTGTTGATTTCTTGAAATTGAACTTTCAAAACCAAAATGGTTAAGTGGATGCGAAAAGTTCGGGGTTAAGAAATGGGAAAAGTTAAGATTTTGGAAAGATTCTCACAAAAAGTTGGGATTTGGGAATTATTCTTGCCAAAAGTTCATGATTGGGAGTTGAGACTCACAAAAAGTTAAGGTTTGAGAATTTTTTTTGCAAAAAGTTAATGTTTCCAATATATTTTTGCGAATAAAATGGAAATGCCTTAGAATTTTTAAATTTTGACATTTCAAAAATCTAGGCAACAAGAATGCATAGGTGGCTCACTGTTGGGATGACTCATTGTTAGGTGGTTCATTGTCGAAGGGGCTCATTACCCAAAATGCAAAAGCCAACTATTATATTTGAGAGGCAGCTTACTATTGGAGTGTAAAATACAAATTTGAATGAGTTACAATTGCATCTACATATGCATGAAATATAGTTCATGCTAAAGTACAAATTTATTCTATACAATTACTAAATTTTAGATATATCAGTTCACTATACATGTCAATATATCACTATCATATATCATATATCATAAATCACATCAATATCATTGTCGTCTATTATGTGTTGATGCCACTTTCTATATATACACCAGACCTACATTCCACAAGTCAACTTGAAATGGAGATGGAATCATGTGAGCACATTACCCCAAAAGTTAGAGATGTCAACAATCTTAAAAAGGATATCTCACGCTATACCAAATAGGACTAGACCAAAAACTTTATTACACCATTATATAGACCAAAACTTGTACCTGTAACAACACTGTCATTTAATATGTCTTGCTAAAGCTTGTAAATTTTGTTCCTTTTGCCATGTCATGTAATATGTCTTGCCTTGTAGCTTATATGTTTTGAAATTGCTGTTAGGCCTTGTAGCTTATATGTTTTGATTGCTGGAGAGCTTCTAGAGCTAAGCAAGAAGACCATTGCATGAGTTATAGCCGCATGCTCAAGTATGAAAATTGTATATTTTTTAATCTAATGTATATTTTAACTAGACTTTTAGCTTATATTTTTTGAAATTGCTTTTAGTGGCTTAATGTTGTAAGGTCTCTTGAAATAAGACCTTCAGGTGGTTGGTCAAAGTTTTACAAATAATCTTATCCACAAATTTGCCTAGAGCAATTGACTAAATGTTATAAAAGGTGATTGGGTTAAATGTCTTAGGAATAAAGTCAAAGAAAGTATTTTTAAAATATTAAAGTATTTAACTAGGTCTAAGAAGATTTGTGTACTTTTGACAGTTTTGCTTAGTTTGTGAAAGTTGTAGACCGAAGTTTTCATAGCCCGATTTTTGCTTCCTGCACGCATCAGAGACAAAACAAACCGTTGGAAGATTGAATATTGAAATAGGTCTTCAGGGGCCGTTGTAAGTTTTAATACTCATTTTCAATTCATCATTAAGCCAAATGATAATAATTTGGGCTCAGGAGGAGCAGTCACTGTCACTACACATAGTGCATTTGTCTGCATCAAGATCCACATTGTCTGAAATAAACCCAATTTCTCTACAGGTCTTGCTGACAATCTGATCATAATCCACAAATGTATACCAAGGTAGTGTGACTACAACATCTCGTAGATTACCTCTCTGTTATGTTTTGATGGACTGTCAAACTTTGTTCCAAAACCCCCATTTTGCACAGGCTAGAATTAAGGATATTGGGGGAGGTTTTGGAATTCGGCTTCATGCCTTCCAAATGCATTTGATCATAGTTTATATACATCCTTTCTCACAATTTGTGTGCTTAATCTTCAATCTTTGTGTCCCAAGAGGTAACTCTTCAATGAGGCGTTCTTGGTAAAGAGTGCACGTGTCAATAATTATAACTTCTATATACACTGTAGATACATGGAGTTATACAAATCAATAATTTTCCTATATGGTAATTCCTGTCAACAATTGAAAAAGAATTTACTATAGATTACACGTGTAATATTATTGCTAGCCTTTCTTAGATAGATAGATAGTGATTTGGTTGTTATATATATATATATATATATATATATATATATATATATATATATATATATATATATATATATATATATATATATATATATATATATATATATATATATATATATATATATATATATATATATATATATATATATATATATATATATATATATATATATATATATATATAAAGTTTGGAAATACAAAAAGTATAATGGAGATGTAGAGATTAAAAGGTATAGGAAGAGGGTGATGGAGAGAGGAGTGGGAGGATGGGAGAAAAATAGATAAACAAAAGAGATAGATCAAGAGGTGAAGACAGAAAGAGATCTAGGGAGATACAGAGGGAGGCATAGAGAGGGAGAGATAGAGAGGAAGAGATATAGAGATAATGGTCACACTTCACTGTCTTGAATTGAATGAATAATGGTCAACCACAATTGTTGAATCTCCAATTTGGCTTCCTGAAATATCTAATGATTCATTTCTAACCAAAGATGCCAAATAATAAATGAAGGCCCAAGAACCCAAACTCAACCAACAGAGAAATATGCAAACAATCCTAATTCAAAACTCTCAACTAGAGATGCCAAAGACAGTGACTGTCCCTTGTATAATGTACAATCAGTGTAACATGGAAATGAGCCCATATTTGTATGGTTCAATACCAATACATTCAAGGGGCAATTACACAAGGACAGTCACAAATGAGGACAGTCATTGTAAAGACAACATGATAATGTACAATCACCATAAGGATAGTCACAAATGAGGACATCTCTCTATTGCACTAAATGAGGACATCTCACAGTGATTGTCTCGTGTAATTGTCACTTGAATGTATTGGTATTGAACTATGCAAATGCTTTTCTTCTTGATAATGTCCTCATTTGTTCAAGAAGAAAAACATTTGCATGGTTGAACACCAATACATTCAAGTGGCAATTACACAAGGGACAATCACTGTGAGATGTCCTCATTTGTGACAAGGATAGTCACAAATGAGGATAGTCACTATAAAGACAACATGATAATGTACAATCACTGTAAGGACAGTTTCATTTTCATTCTCATCTAGTGCTATTATTTGAAATAGAGAGATGTCCTCATTTGTGACAACAAAGAGGATACCTTTGAGGGAAATTAAGGGATTCTAACATTTCCCTCAAAGGTATCATCTTTGTAGTCATAAGTGAGGATATCTCTCTATTTCAAATAACTATCCTTACAATGATTGTACATTATCATGTTGTCACAAGTGAGTGCACAGTTGCTACCTCTTGTTCAAAAAGCTTCTAAAAAAATGACACTGCATTTGCATATGCATGACTATAAAATCATATGGAAAGGTATAGGATTGCATATCTTGGTGATGTATGAATCTTAGAAGTAGTTGATGCTCCAGGATTGCATCACTTGGTTGATTGCTTAATCTTCCCACAGAAGGGCCATAGGCCTCATCCCGATGAAGCTTCTGGCAGTGATCTTGATGGGGATATCTACTTTGTTTCTTGGGACTCTAGGCTTATGCCAGAAAGTGGTAAGAGTTGGGATCCAATGTGCTATGCTCCAGTTCAAGCAAAAGAGTTGAAAGCACCTGTGACAAGAGAGGTATGGCTATTCTCATCATCCTTAATCCACCTTCCTGCCCCCTTTTTTTTTTCTGATATCTATTGCTTTTTTAATATGCAATTTATTTACCTTAATCTGAGAATTCCTTAGGATGGTCCAGACTCCATATAGACTTATCGAAATCTCCATTCACAAGGGTAGCCTTCACATTCATCTGACGTACCTTTCAATTAGATACAAAGCCTTATTGTTTGTTGTTATGCATGATATTAATATGTTTCTTTAGTTAAAATTGTCACAGAGTCTTCTTGTTTGGAACGGACAAGTTATTTAGTTCTTTGTTTTTTCCCCAAATTGGGGCCTTACACATAGGAAACTATTAAGTGATTGAAAAAATAATTCAGTTGATGTTTCTTTCTATGTCGTTGCTTCATTTTTTGCATTCCATCCCACAGTCTTATTGTTTCCTAATCTTTCTGATGAGGGCATTATCATCAGCTTAGAAATATATAGCTCTTTCCTTCATTTTCTTCCATTGGGCTTTATGCTTTAGATGCATCTTAAGGTTTTTGCACTTTTTTGGACACTTCTTGTGGTGCGGTTTCATGCTTGTCGCATGATTGCATGCAACTTCCTAACTGCATGCGACCATGCAACAAGCCTCTAGCGGCCAAGTTTTAAATGTGTAATTGCGACGGGGTTGTTGTATCGGTAATGAAAATTGGGGCGTCACCGATACAACAACCCCGTCGTAATTCTTGGAGTGGTCATTGCAATTACGACGATCAGTGGTTAACATCTTATGGTTGGTCGCATGATCGCATGGGCTCTTCCGAGCCCATGCGACCATGCGACAAACCATCAGCGGTCACAGTTAAGGCCGTCACAATTGCGACAGTCAGTGGTTAACATCTTACGGTTGGTCGCATGAGCGCATGGGCTCTTCTAAGCCCATGCGACCATGCGAAAAACCGTCAGCGATCACAGTTAATGCTGTCACAATTGCGACGGCTACACAAAGATTTGTGATGGGGTTGCTATCACAATGAAGGGTTTGCATTGCGATGGAAAGGATTCGCAATTGCGATGACAAGGAGAAGATGTTGTATTTTGTGACTAAAAAACTGCGACGTCTATGACTATCGTAATTGTAACACATAGTAGTCGCAATTGTGACACATAGCCATCACAATTTGGAGCCAAATTTATTAGTGTTTGGTACTTCTTGGTGTATTCCATTTAAGTTTTTCAGCTCCCGTGTTTATGTGGATGTTCTTTATGTATTTGTCTTCTCTCCCTCGCAAGGGATATATCGATAGGTAATTGATTTGAAAGCATAATGATTTGACAGTCTTTTTTCAAGATAGGCGTAATCATCCCACCAACCTTAATTAGCAACATTTGTGATATATGTCAAGTACTTATAATCAGTTTCCCAACAAACAAAGACTTAGTAGTAAAAGCATGTCCTTTGGTTTACTAGTTTACTTATAATCAGTACGTCCTTTGGTTTACTAGTTTAATCTGGTTTAAGAATGGTTTGTTTCATGTTTGAATGTACCATTGAATAAAGCTTGGATATAGTAAGTACAATCTTAAGACTTGTGACTTCAAATTCTCTTGTTTTCTTTAGATCTAGCCTCCAAACATGTGTACTATGAGTAGCCCTCAAAAAAATGGACTTGTGATGATTTTCACAATAGTACATGTGTTGGAGGACTACTCATAGTACTGCATGCTTAGGAAAATCTGAATGTTCATCACCTATGGATATAAGAGTTGATCATAGAAGGTATATGCATAGGTGAAAAACATGCATATTTGACCAAGCAATACTGGGAGCTAGACCCAATAGCAAATAGATTTGTGGTGATTTTCACAATAGTACATGTGTTGCTGGGTAAGCTCCCAATAGCACTCAGGAAAATATGCATGTTCATCACCTGTGCATATGAAGTGGCTCTAATGGAAGATACAATCACTAAATTCTACATACTCCTTATTTTGTTGTGGGTTGATATTGTCAGACATGGTCTTTCTTGAATGGAATGACTCGTTACTTCTACATTGAGTAGAATGTTGGTGAAAGAAGGATGATTTATTTGCAACCATTTTTTCAACTCTAATTTTCTCAACACAAAGGGACATTTATCATTGTTAGGATTAACAAGGCAGAAATAACAATTATGTGCAAATATAACTAATATCATAAAATAATAAACCACATAGAAGAGAACACAAGACACAAAGATTTAACGTGGTTCACCCAATCCCTGGGCTACATCCACCAACAGTGAGTCCAATATTATTATTATCTAGAGATTACAACCTGATTACAATCCGTAATCCCTTACAGCTCAATTCCACCGCAAGTACTAAAATCATACATTATCAAAATCCATAACCCTAAACTGGATATTATACAATATTTTTGTCGCTTTAGAGTTAGAATGAGTTATAACATGTCAGCCCAAATAACCAAAAAGTATGTCGGCCTCAAAAAAATTTTCCTCGGGGCCTACGCCCTGAACCCTCGCTCTTGGGGGCTGTCGGCCCAGCCCTGAACCCCAGCAAGGTTAGGAGGAAAAGTGTATAGTACTTTCCTGGATAGTACTTTCTTGATCAGTCACCACAAGCTAACAATCTCCCACTTGGTGACTGATCAGTATCCACACTATACAAAAAAACTTCCCACTTAGAGACTGATCCTGTAGCAATACTGCTACCATATGACCCATTGGATCGAACCACCTTGGACTCAGCTGTTCCTTTATTTTGTTCAATATAGAAGACCAACTAAAGCTGAACATGTGTTCAACTTCTCCCTTGTTACTACCTTTGTAAACATATCTGCTGGATTAGCATCTTTATGAATCTTTTCCAGCCTTAACTTCCCATCATCCAAAACTAACCGTATGAAAAGGTACCACAACTATATGTGTTTTGTCTTTGAGTGCAAAGCAGAATTCTTTGCAAGATGAATGGAACTTTGGCTATCTGTATGTAGAAAATTATCCTTCTATGGATGTCCCAATTCTTCCATGAAGAATTGAAGCCATATCATCTCCTTGGCTGCCTCTGTAGCAGCAACATACTCTACCTCTGTAGTGGATAAAGAAACCACCTTTTGTAGTCAAGAAATCCAAATCACTATTGTCCCACCAACAATAAATATATAACCTGTAGTACTCCTCCTGCTATCTATATCTCCTACCAAATCTAAGTCAACATAGCCTTGTATAGTAGTAGTAGAACCCCCAAAGTGTAAACACTTACTGGATGTACCTATTATACACTGAATTTGTGCCTCTGATCTCAAGCTCTCACAGTCTTGATAATCCAGTATAACATGGGAATCATCTCAAGGTTGTGGGACCTTTTGCTAACTGAGATGAGACCTCTAGATTCTAGGCTGGTTCCTCTTGGATAATCACCTTGATTTTCTTTTAAATAGGAAAGTAAACTTTTGAGGGAAAGGGATAGAAGGAGAACATGGAAAGGGAAATAACAGAAAGAAAATCTATCCTGCTAGGTGATGCACCGAAACTAGGGTTTGGATCTCAGTATAGAGGAATGAAACCAGTGAGAGGCTTAGGTCTGGGAGATCACAACTTACTGAATAGGCTTGCATAAGTGTTTCATGGAAGGGTCTACAAACAAAAGAGGGTGTTCAGGGAAAGAGAAAGATTCTTTCACAATAATAAGACTCTTAGGATTAGGCATCAATACATGACATGCAAACAAACATTCACTCCTATAACTCGGTGTAGGATTGAGACAAGACTATCAGGGGCTGAAATATACCCACAAAACATCTAAATTAGATCAAACACAATAACACACATAGTTACAGAAAGTAAGAGGAATCAGGGAAACTAAGATATCATTGAAAACATGCATACACTTTGATCCAATAAGAGATAATCTAAATGAGAATAAGAGATAATCTAGACGAGAAAGCATAAGGATAGAAAGAATGTCACAAAATACTTTGCAATATCTGAACAATCAATGAAAATTTAACAATTGTAGAAAGCCAAAGGGGCAGGAAAATGCCACAAATTGTTCTCTGAGAAAGAAACCTTCTTTTTACCTTTGCTGGATTCTGAGCTCAAAAAGCTCCAAAAAATAATATATACATCACTCAACTGCACGCAGGCAGGAGTCAAAATTAACCAGGGTTACATAAATCTACATAAAATAATCCAACCCTAAACCAGTCACTTCTGATCATAAATACAATTCTGCAAATATATCAACCGATCAGATATATCTCCCCTTGCGTGCCCATGCCTGTACTAATCCTTCCTGCAGATCAACAACCTTGATCCATCTACCTCCTTGCAAGCCCACTGAGTCATGAATACTCTCAAAATTTGATTAGATACTAGAAAGGACCCAAAATGACAGCCTAAAATCTCTGCAAAAATTCTATCCAACTACAACCACCTCCAAAGTCATAAATTTTTAGCTACCTGCACTTGCAACATCCCCCTCAGAAGAAAGCCCGTGAAAAACTGGTTGCACCACCTTAAAAATGTCACTGGTCGCATGATCGCATGAGCCCAAAAGGCTTCATGCGATCATGCGACAAGCCTTTGAGAATCTGCCTCCTGGTCACGTAAGACACCTCAGGCTCACTCTCCCTTTGGTTGCCAAGTCGCTTTAACTTTTCTTAACCCCAGGCTCCTCTCAGCGACCACGCGAAACATGTTAACTGCACAACCGCGCTCTTGCCAAGTCTGGAGGCCTGCTAAATCATATCTGTGAACATGCGAACAAAGAAACCCTTTAAAAACTTGCCTCTACTGCTGCATAGACACTCGGGACTCGCAAGACATCACACCTGTCAAACTATCCAAACTGCCAACCATGCGGACCAATAGGAACCGGACACCTTAGCTAGACCCATGACCACACCATAGGAAATGCCACTTGGAATCCAACCATGGTCACATGATCACATGGGATTGGAAGATCCCATGCAAACATGCGACCACCGTAGATCTTGCATCTACGGGGCCACATGCTACCGGGCCCGCTACAACCTTTGCTGACCGCCAGCTAGCCACTAAGAAGCAGACACATCACCTCCCATGGACCCATCACCGGAGCCAAAGTCCCGTTGACCGCTGACGGTTTGTCGCATGGTCGCATGGGATTAGAAGATCCCATGCGATCATGCGACCAATCGGAAGATGCTACCCGATGACCAAACACATCACCACCGAAACCGTTGATGGTTTGTCACATGGTTGGATGGGCTTGAAAGAGCCCATGCGATCATGTGACCAACCGTAAGATTTTAGCCACTAATTGCCAGCTTGTTTAAGAAATCTGGACCCACCGAGATTCTAATCCAACCGTTGTCGCATGATCTCATGGGCTCGAAAGATTCCATCAAATTATATGACAACCATCAGATCTCCACTACACTTGCATGACTATGAGGAACTGGGACCCGCTTGGTTGGAGTTGCACACTTACGGTCGAAAACACAGAGGGTTTTCAAATCGGAGGTCAAAAATACAGAGAGTTTTTGACACTGAACACTTAAGAAAAATATCGACACTGAAGAAGTGCGAAGCACTGAAGGCTGAAAACAACCAAGGTTTTCGCTTGAAGGTCGAAAACATCTTGGGCTTTTAGAGCGAAGGTCAAAAACATAGTGAGTTTTTGACACATGAGCACTTCTTTTGGAAAATAGGACTGTGGCAAAAAATGAATGATAGGGAAATTTTTGGGCAACATTTTGGCGACCTCTGCAGGATGTCAACCTGCTAGACATTTAGACCAGTTGCCTTGACAATCCATTGGGCATAGGAGTCATCACAGGAACACAAAAAACCTTCTGACAGGGAAAGGGACAAAAAATTGTGCTCGAGCACTTTTGGAAAATAGGAAAAGACTAAACTAGAAAGTTGGAAGAAAGTAGGAAAAACTAACCTATCCTAAACTAACCAGTGTAGAAGTTTGGTCAAACAAAACCAATCACTGGTTGTGGAAAGTAGCTACCCTTCCTCATCAGAGTATTTTGCATTGGACTCATGAGGATAGGTACAAAGATGTGAGGCACACAAAAATTTGGCAAATGAGGATGCACTGCCTCTGCAAAAACAAGATCAAGTTCACTCACATCAAATGGATCACATGGAGGTGTCTCAGTGAACTCCTTCTAGGCCAAGTATCTGATGGGGCAGCCTCTTGAAAGTTTGAAGGCAAGACTTTCCTTAATTGCTTCTTCTTTATCTTCATGGTTACCTTCCATCATGGACAGCCATGAAAACTCCTCGACCATGGACAGGGGACTGTCATCTTCCTCTTTTAAACCAGCCAAGAACTCATCAAAGTTGTCAAAATCTTGAAGATCTCCAAGAATGACCGACTCTTCACAATTAGGCTCCACACACAAGTCTCCTATGATGCTTCTCAAATAATCCTTGTCAAGGCTCTAGTTATCCTCTGCACACTGGGAAGCCTCTTGCTCAAAGATGAAATCAAGCTCATGAATCAACATATCCTCAGGATCAATCTCTTCTAGCTGCTACAACTTTATAGAGGTGGCTATGATCAGAGCCTTATCATCCTACTCAACAAAACTGGGCAGCTCATCCAACAAGGACAAGGCATCCTCTTCTGTATCAAACTCCTGTTGATGGTGAACCTTTTGTTCTGATTGACCTTCAGCCATAGGTAATGGCATGGTCTTTTCTTCATCATCAAAAAAGAGGGGGATCTCATCAAGCAAATCAACCAAGAGCTCAGGCTGAGCATCAACCTCCACCTCCCCATCTTGTTGCTCCATTTCACCATAGTCATCACTCTACACTGACACCTCAGATGTGTTCTCCTCCTGATCACATGAAAGTTCATTTTGTACTAGTCCTTGCTCAGACACCAGACTAGTGTCCTTGCAAAGGCTTGGCATCTGACAACCAGGAGGGAGAGTCCATTAGGGAATCCAAATCACCTCATCATCCTGAGAGACCAGAGGGGTCTCTTGGGATAACTCACTTCTCTGAATAGGCTGCCCTTGCAGAGTGGTGGACTGAACGTCAAGTGAAGGCTCTTGAAAAGAATTTTTTGCCTTAAAACTTTGGATGTGAAACTGAGGGGGAGAGGGGGGAGACAAAGAAGGCATAGCAACTTTAAAGCTTGGAAAAGGACGCTTAGCAAGCTCCTCATGTGTAGGTTCTTGAGATAGATGGGCCCTCCAACTTAGAATTTTAGGCCTAGGAGCCTCTTATTGAGCAATCAGTGATCTTAACCTTGATGTCTCAATGTCAGCTCAGCATCTAATCTCCTCTTGAAACTACCTTACTTGTTGCTCATCAATAAGAGTCTCTGCCACTTGGTAAGGAATGAACCCTTTCTCATAGCTTTGGGCTTCCATCTCCTGGTAGGGAGTGGACTCCTCTTCATAATAACTTTGAGCCTCCTACTCTCTCTACTCCCTGAGCTCAGACACTTGCTGAACTAAATCAAGCAATAGACTCTTTGCTTCCTGCATCTTCTTGAAGTCTGAGCTCAGAGTCTACATCTGTTGTTGAATAGGCTGAGAAGGGGAGGGTGGGTGGTAAGCATGATGGGGAAGCTAGCTTTGAATCTAATGTTGTGCCTCTTGTGCCCATGATCCATCTTGTCGAAGGGCCCTCTCATAACTTTGCATGAGGGCAAACTCATTTGGGGCATACTGGATATATTGATACCCTTGAGAAGTATAATAGCTTGGGGTAAAAGGAGGCTTTGGGTGACTTTGGTAAAGCTGAAAACTATCCGGTTGAGCATTATTCTCACAATACGATGGTGAGTAACCTGATTGTCCATAGTAACTTGACATGTCTACTCATGCAATTAGCTAGAATCTAAATATGAAAGATTTGAAACATACCAGCACCTGATCTTTAAAACCAGTAGACCTTTTGGAGTCACCAGATATGCAAAAAAAAAAAAAAAATTGACCTCTTCTAGGTTTGTAGCATGCTACCAGCATATTAGAGATAACATACCTTGAACATGAATCTGAAGTTCAGTCCCACCGGGTGTGCCAGAAATGTTATACACTGAATTTGCACCTCTGATCTCAAGCTCTTGTAGTCTTGATAATCTAGTATAACATGGGAATCATCTCAACGTTGTGGGACTATTTGCTAACCGAGATGAGACCTCTAGATTCTAGGCTGGTTCCTCTTGGATAATCACCTTGATTTTCTTTTAAATAGGAAAGTAAACTTTTGAGGGAAAGGGATAGAAGGAGAACATGGAAAGAGAAATAACAGAAAGCAAATCTATCCTACTAGGTGATGCACCAAAACTAGGGTTTGGATCTCAGTATAGAGGAATGAAACTAGTGAGAGGCTTAGGTCTGGGAGATCACAACTTACTAAATAGGCTTGCATAAGTGTTTCATGGAAGGGTCTGCAAACAAAAGAGGGTGTTCAGGGAAAGAGAAAGATTCTTTCACAACAACAAGACTCTTAGGATTAGGCATTAATCCATGACCTGCAAACAAACATTCACTCCTATAACTCAGTGTAGGATTGAGACAAGACTGTCAGGGGCTGAAATATACCCACAAAACATCTAAATTAGATCAAACACAATAACACACACAGTTATAGAAAGTAAGAGGAATCGGGGAAACTAAGATATCATTGAAAACATGCATACACTTTGATCCAATAAGAGATAATCCAGACGAGAAAGCATAAGGACAACAAGAATGTCACAAAATACTTTGCAATATCTAAGCAATCAATGAAAATTTAACAATTGCGGAAAGCCAAAGGGGTAGGAAAATGTCACAAATTGTTCTCTGAGAAAGAAACCTTCTTTTTACCTTTGCTAGATTCTGAGCTCAAAAAGCTCCAAAAAAGAATATATACATCACTCAACTGCACGCAGGTAGGAGTCAAAATTGACCAGGGTTACATAAATTTGCATAAAATAATCCAACCCTAAACCAGTCACTTCTGATCATAAATACAATTCTGCAAATATATCAACCGATCAGATATATCTCCCCTTGCGTGCCCATGCCTATACTGATCTTGCCTGTAGATCAACAACCTTGATCCATCTACCTCCCTGCAAGCCCACTGAGTCATGAATACTCTCAAAATTTGATCAGATACTAGAAAGGACCCAAAACGGTGGCCTAAAATCTTTACAAAAATTCTATCCAACTGCAACCGCCTCCAAAGTCATAAATTTTTAGCTACCTACACTTGCAACATCCCCCTCAGAAGAAAGCCCACAAAAAACTGGCCGCACCACCTTAAAAATGTCACTGGTCACATGATCGCATGAGCCCGAAAGGCTTCATGCGATCATGTGACAAGCCTTTGAGAATTTTCCTTCCAGTCACGCAAGACACCTCGGGCTCACTCTCCCTTTGGTTGCCAAGTCGCTTTAACTTTTCTTAACCCCGGGCTCCTCTCAGCAACTACGCAAAACATGTTAATCACGTAACCGCACTCTTGCCAAGTCTGGAGGCCTGCTAAATCATATCCGCAAACATGCAAACAAAGAAACCCTTTAAAAACTTGCCTCTGCTGCCGCATAGACACTCGGGACCTGCAAGACATCACACCTGTCAAACTATCCAAACTACCAACCACACAGACCAATAGGAACCGGACACCTCGGCTAGACCCATGACCACACCATAGGAAATGCCACTTGGAATCCAACGGTGGTCACATGATCGCATAGGATCGGAAGATCCCATGCAAACATGCGACCACCATAGATCTTGCATCGATGGGGCTACATGCTACTGGGCCTGCTGCAACCTTCGCCGACCGCCAGCCAGCCACTGAGAAGTGGACACATCACCTCCCACAAACCCATCACCGGAGCCAAAGTCCCATTGACCGCTGACGGTTTGTCGCATGGTCACATGGGATCAGAAGATCCCACGCGATCATGCGACCAACCGAAAGATGCTACCTGATGACCGAACACATCACCACCGAAACTATTGACAGTTTGTCGCATGGGCTTAGAAGAGCCCATGCAATCATGCGACCAACCATAAGATTTTAGCCACTGACCACCACCTCGTTTAAAAAATCTGGACCCACCGAGATTCTAATCCAACCGTTGTTGCATGATCTCATGGGCTCAAAAGATTCCATGAGATTATGCGACAACCATCCGATCTCCACTGCACTTGCATGATTATGAGGAACTGGGACCCGCTTGGTCGGAGTTGCGCACTTATGGTTGAAAATACAGAGGGTTTTCAAACCGGAGGTCAAAAATACAGAGAGTTTTCGACACTGAACAATTAAGAAAAATGTCGACGCTGAAGAAGTGTGAACCACGGAAGGCTGAAAACAACTGAGGTTTTCGCTTGAAGGTCAAAATCATCCTGGGCTTTCAGAGTGAAGGTCAAAAAAACACTGAGTTTTTGACACTTGGGCACTTCTTTTGGAAAATAGGACCGTGGCCAAAAATGAATGACAGGGAAATTTTTCGGCAATAGTACCTCTCAAATATCTAAGAATCCATTTGACTACATTCCAATGTTCAATACCAAGGTTACTCATATATTGGCTAATGACTTCCACTGTGTGTGCAATATCTAGCCTAGTACATACCATAGCATACATTAAGCTCCCTACAGCTGAAGCATAAGGTACCTTAGATATTTTAGTCTCTTCTTTTGGTGTCTTGGGACACATATCCTTAATCAATTTCAAATGACCAAGCAAAGCTGTGCTGACAGCTTTGGCATTTTCCATAGAGAAACGTTGCAACACCTCAATATAATTAGCCTGAGATAGAGACAATTTCCTATTTTTCCTATCTTTGCAAATTTTCATACCAAAGATTTGTTTTGCTGCCCCCAAATCCTTCATAGCAAAATATTTTGCTAACCGTTGTTTCAACCCCTTAATGTGATCCATGTTAGACCCAGCTACAAGCATATCATCAACATATAAACATAAAATAATATAGCTGTCATCATCCAACCTCTTAAAATAAATACAATGGTCAGAATGACACTGACTATATCCATGCTCATTCATAAAAGTGTCAAATTTAATTTACCATTGCTGAGGTGCTTACTTCAAGCCATATAAAATTTTCTACAATCTGCACACCAAATTCTCCTTACTCTTGACCTCAAATTCTTGTGGCTGTACCATATATATTTCTTCATCCAAATCACCATGAAGAAAAGTTGTTTTAACATCAAGCTACTCTAAATGCAAATCTTCAGTAGCCACAATACTTAAAATAGTACAGATAGAAGTCATTTTAACAACTGGAGAAAATATCTCATCAAAATCAATACCATGTTTCTGTGCAAATCCTTTTATGACTAATCTGGCTTTAAATCTTTTCTTACCTACATCCTCTTCTTTTATCCTATAAACCCATTTATTCTGTAAAGCCCTTTTACCTGCAAGTAACTTACATAAATCTCATGTTTGATTTTTCAGCAAAGAGTCCATTTCATCTATCATTGTAGACTCCCACTGAAGCTTTGTATCAACATGCACAGCTTCATTATAACATTCAGGTTCACCAGCATCTGTTAACAAAATAGAATACAAAGATGGAGAAAATCTTTCTGGAGGTCTACTTAGCCTTGTTGACCATCTTACATTCACTAGTGTGTGTCGTATTTGTTGTTGCTGTTGTTGCGAAGCATAAGGAACTATTGGAACATAAATTTGTGGAGTATCATCTAGTACTACATAGTCATTTTCTTTCTTCTCATGCTACAGCAACAAATCTTTGTACAATACTTTCTCATAGAATATGACATCCCTGCTTCTTACAATTTTATGATTTTCAAAATCCCAAAGCCTATAACCAAATTCATCAATGCCATATCCAACAAATACACATTTCTTTAACTTAGCTTCCAGCTTAGTTCTGTTTTCAGAATCTATAAGTGGAAAAGCTCCACAACCAAAGGTTTTGAGAAAAGAATAACTCACCTTCTTACCACTCCATGATTCCTCTAGAATACCATAGTCCAAAGGAGTAGAGGGGCCTCTATTGATTAAATAAATAGCAGTGTTCATAGCCTCTACCCACATATTTTTAGGTAGCCTAGCATGCAACCTCATACTCCTTGCATGCTCCATTATTGTCATGTTCATGCATTTAGCCACTCCATTTTCTTATGGAGTCCTTGGTATAGTTTTCTGCCTACGAATACCATTTGAGTAACAATATTCTTCAAATTCTGTGCTGCAATACTCACCACCATTATCAGATCTGAGACATTTTAACTTTTTACTAGTCTCATTCTCAACCAAGCATTTCCATTTCTTAAAAGTTTGAAATACATCAGATTTCTGTCTAAGGAAATAAATCCATACTTTTCGTGTTGCATCATCTATAAATGTAACATAATACAGAGAGCCACCAAGGGAAGATACCTGAGCTGGTCCCCATACATCTGTATGCACAAGCTCTAATCTCTCATTTTTCTTTTCCTTCCCATTCTTCGCAAAACTAACTCTCTTTTGTTTTCCATAAACACAACTTTCACAAAAATCCATATTGACACATTTTAGACTAGGTTTAAAACTTTCTTTGAATGAAGTAATTTCATACCTTTTTCACTCATGTGCCTGAGTCTGTTGTACCACAATGTTGTGTCAGAATCTATAGCAACGGTCTAATATTTTTCTTGCTCAACTGCAGCCACTGTTCTTGAACATTCATTTTCTTCTGAAACAATTAAAGTAGAAGGAACAATATGACCTGTACAAAGATATAAGGTGCCTACTTTCACACCTTTTGCTACTACTAAAGAACCTTTTGAAACCTTCCAATTTCTATCATTAAAAGTAACTGTGCAACCCTCATAACCCAGTTGCCCTGCTGAAATTAAATTTCTACTCAGCCTTAGAACATGTCTTACCTCTTGTAGTAGCCAATGATTCCCATTCTGCAACTTAATCTTAATTTTCCCCTTTCTAACTATCTAACAAGGTTCATTGTCTCCCAAATAAACTAGCCCAAAATCTCCTTGGACATAGTCAAGAAAGTAACCTCTATGGGGTGTAGCATGAAATGAAGCCCCCGAATCTAACACCTATGAATCATCAACATTTTCTAAAGACAAGAGCAAAGCATCCTCTTCAGATTTGTTACTTACCACATTTGCCTCCTTATTTCCATCACTTTTGTCTCCTTGATCTTTCTTTTGAGACCAACAATCTTTCTTCTTTTGACCTAGTTTTCCATAGTACCAGCAATCATTTGGCCCTTTGGATTCAGACCTCTTTCCCTTTGATTTTCCTCTTGATTTCCCATGATTTCCAGAGTTGTTTCCTCTATCTCTTGTTCTGCCTCTGCTTTTTGCATTCAATACACTACCTGATGTGGATGCCTGTGAGCTTTTCCTACAAATTTCCTCACTCAATATAACACCAATAACATCATCATACTTTAGGGTATTAGAACCAGAAACAAAATTACTAACAACCATTACCAAGCCATTCTAGCTTTCTAGCAAAGAACACAAAATCAAGAGAGCCCTAACCTCTTCATCAAAAGTAATTTTAACTGAGGTTAACTGACTTTTAATTGTATTAAACTCATTCAAATGATCAGCGAATGATCCACCTTCTACCATTTTCATATTAAATAAATGCTTCATTAGAAATACCTTGTTTGAAGTTGAAGGCTTTTCATACAACTTCGCTAGGGTGTCCATCAGATCTTTAGCTTTTGTTGCTCGAGTAATATTGAATGCCACTGATTGTGCCAGGCATAGATGAATACTCCCCAGTGCCTTCCTATCCAAATTATCCCACTCATCCTGAGACATTGTTGCCTCTTTCTTGGCTATTCCCTCTAATGGTCGCCATAGATCCTTCTAATAGAGATAATCCTCCATTTGCATCTTCCATAACTGGAAGTTCTGCCCATTAAACTTATCAACCTTCATCCTACCCTCGTCTCTCATTTCTCCCACTTAACCGAGAGACTCTCCCACTAACTCGTGAGACCTACTTCAGAGAATAGATGAAAGAACGAGTGAAATAACCTCACTCTGATACCACTTGTTAGGATTAACAAGGAAGAAATAACAATTATGTGCAAATATAACTAATATTAGAAAAAAAATAAACCACATCGAAGAGAACACAAGACACAAAGATTTAATGTGGTTCACCCAATCCCTGGGCTACGTCCACCAATAGTGAGCCCAATATGATTATTATCCAGTGATTACAAACTTATTACAATTTGTAATCCCTTACAGCTCAATTCCACCACAAGTACAAAAATCATACATTATCAAAATCCCTAACCCTAAGCCATATTATACAATATTTTTGCCGCTTTAGGGTTAGAAAATTGTATAGTACTTTCCTGATCAGTCACCACAAGCTAACAATCATAGCCATAGAAACATGATAATTTGAAAATGAAATACACCAAGGAGTACCATAAAAAATATTGACTATTTACAATCATGAATAGTTAACCTTAATCAAATAGCTCATTTTTTTATCAGCATGTGTAGTCTCTGTGTATATGAAAAATGAATGAAATATCAAGCTGAAATAAAATAGTGAACAAAAATTCAAATTCAAGGCCTAATTTATCAAGAGCAACAAACATTAGGATGAAAGAAAAATCATTAATCTACTATAGAAAAATCATTAGGACTATAGAAAAATCATTAAGACTAGAAAATCAAGTTCTAGAAAAATCATTAAGAGTACTATAGAAAAATCATTAGGACTATAGAAAAATCATTAAGACTAGAAAATCAAGTTCTAGAAAAATCATTATGACTATAGAAAAATCATTTAGACTAGAAAATCAAGTTCTAGAAATGGACGGTTCTGATGCTTTTCCATTACAACAATTGAGTATTCATCATTTGGTACTTCTTGGTGTATTCCATTTAAGTTTTTCAGCTGCCGTGTTTATGTGCATGTTCTTTATGTGTTTGGCTTCTCTCCCTCGCAAGGGATATGTCGATAGGTAATTGATTTGAAAGCATAATGATTTGACAGTCTTTTTTCAGGATATGCCTAATCATCTCACCAACTTTAATTAGCAACATTTGTGATATATGTCAAGTACTTATAATTAGTATGCCCAAAAAACAAAGACTTAGTAGTAAAAGAATAAGGTTTCACATCCACATCTGCCCTAGTAAGTATTAGAGCCTTTCAAATTTGTAAAGTATGCAAACTTTGCAAATAAAATTGATATTTCATTAAAACCTATGTTCTTGATCAAGTTCGTAAAGATTAAAACATGAAACCATCAAGTTCTTCACCTATGTTATTCATGGTTGGGGAAGTTGTGATGGAGTTATATGTAACCTTTGGAAGTCATTGTATGACAGACTTAAGCCTGGAGTGTACGACAGGAACAGAGATTCAATAAAAATAGAAGTTTAAATCTACAAGTCCATTGTATTATGCAATGTTGAAAGGCTTCTTTACTTATTTTTTTAGTTTCTAAATTCAAGGATGGAATAGTAAGCAATCTCCAAGCATTCATTTCATCGTTGAATGTATTGTGAGCACTTTAAAAAAAAATTCCTTATGTTTTGACTGGTAAAACTAGTGACTGTTCCAAGTAATGCTTTTAATCCTTTGAAGTTTCTCATGATCCTGATGTAAGTTTATTTGATTAAGCAATTTGGGGATCCAATAGGACTTTAGGGGAGTTCATTAAATGTTTTGGAAGACTTAGAGGAACTATTAGCATGACTGTTCCTTCATCTATAATGAGTTAGACTGAATTTGCTAAGTTTTTCCTTTGTTTTGAAGTGTATTTTGTAATCTATTTCCTTTCCATGGACCCAAAGACCTAGGACCCATGGAAAGAGGATACTAATAATGCATTCTACAAATCTAATGTTCTTGACTTGCAGAGATTTGAGAAAGTAAAGAGAACACTGGCTATGTTTAATGTTAACTGTTCCTACACAATCTACTCATACAACAGTGAAATGCTATGTGATTAACAGTTTCATACAACTAGTCCTTTGGTGTGTATTAAAAAGAATAAAATTTTTAGCATATTATTATCATTCTATTTCTTTGTTGTAAACGTGCCATTGGTTCAGTTTTAATCTACTGGTGTCGTGCCCTAGCCCATGCTTTATCTCCATTATTTGATGTTATTCGCTATTTTGAAATGTTGACTGTGGTTATCAAATGGAAAAAAAATTGACATGAAAAATAATTTACAAAATTGAACCAATGGAATGTTTACAACAAAGAAGTAGAATGATAATAATATGCTAAAAATTCTATTCTGTTTAATACACACCAAAGGACCAGTTGTATGAAATTTTCAATCACACAACATTTCACTATTGTATGAGTGGATTGTGTAGGAACAGTTAACATTAAATAAGGAGCAAAATCCTCAACACATCTTGGAAACCATTGAATTCAATAATAAATGAAACCTAACACCAACACTATTCCTTCCATTCACTTCTACCAGGAATTCCAGCACAAGCACAAGCTATTCCAAACTTCAAGTAAAATGAGAAATATGCTATATCAAATCATTCATATTTATAGTAACCATTCAAAGGATTGTTTTGTCAATGAACCCTCTAACTGTACCCATACGACAAAGAAAGGAAACTTCAAAATAGAGAAAGGAAACTTAGTAAAACCAGTCTATGCCACTATTTGTGAGGGTAAAGTCATAATAAGTGCCTCTTAAACCTCTCCAAACATGTAAGAATGTCTTTAAATACTTTATTGATCTCTTCTAAACATTAACGCATGGATAGTCAAACTAGTAGTCTCCAAAGCATTCAATAAGTGAATATGAATGTTTGAAAACTTTCCTCTCTACTTCCCCAACCACTCCTAATTAGTTAGAGGGATTAGTTGAGTGTTTAGACACTAAAACTTCTTAAACATACTTTATCGAAGATGATGAATTGTAATATCAACAAACGTGAATCCAAACATTTCAAAAAAGTGAATCGATATCCTTGAGCACAAGAACCAATAATATCAATAATGGAGATAAAGCATGGGCTAGGGCACGACACCAGTAGAATGTAGGCATTTCAGTGAGCATTCATGATCAAATAAAATGCAATGCATTTGAAATTTGTAGTCGAATATGATGCCAGAGGCTTGAAAGACGTTGCCCATCAAAGATACCAATCAAAGATGAAGAAATCACATACCTTCTCTCGCACTCAGCTTGCATGAAGGAAGATTTGATAGTCAAATCTTCCTTGTAGCACATGAAGAACATGCCATTGGTTCAGTTTAGCATGTTATTATCATATCAGATAAAGTATGTTTAAGAATTGTTGGTAAGGATAAGAATAGTGGAGATTCTAGAAATATCCCTCTAACCGATTAGGAGTGGTTGGGGAAGTTGAGAGGAAAGTTTTCAAACATTCATATTCACTTATTGAATACTTTGGAGACTAGTGGTTTGACTATCCATGCATTACCAGTGACTAAGATTCATTAAAGGATACAAAACCCTTCATTTTGGGTTATTGTGTGTGGATTCATCCGCTTTAGCCAAGAAGATCAAGAAGATGGGGCAGGAGGACATTGTGGTAGAAGAAGTATTTAAAGATATTTACATGTCCCCTATCCGTGAAATCGAGACTATAGGTGATGAAGACCATGTTGAGGATGAGGGGGGTCTTAATCAAGGAGGGGAAATAAGAAGCAACAGAAAAGTTTTCAGGAGTTTGGAACAACATTTCAGAATCCATGAATGGTATGGGTAAGGTGACCTTCATTCTTGGTAGTAACTTCAATGAAACATTATATATGGCTGATAAGAAGAAGGATCACTTATTGATAGTGTTACTTGAGGGAAGGGGGATTGTGAAAGACTTGTTATCATTGTATTATGTATTTCCAATATGTTTGGATGTAGGGCAGACCAGGAGAATGAAGGATCACTCACTGATTGCATGATAACCTAGTTTTGAAGGGTCGCTAGTTGAGGGGACAGTCAAGGTCTGGATGTTGATAGTGTTTGTTGAGGGAAGGGGGATTATAAAAGACTTTTTATCATTGTATTGTGTATTTCCAATATGTTTAGACACAAGGCAGAACAAGAGAATGAAGGATCACTCACTGATTGCATGATAACCCAGTTTTGAAGCGTCACTGGTTGAGGGGACAGTCAAGGTCTAGATGTTGATAGTGTTCCTTGAGGGAAGGGGGATTGTGAAAGACTTTTTATCATTGTATTGTATATTTCCAATATGTTTGGATGTAGGACAGACCAGGAGAATGAAGGATCACTAACTGATTGCATGATAACCTAGTTTTGAAGGGACACTGGTTGAGGGGACATTCAAGGTCTGGATGTTGATAGTGTTCCTTAAGGGAAGGGGGATTGTGAAAGACTTTTTATCATTGTATTGTGTATTTACAATATGTTTGGATGCAGGGCAGACCAGGAGAATGAAGGATCACTCACTGATTGCATGATAACCCAGTTTTGAAGGGTCACTGGTTGAGGGGACAGTCAAGGTCTGGATGTTGATAGTGTTCCTTGAGGGAAGGGGGATTGTGAAAGGCTTGTTATCATTGTATTATGTATTCCAATATATTTGGATGCAAGGTAGACTAGGAGAATGAAGGATCACTCACTAATTGCATGATAACCCGATTTTGAAGGGTCACTTGTTGAGGGGACAGTCAAGGTTTGGATGTTGATAGTGTTCCTTGAGGGAAGGGGGATTGTGAAAGGCTTTTTATCATTGTATTTTGTATTTCCAATATGTTTGGATGCAGGGAAAACTAGGAGAATGAAGGATCACTCACTGATTGCATGATAACCTAGTTTTGAAGGGTCACTGGTTGAGGGGACAGTCAAGGTCCAGATGTCTGGGCCATTCGAGGACCCTATTTCTTTATATTAATTTCTATTAAAATTGGATGCATGGACTTCTTGTGAATTATCGACTGCTATGTATCTTGCAACTGCATCCAAAAATCTGCATATACTTCTCTAGGGTTGTAAGCCACTTAGGGATCAAAATAGAGAAACTAAATCAAAATTGCTCTTTGTCCTATTTCCTTTTAACAAAGTCTCAACTATCAATGATATAACAATACATTTGATGCCCTAAGCTATCAATACAAATGGCACCTAGCTAGAAGCTCACGGGCTATCCATTTGATAACCACAGTCAACATTTCAAAAAAATGGATATCCTTGAGCACAAGCACCAATAACATTAAATAATGGAGTTAAAGCACTATATCAAAATATTTCCTTTTAACAAAGTCTCAACTATCAATGATACAATACATTTGATACCCTAAGCTATCAATACAAATGGAACCTAGCTAGAAGCTCATGAGCTATCCATTTTATAACCATAGTCAACATTTTAAAAAAATGGATATTCTTGAGCACAAGAACCAATAACATCAAATAATGGAGTTAAAGCACAGGCTAGGGCATGACACCAGTAACATCAAATAATAGAGATAAAGCACTGGCTAGGGCACGACACCAGTAGAATATTGCGGTCATTTCAAAGAGCATTCATGATCAAATAAAATGCAATGCATTAAAAATTTGCGATCGAATATGATGCCAGAGGCTTGAAAGATGAAGAAATCACATACCTTCTCTCGCGCCCAGCTTTCACTCATTTTTTGTCACTCCTTTTCTATGTCAATCAAAATAAAAATGATTTGGCGCTTCACTTTTTTTTTTTATGTATACCTGAAACCATCGGAATTTCGATGGTCAATTTAAAACCCATCGGAATATGGACATCATCGAGGCCTATTTTTTTTAAAAAATAACAAATTCATTAAAAAAAATTACTCGTTGGAAGTGTTTGTCAAAATTTGGCCCCAAATGTAGTAGTGAATTTATGCCCAAGATACTCAAATGTGTCCTTGCATAATGATTTAGTAAAAATATATGCAATCTACTCTTTTGACGGTACATAATCAAGTTTTACCTCATTGTCCAATACCTTTTCCCTTAGGAAATGATATCTGATTTCTATATGTTTTGTTCTGGAATGTTGTTTGGGATTCTTAGAAATATTTATAGCATTGGTATTATCACACATAATTGATATCGGATCACCCAAAAATATGCCAATGTCCTTCAATATTTGTTTCATCCAAAGCACTTGAGTGCAAGGAGATGTTGCAATATATTCTACCCTAGCAGTAGATAATATTAACGAATCTTGTTTCTTACTTGACCATGCAACCAACCGGAAGCCAAGAAAATAAGATCCAATTAGATTGTCACATCTAACGAGTCTCTCCACTAGATCATTAGCAATAACACAAGCCATAGCATCCTTGTCCTTTGTAGACCAATCATATGCCCTCACATCTACCTATAAAGCTTCTAGTCTACCAATTTTTATTTTTGCACTCTGAAGTTGGGCTAAGAGCGAGTAAATGATTTCATATTTCTTGTTGTAGGCAATGCATAATTCATTAACTTTGTTTGCAACCTCTGCAAAGCCTAAATCATCATGGGATAAAATAGGGGAAGAGAGAGGGGAATCAAAATGCTTACTATTTGTAACTCTTTCACTACTGTATTAATTCTTGTACATACAATTAATGGTCTTTATAAATGTCAAATTTATTCTAAATTATTTTTTGTTTACATATAATATTCCACCATATTGCGCATGTAGAAACACCTATGAAATAATAATAATTAAATATAAATTATATTACTAACACAAAATGCCCATATCACTTCTAATTATAAATTAAAATATTTTAAAATTTAATAAATATAAAATTTTATTTAAAATTAAAAAAAAGGCCTCTAGGAAAATAAAATAACTTTCTCTTTCTTCTTACAGTCAAGAGCTGTCACATTTCTTATCTAGAATACGCCCACAATTCTATTTGAATTTGACTAACAAAATGAGCGCGTGAAATGGAATCAAGGTAAATTGGAGTCAGTAAAGGGGGGATGCATTCTCCCTCAACAATCATGTCAAACGTGACATAGTGGCCCATTACAAACATATTCCATTCAAATTAATATAGTTACTATATTTATATACTTATATTCAAATAAATGAATATAAATATTAATCTAACATTTAATATTTATAATATTGTTGGGTTTTAATTATGTAGATATTTTATTATGAAGAAAGATGACAAATATCATAATTATATGTTTTTATTATAGTATTTTTAACATGTAATTTAATTAGTCAAATTGTATGTTGAAAGTTTAATTGTAAATAATTTGGATTTATGAATATGTGTTTAGTTTTAAATGATTCTTTGATTTGTATTATAGACATCTATAAAAAAGTTAACATTTACTAATAATCAATCAACATATTTAAACAAATTGATCAATATAAATTCCATATTTATTGAGCACTCTTACATATTAAATTTTTTTCATTCAATTATTGGTATAACTTTTTTACATGTGAATAGACTTTAAAATTTACTACTCTCTAACTTTTTTCTATTTTCTATCAAATGACAAAAGAACTTTGAAAAATATCATTCTTTGAATAGTTTTTTAATTTCTATTACATTTTGACAACTTTTATGGCAACTGAATTATCATTCTTTTAACAATATATTTATATTAAAATTTTCAATAAAATTATATTCAGTTGGATAAATTTACTTAATTAAATTAAATTGTCTCATATAAGAAAAAATTATTAGCTGAGAGGCTCTTCAGTCTCATAGTGGAGACCCTGAATCCGTGCAACATTTTAGCTTCTATAAAATTTTGGAACCCTCAAGATTTGTAATCTACATCAAGGAACCCTCGAGATTTGTAATCTATGTGTTGAGTTATACTTGTAAGTATGAGTTGTAATTATATTGTATTGCTTTCATATTGTTATACATTGTTGTTGTCTAAACTCTTAAGAAAAAAAATATTCTATAAACTTAGTAGCATGTTTAGATTAATTTCTCCCAAGTTCCCTGGTGGGGCATTACATATCTGTATAAGGCAGGGTCCACTGCCTCTGATCTGGAAGCATCAATCTTCTTCCACTTGGTCACAAGTTGTGTGGACATGGGCTTATAGCTCTCCATCCTAAATCTCTTTAAGATATTAATTAAGTATTTCCCTTGTCCAAGGAATATTTCTCCCTATATTTGCCAGAACTTTAATCCTACAACTTAATGCATCAACCACAACTCCTTCATCTCATTCTGTCCTGTAAGATCCCTCTTGCAGTGTGTTATGAGCTTCTCTGACCCTATCAGAAATAATTCATCAACATACAAAAATAGTATATAAGAAGTTCACCCTTCACCTAAACATAGTACATGTTTGAATCTACCTCACTCTTGATGAAGCCCACACTTTGCAAGTAAATGTCAATACATGAATACCACACCTTGGGAGCCTTCTTGAGTCAATACAATTCTCTTTTCAACCTAAAAACATGTGAATCCCTAGATCATGTCCTTCAAAGACTTCTGGCTTCTTTATGTAAATCTCTTCCTTAGTTACTCCAATAAGAAACATTATTTTAACATCTATCTGGTGAATCTCCCAACCCATTTGAGAAGCTATATAAATTATATCTCTTATGGATGAGTACTTGGCTACTAGAGAGAAAGTCTCATCATAGTTGATTCCTTCCTTTTGAGAAAACCCCTTAGTCACAAAATGAGCTTAAAAAATTTCTACACTACCATCTACAACATGCTTAATCTTATGCATCCATCTCGATCACACCTCATACTTATCTTTTGGTCATGGTACTACATCCCAAACACTATTCTTGATGGTGGAAGAATACTCTTCCACCATAGAATCCTTCCATACTTGGTGCTTGGAAGCCTCTTGGAAGCCAGAAGGTTCTACTTCAATTTTTTCACTCATAAGTGCCACATAATTAGAATAACATCTAGGAGCCTTTATCCGTCTGACTAAATCTTGTGGATCACCAACATATTAATGAGCCTCTCTCAAAGTATGCTTAGCCTTCCTATTTATTCTCTTCTCTATAATAGGAATATGAGGTTAAGGAACTCTCTGTTCCTCTTGGTTATCCTGTTCAGCTTTCTTTCTTTTCTCTCCATCTTGTGTGACTGAAGTTTGATGAATTTGTGATACCTGAATTGTGGATGATTTCTCCTCCTTATTCATCAAGCTACCATACTTCTAAATATCCTTTTCCTCCTCTAACTTCACATCTCTACAATCAACTATTTTCTTGAGGAAAGGAATATAAACATGATAAGTCTCAAAAGTTTCACTGTACCCAAAAAGCATACCTTTCTCTACAGTTGGCCTAACTAGGTTCTTTTCTCTACATGAATGTGACAATACACAAGGCATCCAAATATGTGAATGTTCTCCAAATCTAATTTCTTACCATTGAACACCTCTTATGGAGGACCAATTTCCCCAACACTTTGTGAGGTCTCCTATTTTGAAAATACACAAATGTATTACAAGCTTCTTCCCATAAGAAGTAAGGAAGGTCCTAATATAATGAAGCATGGCCTTGGCTGCTCCAACTATATCCATGTTCTTCCATTCAACAACCCCATTGTGTTGAGGGTTGTACAAAACTATCAACTCTTTCTTGATACCTTCTCGAGAACATAAAAATTTTAAGGCATTCAAGCATACTCACCTCCATTATCAAACCTCAGTATCTTGATCTTCCTCCCTATCTAATTCTCCACAAGATCCTTAAACTATTTGAACCCACTCAAGATGTCATCTTTGTTCTTCATAAAATATATCCACATCTTCCTCGAGAAATCATCAATGAAAGTAACATAATATTCATACCCAGTAAAAGATCCTATTGACATAGGCCTACACACATCTAAGTGTACGATATCCAAAATCCCTTCAAATCTACTATCACTACTTAAAAAATTGGTCTTAGCATATTTCTTTAGAGCACAACCCTTGCAAACCTTGTGCTTATCTATCTTTATCTCAGGCAGCCCCATACCTATTTCCTTGAGCACATTAAGTGATCCATGGTGAAAATGAGCCATCCTCATGTGCCACAATTATCCTTTCTCTCTACAATTACTTACCAATGCATGTGATGGATCAAACTATAACTGAAACAAGCTTTCGTGACTATATCCATTCACTTTTTCAACTTTGGAATCCTTGGGATGAGTATAGAATTTTCCCATCTCAAAGGTCATGATGAAACCCTTGTCTTCCAAAGTAGAAATCAAGATTAAATTTTTTAGCATGCCATGGACATACAACACATCCTCCACCAACAAGGGTTTCCCAGACTCCATTTGAAACATGGCAGTGCCAACACCAATTGCATGGTAGTTGGCATTGTCTTTGAGATCAATATATAATCAAAATTTTTCTCCTCTAACTTGGTGAAACATTCTCTGACTCTAATCATGTGGCAAGAGGCCCCATTGTCAATATACCATACCCTATTAGCAACTAAACTTGATAGACATGCAATGACTGAAAACTCATTCTCAAATCATGTTGCAAACTCATCCACCTCGGCTGTAACAATAAATTTCTTCTTCTCCTTGTCCTTATTTTTCTTATTCGTCTTCTGAGATTGACTAGCATAGTGATCCATCGGATGGAAGCAAAAACATATCTTTCTCAGATCTTTCTTCTACCCACTCTTGGAAGAAAAACATTTTGTTTTCCCTTTATTAGACTTCCTCTTACCCTTGCTTGCAAGAGAAATATTTTCTTTGTCTTGACCCTTCTTTTTTTGGTCTCCTCGATGAGAACCTTCATAGATTTCCTCTTGAACAATATCATCCCAAAGCCTCACCCAATCAAGTAGTCAATCTTTATGGAAAACACACTTGACAAACACTTCCTAGTGCTTCGAAAGAATATTCAAGGATATATGCACCAACTCATCTTCAACAATCATCTCTCCAACAATAGCCAACTCATCTTTGACTTGTGTTAGCTTGGACAAATAAGAGGTCACACTCTCTCCTTTGGACATCTTGGTATTATGTAATTTTTCCTTGAGCATCATCTTACGACTCTAGTAGTCACTTCGATAAAGTCTTGTGACTTTATCCCACATCTCCTTGGCGGTGGTGTATTTCCCAAATAGATGAGGAATTAAATGATCTTTTACTCCATTAAGAATGATTCTATGAGCCTTGGACTCCTTGATTTCATGTGAATCTAAAGAAACAAGATCATACACAGGTGGTGTGACTAATGTACTAGTATAGATCCACAACCTATTCTCCTTGAGAACAAATGTATTTCAAACCTTCCACTATAAGAAATTAGATGACCCTTAAGCCTATCCACAAAATGAACATTGGTTGCCATAGCCACAAAAGAACCTGGAGACAAAAAATTGATTTTTTTTCTTGAAATCAGTGTCACAAATCTTGGCTTTGTATTATGAGTTTAGATCTCTAATACCATGTTAATTTCTCATAACCCAATTATATATTAATTTCATAATAAATTCATAGAATATAAATTCTATCTGATTTATAAAAATTAATACCTTGGGTTAATTAACATCAAATAATGCTCAGAAGCAAAAACAAATAATAAAAGTCAATCACAAAAAGACAATAACATGGATATACTTAGGTGAATGATATTAAAATGGGTTCAATATCATTCAAATGTTTTAGGGGGGGGAATATGAGATCTATTCTCAAACCCAAATTCCCAACAAGGAGATCCAATTTGATCAACCTAAAAGGTTAATGCAGAATCAGATCAATTTGATGGAGAATATGAAAGAAAGAATAAATCTGATGTTTCCCTAGGTAGAATGTGTTATACTTGAAATTGAAATAATTGAAGTGCAAATACTAACCTTGAATTAGGGAAGATCTGGAAAATGCTGAATTCTGGCTTCTATATGAACTTTCTAAAGATTCTATCATCTATTGTGGACTGGAAATGTCGAGGCGGACAAAACCCAGAAATTTTTTTCCCAGATTTGATCAGGTCAACTTTGACCTTTTAAAAGGTCAAAGACCACATTATTTATTTGAAGTCTGATTCTGATTCTGTCCACAAATCCTAAAAGATTGCCGAAAAGGGTATCCGAATTCGCTCTCAGATATGAGATTTCACACCTGTACCTACAAGAAAAATGATTTTGTTTGTTTGTTTGGGGGGGGGTTTGCCTTGGTCAAACCCTAGTTTGGAATCAACCTTAATATTGAAATTGAAATAGGAGAATGCTAGCAAGTAGTAGAAATGAATCTAACAATGAAGCTATGCAATTCAATAGATATGCTAATGTATTTGGAATGTAATCAAATATATTGATATGAAAGCTTGAACATAACATCATCAAACCTCCATGATTGTATGCTTGAAATCCACTTTGAGGAAACAATGATATGGATCTTGAAGATGAACAAAGGATCTTGAAGGAAGATCACACCACCATGGTGGCTAGATCTAGGGTTTGAATTATAGATTTTGAATGCTTCAGCCAAATCCCTTCAATAGCTTGAATGCTTGAATCCTTGATCTTCAATGGAGAACTTGGATAGAGAAGACTTGAATGCTTGAATGGAATGCTTGCTTGATCACCTTGAGAGCTTGAGTGTGGATGGGATGAGAAAACTTGATGTGTAAATGAGAGAGGAAGGCCTCCTTTTATAGTGATCTAGGGCACACTCCTCTAGATGGGCCACCTTGGAGAATTAAATCTCAATTAGGTCCTCACCTTTAGAAAATATACCTTGATTAAATACAATTAAAGTATTTATCATTTCAGAGCCTGAAACAGCTGACTCGGAGGCAAAGAAATAACTATCCTGAAAGCCAAACTACCGACAAATGAAAATTTGAAATCCTGGTGGGAAGAGGTCAAGGTCAAGGTCGACCCTGACCTAGTCAGGGTTGAGGTGGACTTTGACCTCACACCCTAACTTTGTCAGGTTCTGCAGCAGAGGTCCCAGAGATGTTAGAAACTTGGAAATTAATATCTGAACAGGACTAGATGTCTGGAATAGATAGAAAATCCACTGTTTGATGTGATGAAGGACTAGGAGGTCTCATTTCTAAATCCTACCTAGAAATAGAGCCATGGAAGAGGAAAAATCAGGAAAGTCCTTAAGACCTTAACCCTAATTTATCCTAGAATGGAGAAATCAAGTGTAAAAGAGAGAAGAAAGCCAAGTACATGCAAAGATCCAATCAAGGTGCCAAACATGACCCTAAACCACTTACTCAGAGGGATAAACACTCTTAACATGGAAGTGCTTCCATTTTAAGATGATACATTAAGCCCCCACTTTAGCAAGAGTATGGATTCGATGCAAACTCTTGGTAAAGGAGAAGAGAGAAGAGATCCCAATGGACTCAAAATGAGATAAAATAACACTTAACTGCCTAGACCAAGGATTCTAACTCAACATACATACATGAGAGTATACAAAAGAACAAGGGTTAGTACTAAACAACTCAAATCAATTAGCATAAGAAACCTTGCTAATAAATATTTCTCATACCAATATCATATTTGGAAAGCTATCATAAAAGCATAAATGATTACATAAGAAAGACAAGAGAAACACTATAGACAACATAGCTTCATGATCCAGTCCTACTAGCATGAAAGCAAAAAGAGAGAAAAGAGAAAGTGATTACCTCACTTGGTAAGATGCCTACCTTACTATGAATCACCCTGGAGGGAGAGCCCAATAGGTTCACCCATAAACTGTGCTTGCAATTGTAATGTGTCTTCTGACAGCTTCTGGAATACCCATCGATCCACCTTCTTGTATCATTATGAATATGAAATGCTTGTCTTCTCAAGATTTAGCAACTTATGTGCATTACCTTTGGAAGATTTAGCATATAGGTGCGTGTCTTTTCAGGATTTAGCAACTTATGTGTGTTACCTTCCAAGATTTAGCATATTTGAAAATTTTTGAAAAATGTCTGTCTCCTCAGGATTTAGCAACTTATGTGCATTACCTTTAGAAGATTTAGCATATGAATGCATGTCTTTTCAGTATTTAGCAACTTATGTGCGTTACCTTCCAAGATTTAGCATGTAAAAATAAAAAACTATAGTACAAGGGAGACCCTATATATGCCCCCCTCCTTAAGATGGCAAAACATACTATTTTGTCATGTTAAGGAAAGAAAAAGAACAAGGATAAAACCTTCTTCAGCATCAAGACAATATCCATAGACAACTCCTAGTCCAAGCCAAGAAGTTCATAGCTCTTATGAGGCCATGGATGAGATGAATGTAAAGAGATATCATGCAAGAAGTGAAAAGGAAGTAACCCTTAATGAGGGATAGCACACTATTTAGTTTCCAAGGTGAGAGATGTATCAACCATGGAAACCCAATGTCAAACAACAAATAAAGTTTGTATAAAGGACATAGGTCCTCAAATGCAAACCATAATGTTCATGTATGATTGGATATCACATAGTAGATAAATACTGCTTAACCAAGGAAAGAGGTGAATCCCTAGAAAAGAAGAGAATACCGTATGAAATAACAATGCATAGATTTGAATAAGATAGAAAATCATACCGAGCCTCCAAGGCTAAAGTACTTCTACCAAACTCACAATCCCTATTTGTGACTCCATGTTGGAAAGGAACAAAAAATGATAATGCTGAGATCGAATCCTCGAGACCAAAACCCCAGCATGAACATGTATGGAATAACAATGCATAGATTTGAATAAGATAGAAAATCATACCAAGCCCCTAAGGCTAAAGTACTTCTACCGAACTCACAATCCATATTTGTTACTCTATGTGTGAATACTTGAAGACAACAAAGAAGGATAAAGCATCCTTGCCCCCCAAGTGTAGGAACAAAGATGGAAGAGGATACCTACTTCACAAAGCAAGGAGATATCCTATTGACAACAATGTATAGTATATCCTTAGCGAGAGATATTGACCCCTACATCCAAGAGTATAGATAATCGTGAAAAGGATATGTCACTTATGGAAAAGGATCCTCAATGAAAAAGATCGTATCACCAAGACCCCTGCCAAAGAAGAGTGCGTTTAGATAAGATATCATCTTTCAAAATGTGGGAACAAAGATTCAATCATCAAGCCCCCTATAAACAAGAGGAATAGGAATCTTTGGAATGAGGGAAATAACTTTAACACCAAAGCAAGGGTGAGAGTTTACAATGAACATAATTTGCAACATAGAGAAGAAGTGACGACCTAGGACAACAACTTCTCATGTAAGAAGGTTATCCATAGTCAAAATATCTGTCAAAGTGATGAAATAATATTGCAATATAAAAAAATACCACTAAGCTAAGGAAGCAGTTCCCTAGACAAAGAGAGAAAAGGAAGAACCTTGCCCCCAGGGATGAAAGGCAAGGGATACCTTTGCAAAACACATGTCCTAGAAAAGATATCTTGAATAATAAAAGAGAGCAATAGATGAAAAACTATCATAATACAAACCATTGAGATAAATGAAAGAATAACCAATTTAGCTCAAAGTAGGAACATAATGGATTCTAAAAGACAGGAAGAGATGTACCTCTTGCCCCCCAGTCGAGAGGAGAAAAGATCTATGTTATATCAGAGTGAGGAGTAAAATTATGAATAAATCTCAAAGGATAAGTTTCTTTTCTCTTATATTTATAGACCGGATAATAAGGAGAAGGTACTTTGAAAAATATTTGGACATCATGAACCATAGTTTGAACCTCAACATAAGTGTGGGAAGAACTAGGAATAGTAGATGGAGAATTAGAAATCAAATTAGGGAAGATAGAATTAGGATTAGGAAGATTAGGAACACTAGTAAAAGTGTAGGAAGTGATATGAATGGAAGACACAGCTGAAGGAACACTTGGAACCACAGTTGGAAAAGGGTTGGAATAGATATAAGTAATACTATGGTAAGAATGCTGTGAGGTAGGAGCTTGATTTCCCATAAGATCACTACTAAGAGGAAGAGCATTAAGGGAATTCGTATCTTTCTCTGCTAATGCCTTGTCACTAGAAGGAATCCCAAATGGAGGTAAAGGATCTATAATGTAATCTTCTTTTTCATAATGGGAGTGTGTTTTAGAGAACATGTCATCTTTTTGTATCAAAAATTCTTCACAAGGAGGAGATAAATCAATGTATTTATCCCAAATAGGAGGATTATCCACAATGGTTTCATGAGGAAGAGAATAATCAACATTGAAATCCAAAGGAGGATTATCCATAATGGTTTCATGAGGAAGGGAGTAATCAACATCGAAATCCAAAGGTTCATCCCAAATAGGAGGATTATCCATAATGGTTTCATGAGGAAGGGACTAATCAACATCAAAATCCAAAAGTTCATCCCAAATAAGAGGATTATCATCCCTATCCATAAAGTGCATTGTAGGAGTTCCATAAGTCCTTAAAGCTTGATCCCTAAAGGGGAAAGAAGGTAAATTGTATTGTAAAATAGGCTCACAGAAAAGACATATATTAGGAGAAGAATTAACATCAATCCCTAACTCATCTTTGTAAAGGTCAATTGAAGAGGTTGTGGAGGAGGGTGAAATAGGAATAGGATCAATGGAGATCTCATTCAAACAATTTTCATCCTCACTTCCATGTACCTCATTAAGGGATCTATCATCTTGAACAACAAAAGCCTCATAAAAGTACTCAAAACAAGAATCGTACATATTGAATACTAAAAGCATGAAAATGCAAATATTTTTGTATTTTTAAAGAGATTTTGCAATTTATTTGGATTTTTGAAATGTAAATGCAAGGGCATAAAAGAAACCTAATCTTAATGCAAGAAAACAAATGATCTAACACCAAAAAGAAAGAGTTGTCTATCACAGGTTCACCAAAATGTAAAGTGAAGGTGAACACACAAGATAATGCAAATAAAGATCTAACACAATAGGGCATCTAAATCCACAAAAGAAAAGGGGTAAGTATGTCGGGTTCACCAAAATGAATGATATTAAAATGGGTTCAATATCATTCAAATGTTTTAGGGGGGGGAATATGAGATCTATTCTCAAACCCAAATTCCCAACAAGGAGATCCAATTTGATCAACCTAAAAGGTTAATGCAGAATCAGATCAATTTGACGGAGAATATGAAAGAAAGAATAAATTTGATGTTTCCCTAGGTAGAATGTGTTATACTTGAAATTGAAATAATTGAAGTGCAAATACTAACCTTGAATTAAGGCAGATCTGGAAAATGCTGAATTATGGCTTCTATATGAATTTTTTGAAGATTCTATCATTTGCTGTGGACTAGAAATGTCAAGGCGGACAAAACCCAGAAATCTTTTTCCCAGATTTGATTAGGTCGACTTTGACCTTTTAAAAGGTCAAAGACCACATTATTTATTTCAAGTCTAATTCTAATTCTGTTCGCAAATCTTGAAAAATTGCCGAAAAGGGTATCCGAATTTGCTCTCAAATCCAAGATTTCGCACCTATACCTACAAGAAAAATGGTTTTGTTTATTTGTTTGGGGGGGGGGGGGGGGGTGGTTTGCCTTGGTCAAACCCCGGTTTGGAATCAACCTTAATATTGAAATTGAAATAGGAGAATGCTAGCAAGTAGTAGAAATGAATCTAACAATAAAGATATGCAATGCAATAGATATGCTACTGTATTTGGAATGTAATCAAATATATTGATATGAAAGTTTGAACATAACATCATCAAACCTCCATGATTGTATGCTTGAAATCCACTTTGAGGAAACAATGATATGGATCTCGAAGATGAACAAAGGATCTTGAAGGAAGATCACACCACCATGGTGGCTAGATCTAGGATTTGAATTATAGATTTTGAATGCTTGAGCCAAATCCCTTCAATAGCTTGAATGCTTGAATCCTTGATCTTCAATGGAGAACTTGGATAGAGAAGAAGACTTGAATGCTTGAATGGAATGCTTGCTTGATCACCTCGAGAGCTTGAGTGTGGATGGGATGAGAAACTTAATGTGTAAATGAGGGAGGAAGGTCTCCTTTTATAGTGATCTAGGGCACACTCCTCTAGATGTGCCACCTTGGAGAATTAAATCCCAATCAGGTCCTCACCTTTAGAAAATATACCTTGATTAAATACAATTAAAGGATTTACCGTTTCGGAGCCTGAAACAACCGACCCGGAGGCGGAGAAATAATTATCCCGAAAGCCAAACTGCCGACAAATGAAAATTTGAAATCCTGGCAGGAAGAGGTCAAGGTCGAGGTCAACCCTGACCTAGTCAGGGTCGAGGTCGACCCTGACCTCAAACCCTAACTTTGTCAGGTTCTGCAGCAGAGGTCCCAGAGATGTCAGAAACTTGGAAATTGATATCTGAATAGGACTAGATGTCTAGAATAGATAGAAAATCCTCTGTTTGATGTGATGAAGGACTAGGAGGTCTCATTTCTGAATCCTACCTAGAAAATAGAGCCATGGAAGAGGGAAAATTAGGAAAGTCCTTAAGACCTTAACCCTAATTTCTCCTAGAATGGAGAAATCAAGTGTAAAAGCGAGAAGAAAGCCAAGTACATGCAAAGATCCAATCAAGGTGCTAAACATGACCCTAAACCACTTACTCGGAGGGATAAACACTCTTAACATGGAAGTGCTTCCATTTTAAGATGATACACTAGGAAACCCTAGTGTGGGGAAAAACCTGCAAATGTTGGATTTTCTATTTAGCCTAACAACAAACTTTCCCTTCAAGAATACAATCCAAGTTTGCTACGACAATCTTACATATATAGAGCCTAGCTGCTTTACTTAGCTTGCAAGAAAATAACCTTTCCTTGTTTTCTTTGGCTTTAAATCATAGATAAAATCACTCTTGATTTCATGCAACCTCACAAACTTAGAAATATCCTATTAAAGAATATAAAACAAAGTTGTTGCTAAATATCGAACTCGGGTTGCTTTAAAGCGACTCCACTCCACCTTCCTAGCTTAAAAAAACAAAAAACAACACATATCCCTTCTAAAAGCCACCACCTCATCAAAATTTTACTCTCAGCTCCCGTTGATTACCTTGGATAGCACAAATCACCATAAACATTTTCTTTATTTTTTCTTTTGAGCTCACTTGGCACTCAAGGTCTTAACCTGTGCATCCAAATTGTCCCATCTAATGAGACTCTCCACCAAATCATTGGCATCAACACTTACCCTATCATTTGTGTCCTTTGTAGACCAATCATCCACCCTCACATCTACCTACAAAGCTTCTAGTGTGCTAATTTTTCTTTTTGCACTATGAAGTTGAGCTAAGAGTCAGTGAATGATTTCATTTTGCTTGTTGTAGACGATACATAATTCATTAACTTTGTTTGCAACCTCCACCCAGCCCAAATCATTAGTGGATGAAATTAAACACTGGAGGTAGGAGGAGAATTCAAATGCTTACTATTCACAAACCTTCCACTCTCATATTAATTCTTACACCATTGTTTCATTCAATTAACTTCGTATTCATGCAATTAACCCACCGTATTCTACCTGTAGAAACACCTCTAGCATAATGACAATTACACATAAATTTTATTACTTGCACAAATAGATTATATCACTTTTAATTATAAATTTAAATATTTAATAGCAGTACAAAAGATTCTCACTCAACAATCACGTCACACATGACTTAGTAGCCCACTACAAACAGATTCCATTCAAATTGATAAATACAGATGTCATTCACTCACTCGTAAATTACAGACAGTTGCGTACACGGCGCGTTGTAGAATATAATAATGTGAACTAAACAAGCGTGTGAAATGAGTTCTTCTCAAACGTCAACAATCACGTCACACATGACTTAGTAGCCCACTACAAACAGATTCCATTCAAATTGATAATTACAGATGTCATTCACTCACTCATAAATTACAGACAGTTGCGTACACGGCCAAAACCGAAGCCTTCGTAGTGTTGAAAATAATGTTCAAGTCTATTTAATTGTGGAAATGTGTTCAAGGTAAGTGTTTGACAATTATATACCGTTTAGTTACCGGCATGGTTGGGAAACAAAACTTACATTTACATCGATTTATTTAAATGTATGGGCAATGTCTTGTATATTAAAACAATTTTTTTTTATTTTTTTATTTTTATAGTTTTTTATATTTATTTTTATTTCAATTTTATTAAAAATTTAAAAATATTTTTTCATTTGAAAAAGGGAAAGAATTGTAAATATTATTTCATAATATCAATATTTCTTAAAAAAAAATATTGGCCTTGATTTTTTTATTAAAAAATTGAAATTGATTAATTTTTAAAAGCAGATTTTAGATTTTTTTTATTTAATTCTCTTAATAATAATATTTCTCACATTTTTAACATAAAATGTTTTCATTCATACTATCAATTATATGTTGATTATCTTGATAAAAGAAAATGTGCAAATCATATAATTCTAATTAATATTGAAATATTATTGCATCTCTCTCCACATAATCTACAAATTAGATATCATGATTTGATAGTCAAATTCAGAATCATACATTTAAGTAGACTTTTTCTAATTGATTCAACTTCTTTTTAGTTAAAGATACAATTTGGAGCAAATTCTTAATATGATTATCAATTATATGTTAGTAATTGATATGCTATTTATGTGTGAATCATTAATTTCCATCTTATCTCTTTAATTATAAACATTTATAAATTTTGTTAATAATTATTAATAATGAATCAAAATATTTAAACAAATTCATCAATATAAATTCTATATCTATTATACACCCTTACATATTACAAAATTGTCATTCAATTATTAATATAAACTTTTTCACGCATGAATAGACTTTAAAATTTACTACTCTGTAACTTTTCTCTATTTTCTACCAAATGACAAAAGAATTTGTATAATAATATTTTAATACTAAATTTTTCCATAAAATTATATTCAGTTGAATAAATTTAATTAATTAAATTAAATTTTCTCATATAAGAAAAACTTATTAAACAGTTGTGGGATTCCTTATATTCACTCAATCATAAGTGTAAAATAAAAATTAGATATATTTTGTATTAGAAAATTCTCAAACGCTTTTAAATTTGAATCAATGTTATTCATATGCTCTTTCCATATAACCAATGATAAAAAATAAAAATAAAAATCTTAAACAGCACTCCATGACAAGCATTCTTTACTGTCAAATTGATTAATACATTGAAAACGGGAAATCGACGATTCAATTACTGCTGCGAATTTTCCACACTTTGAAAATTATTACTAAACTACTTTTCTGCACATTGACTAAGACTCCGAAAATTACCGTTGTTGATATTTTCTACACTGTGAAGACTTTGGTTGCACCAGAAAAATCGAGGAATGCAACGCACAGGGTGTGTGGGTTTGTGTTATAAATGCTCATCAATTTGCAACCAATTTCATACAAAGAGGAAGCCTCAATTTCATACATTTAATTGAGATTGAGAGGGTCTCAAGTAAAAGATGGACAAAGGGATGTTTCTGCTGCTCGTGCTGTTGAGCACGGTGGGCACCTGTTGCTCCTCATTCTGGGGAGGGTGCCCCCCTGAAGAAAGAAGTGCCCTCATCCGCTTCAAACAAGAGCTGGCTGATCCATATGACCTGCTGAGCTCATGGAAGGGGTTATACTGCTGCTCCTGGAACGGAATCGCCTGCCACAGGCAATCTGGCCACGTGGCTCGTCTGGATTTTAGCACCTTTGGTTATTCCTTGTCAGCAGTAGTGAGGAATTCAAGCAGCCAGATATTCCCTGCTTTATTCCAGCTGCACCATTTGGAGTACCTCGACCTCAGTTGGATTGACCTGTCCCCTCTCCCCTTCCCTTCACATCTCCCGACCCTCACCAGATTGACGCATTTGAGCTTCCTTGATTGTGGGCTTACTGGTCGGATTCCAAGTGAGATTGGCAACATGTCTAGCTTGGAATTTCTGGACATCTCCTACAATCCTCATCTTACGGGCCAAATTCCAAGTGAGATTGGCAACCTGTCAAGTGTGAAAATTCTTGACATCTCTGGCAATTATAATCTGGAGTTGAGGCAATCGGGCTCATGGATTCGAAATTTGCGAGGCTTGGAGGAGCTCAACATGTACGGTGTGAATGTAACAAGTGGAGGTGATGGTGTGGTAGAGAATGTTGCGTCCCTCACCAACCTTACAACACTTGGCATGTCTGGGGTGTCAGGTACAATTCTCTCTTCTCTTGTAAACCTCACCTCCCTCTCTCATCTCCACCTTTATGGCAGTGACGTCGCCCACCAACCCTTTCCCATCTGGATTTCAAACCTTACATCTCTGGTTACCCTCGACCTCTTCAACAACAGTCTCCATGATTCCATCCCTTCCACTGTGTTAGGTCTTCCCCACTTGAGAAACCTCTACTTGTCCTACAACCCCAATCTCAAAGTAAACCTCTCCTTCATTGTGCAGCATGCTTCCCAACTCAGCAGCCTTTCTATTTACCGTTCAAATGTGGGAGGAGTGATTCCAAATTCTATTGGGAATATGTCCTCACTCACAAAATTGGATCTTCAGGATAACAAAATTGAAGGTATTATCCCTCCTGCTATTGGAAACATGTGCTCATTGACGTATTTGGATCTTTCTTATAACTTGTTAAGAGGCACAGTTCCATGGAGATCTTTAGATGGACTATCAAAGTTGTCAACTCTTTACCTTGACTCAAACCAATTGAATGGGAGCTTCCCATCTACTTTTGCTAATCTCTCCTCCTTGGTTGTCCTTTCTCTTTGTAATAACTATATGGTTGGCACTTTCTTACTTTCTCAACTAGAAAGTTTAAAAAAGATAAGTTGTTTGGCCCTTTCCAACAATTTCTTGACAATAGAAATCAACCCCAATTGGATCCCTAAATTTCAGCTCCAATATTTGTATTTGAGTTCATGTAATATACAGGGTGATTTTCCATCTTTCATATCCACTCAATACAGCATAAGTGATATAGACCTATCCAATAATTCATTGAGTGGAAATATTCCAAGATGGTTGTCAGACCTTACACTCTTGCAGACACTCAATCTCTCATACAATCAATTTGAAGGAGCATTGCCCTCTAAGTTCAGTGCATTTGATGTTCAATATGTGGACTTACATAGAAATAAATTACAAGGGAGTATTCTTGTGCCACATCCTAATGTACAGTTTCTTGACATGTCAGAGAATCAGTTTGAGGGGATCAGTCAAAAAAGCATAAACAAATACAACTCTAGCCAACTCATTTATTTGTCACTTGCAAATAATAGTATCAAGGGTATCTTTCCACATTCTATTTGTGAAGGTCCTCATTTGGAGGTTCTAGATGCATCAAAGAACAAGTTTGCAGGCAATTTATTTGCAAGCTTTGGCAATTGCTCATCAACATTAAAGGTTTTGAATCTAGAAAAAAATCATTTCGAAGGTGAGATCAAGAGCATGGTTTGTCTTCAAACGTTAAAATTAGGAGGAAATAAACTACAAGGGCCAATTCCATCTTTGCTTCAAAAGTGTACTTCTTTGCAGATTTTAGATTTGGGATATAATTACATGCAAGGAAAAATCCCAAATTGGTTAGATAAGTTGATTGATCTCCGAATTTTAGTATTGGGATCAAATAGATTCATGGGTGAGATACCATTACAATTGGCAAAACTACAACATCTTCAAGTCTTGGTTTTGTCAAATAACAATTTGTTTGGAGCTGTTCCAAGTAGTTTGAGTAACTTGAAAGCAATGAAAAATCAAACTGAAAGCTCAGATGTCCTTCAATATTCAAATTCTAGCTCAATGCCTTATGTAGATAAAATGGAAATAGTTAACAAAGGCCAATTTCTAGAGTATGAAAAATCTTTGGCAATGGTTCGATGTCTTGATCTCTCTAGCAATAACTTCTCAGGTAATATTCCTGAAGGCATTGGGTTCCTCATTGGTCTAAAATTTCTCAATTTATCAAGAAATCAACTCAGTGGTAAAATTCCTACTTCTTTTGGAAATCTTGTGAAATTGGAGTCACTTGATATATCAAGGAACAATATTATTGGAGATGTTCCTGGAGAGCTACAACTTCTTACATATTTGAGTTATTTCAATGTATCTTATAATAATTTATCTGGTAGAATACCAACAGGAAGTCAGTTTCTTACATTTAGTGGTGGTTCATTTTCAAACAATGCACATCTTTGTGGACTTCAGATCAACAAAAATTGCTCCTCCTCTCTTTCTCCAAATTTTACCCATAGTGAAGATGTAAATGATGAACAATGGGATGATTCATGGTGGGAAGTGGGAATTGGGTTGAGTTTTGGATTTGGGTTTGCAATTGTTATTGGAGTATTATGTTTCAACAAAAAATGTCACTTTCACTGCTTCAAGATCATGGATGAAATTATTTTCATTCTTGATCAAAATGTTCCAAAAATTAAATTTCAATAAAGTTATTTCATTCTCCTTCCTCTTCCCCTCAAAAGATTCCCTCCCCTTCACTTCTCGAGTGTGGATGCATATGAATTTTCTTCTTATTTTTATTTTGTACCCATGGATTGAAAGTATTATTTTAAATAGTGTATCTTATATAGGACATCTATGTATGAGATGAAATTAAATAGATATTCAAAATTGATTCAATTGTATATATTCATTTTGCCTCTGTTTTGGTTAAAGCTTAGTAGTATACATTATTTCACATAAATGTATATTAAATGATCATTTTTTAGGATAACATTATTATTCACATAAAGATAGAAGTTTCATCAATTATTATGTCATAGTAATAACCAAAAAGATTGACATGCAATGCAAAGAAAATAAAAAATTAAAATAGTCAATTAGTCAAAATGTTCACTTATCAATAAAGCCAAAAGAAACTAAAGATGCATAACATTCAATTTCTTTCACAAGTTTTTGGAAGAGATTATTTACATAAGTTTGTGTAAATGCATGTTAAAGATGTTCAATGCTCTAGACAACTCTAGAATCTCTTTAAATTTGAAATGTAATTCTCGTTCAAATGATATATAACACTTGGATTTTTGTATCAATTTGGTTCATACTCTTGTTTGGTGTTTAGATTATTGTTCAATAGTACACAAATATTTATTTTTATTCTCTTACAACTCTTTAATCTAGTTTTTTTTTCAATTATATTTTGTTCAATTAAAAAAAATTTAAAAATCTTTCCCTAAATGAAGCTTAAAAATGTCAAATTTTCGTATAAACAACCAATCCACCTAAGACCTAATGTCCATGAAATAATAAAAAAGTATTCAATATTCATTATGCTGGAGAAAATAAAGAGAGACTAAAACATCAGTGCCAGGATGCATATTTACTCTCTTTGTTTAAGAGATCTTATGCCCCTGGATTTGCATCTAATGCAGGCCTCCAATCTCTTTTTGACTCATTTCATGAATTTGAATACCCCTAACCAGACAAATTTTCTAGGAAGGAAACATCACTAAAATTTACTTTGTATATTGAACATTGAAGTATAAGTAGTACATCTAATTATTTTGTTACAACTTTAGTCCATTTTTTTAATTAAATATATACAATTAGAATTATCATCTCTTTATGGTTTGCTTTGTTTAACAAACTAAACTACACTTTTGCAAGAAGACATATACAATTAAAATTATTATTTCTTTATGGTTTACTTTTTTTTACAAACTGATCTAGCTTTAGCTTGAGATAACCATGCTTCTCTTACGATAAAAATATGTTATCCACACTCATATCTACTATTGTATTTTGGTTCTTCTCTAATAAAATTTATTACTTCATATTCTCCAATGGAGGCATTCCTTCGTATTCCAAGAATTGAAATGGTTATCTAATTATTTGCAATCTAACTAAATAATCTTTCAAGCCATATTACATGACAAGATGTAATAGAAGGGGAAAAATCATGGTTACCCCTTCAAATGATTAGACTTTCTAAACATGGGTGAGTGTGTGGTAAACCTAGAGAAATTCAAATCAAATTAGGTTGTACTTCAACCACAACAGGTTGAATGTATTGTACTTCTATAAAAGAGTGTAGAATTTTAGAAACTAAGGGTCCAAACTTTGGGAAAAAAATTGATTGAAGCAGAAATTACCAGTCGGGCAAAGCTCCAGCCCCATAGCAGAAACCAACCCTCAGGAATCAACCCTTGGTAGATGCACTACTACATTTGACCTCATTTTTCTACCAAAATTTTTGACCATCAATTAAAAAGGTTTAGGTTGGTCGGATTATAAAAGGAAAACTTCCTTTTTTTTTAATCCATGCCCGTGTTAGTCAAAATTTTGACCAATACCATGTAGGTTGGAATTTCGACCAACACGGGCATAACTTTAAAAAGAAAAAATATTTCATATCTCATTTCATTGTTTGGTTTTAACTTAGAGCACGCAAAGGAGCTCGAGCCTGCGATTGTTTGAACTGTTATTTGGTGAGAGTAAAAGGAGGACCGCATGCCTGTGAGGGTTTGCACTCTGATTTGGTGTAAAAGGAGGACCGCCTGCCTGCGAGGGTTGCCACTGTGATTTGGTGTAAAAGGAGGATCGCCTGTAAGGATTTCCTTACTCTAAATTTGTTTGGCATTGTTTTATTGGTTACCTACTTAGGGCCCGTGAGCAATGTGCTAGGGCATCATGTATTTGGAATTTGCTAGCACATTTTTTATCATTGTTTATATACATTTGATTCAGAGATGAACTTGCAAAACCCTAAATTTCTGAATCACTGCATCATGTTACACTGTAAATGTACTAGTGTTAGGTTTATGATTGTAAGGTTGGAAGAGGAAATATTGCAAACAAGATTGAAAAAACTATGTTTTTAACATATTTTTTACTGGTATTTATTTTCTGCCAACTTCGTGTGGATTGGAATGTCAAATCTAACTCCATAGGAAGTCTATCTGGAGTCATAGCTTTCAATTGCGACTGATCTGAGATCATTGGTGGAGAAATCTAAAAGAAATCATGTGATAGTCATCTATAGACTATTTTTTACTTAAAACTAGGGCAGTCAGATTTCTACAGTCGACTTTCTATGGACTCTTTTAGACCAGGTGTGACTATCTACACACTATGGCTTCAGAAGTGCTTAAAAAGACCCCAAATAACAAAGAAACCATAGAATCCTTGCACTTCCAAGACTAAAAACCTTCATCAGTCTTTAATAATGTCTAAAAATGAACAAACCTCAAAGGAATAGGGCTCAGTCCACCGAGAACCCAAAAATCCCCAAATTTAGCACTTCTAAACCCTTAATCCAAGGGTTTCTTAAATCTCCTATCTCCAATCACTTCTAGGTCCAATAGGTAGTTTTTTCACCTTTAGATGATCATTATAAGATGACCCAAATCATAATCTATGTTCCTCCTTCAGACCAAATGGCTACTATTGTAGCATACCAAGCAAATTCATTAAGTTTCCTCTATAAATTATGGTGATCACCCAAACATTCTTCCTTCTCATTACATTAATGGATTAGGGAGTATAGTACATGTTAATAATCAGTCATTCCATGTGTTATAGTGGTCAGAGGTCATGGAATGACCATATTCAATTGGAAACTCACAAAACTATCAAAGGAATGGCTGAAACTACTCTACTAGTCAGAATTAATTGAGTAAAATTACAAATACAAACCTCACAAATGCATAGATGTGGTCTAGGATCAATATATAACTATTCCAAATGCATTGAAATGTAAGAAAATGACAAAATGAATCCAAAATCACTCTAAGAACTCAAGGAAATTGCATTTGAAAGAAGTTTATTTATCAAAAACTTAGTACAGTCTGTACACCAGGCCTCTTCTGTCGTAGAATGAAACTTTGGCATATTTGATGGACTCCTCAAAACTACCCCAACCAATCCCAATCATTTGGATGCATTATTTTTCACTAAAACATAACAAAATTCAATTCCCTCCATTTTCTAATAACAGTTGCATTTCAAATTTTTGAATTTGCAACATTACAAATTTGGAGTTTTTGAAACTTTCAAAGATAATGAAGCCTTAAGACTTTGAAATGTGACCCAAATGAACTTATTAAGCATTATTAAAATCAAATCTAAAATATTATAAACTTGTAACACCAAATACCATCCTATGCTCTTATTTTGGTCCTAAGGCCTATTAGGCCTTTTAAGACTTATTACATATTTTCCATTTGCATTGCATGGAATGACCTTATAGGCCATTATAGGTGCCAATACATTCCAATTAATGTCTTTAGATGTCATTAGGTGCATGGTTGTGATTATGGACTCCTAGGAGTCTTTGGATGTTCTAGGTGCCCCTACACCATATTGTTCACCACCTTTGAAAGGATTCTTGTCCCAAGAATTAGTCCTGGCATTGGATGTCTGAGTTTGAACCTGTACTTTAGGAATATGGTGCCTTGACAATTGGTTCTTTCTACCCACTGGACGTCCACATCTGAACATGGTTGTTTATTGGCTGCTCTTCAATAGGACACTTGACTGTACTGTCATGCCCAGATTCCCTTAGGCAAGAACACAACTACCATAGAATGAGTTTTTCCTTTAATAAACTTGCTAATATGTAAATTTTGAGTTTTAGTTAAACCTTACTTATGTGTTTCAAACACTTTCTGCAACAGCAAACACAAAACTACAAAATTTACATATTAGCAAGTTGATTAAAGGAAAAAATCATTCTATGGTAGTTGTGTTCTTGCCTAAGGGAACCTGGGCATGACATTCTGGTATCAGAGCATGATCAAAATACAATTAAAACTTAACTTTCATTTTATCAATACACTTTCAAGTTAGGTAACGAGTTATCCTCTAAGGAATCCATCAATTCTCTCATGATACTAGATTTCAAATGCTTCAATTTACAATTAATCCAAAATTCCAATCTATGAAATCATCACTATTTTCTTTATTGAACCAATCTTATTCTATCAAGAAATTATAATCTTCTCAATTCCCAAAAGTAAGATTTAATTTTGAATAAACATCGTGACCTAAAGTTAAAGTCACATAATTATCAACCCTTCATTATTAATCCTACCTCAAGGTATACTAGGGACTATGGTAAAATAGTTCCCCATGCTATTTCAAACTTCTCATTTTAACTCAAGATTAAGTAACCTAACCATTCATTGCAGTTTCACCTCTAGTTCATAGTAGTTAATTGTCTAATCTGATTTGTCAAGATGTTCCAATTCTACAATAATAAACTTTGAACAAATTGAATTAACTATTAAATCCATAATTATATGAAAGTGAAATAAGAGTTTCATTTGTACATCATTTCCTAGCTTAACCATAATTATTCATTAGGGAAATATTTTAATCCATATAAGCTCCTTATTATAATTTCTGATGGACTTTCCAAGCATCTTAGAGTAATATTAATTCTATCATGTAAGCACAGGTATACATCTTCATGTTCTAATACCACAATAGTTAGCTAAAGTAATATTACTTCAAAACTATATCTTAAATTAACATATTTCATGAATCCATTGAAAATGAAATCTATTTTAATTCAGCTAGTGATCTATAGTCAAGGTACCTAAGAATTCCATATGAAATCTAAGAGTAGTTTTTGCAAGAATTTACATTATTGCTTACTTGAGTGTTTTTTAACCAAGATGAGAAATGGAGGGGTACCACATCCTCCCCCCCTAGGTCTCAACTTACTCCTAGAAGTCACAAGGCTGCAGTGACACCCTCAAGTAGTACTTCTATAAATTTTCAATGTCATCAACTTGATCCATAGCGCATGGGTACTAACTTCCTGCATGTTAGCATCTAGAACAAATATGCATTTCCAATATAACCAATATGATAACTGCATTTTTTATGTAAAAATTATTCACAATCATCTCAAAGGTAACTATTTATAGAACTTATTTACTATTCCTCTTTCCATAAGCAAGATACATAATATCATCAAATATGCTTGTTTTCCATTAATGTATAAGTAGGTGGTGCACCAATCCTTATAATACACTTAAATTTGGTTATTTCCCATGTTCTCAAAAAGACATAAAAGACCATACAATTAATTCCCACACAAAACAACACCATACTATGATGCACATCATGATAAGCAAGATGAGTCATATAGACCCTTTTAACACTTTTTTTTTGTATATATATAAGACATCTTTCTAAACATAGATAGCTACAAATCCACATAATCATACAACAATCGACATCACTGGGGTACACATCACTACAGAAGGCTCAGAAGCGGGCCATGCCATCACACTCCAGGGTACAATGTACTAGTCTCATACACATCCATGATCCAAAATCCATAATCCAATGATACATAATCCCATGATACATATATCATCAAGTGGCTTGATGGTACTAGAGTCACTCACATACATGGCATCCACTCATATATGGTGAGGCCCACCATACAAGACCACGTGACCTACCCCTTGTTGAGGTGTTTAGCCTCCAAGGAATAGTCACCACTCTAAGGTAGGTAGTGGATATTAGTTGCATAACAGCCTCACATGCCCCCATACTCAAGGGTTCCCTGCATCTGCTTCCTCGCATACACTCACCAAGTCTACCTCCTGCATCCTTGGCGAGGAATCACATTACTACACAGGACCAACATTCAAATAACACCAAGGAAAATAGTTTAGCCACCGAAATCACAAATGAAGGTAAAATTCAACAATAAATAATATAAATAGAAATGTTGCAACACTAAATCATTATAACATAAATTTCCCAAAAATTGTGGCTAAACCTTCACAAACAAAAATGAACAATTGTTGGTCCGCACAAGCAACAAAAAAAATCATCATGAAAAGGCACAACACATCACTGTGTGACCATACATAGTCACCAATGAGGAAGGAGGGAACATCGTCTGGCTATCACAATAGACCTTCATGTGGTGACCCAACAGTCTCTAACCACATGGCATAAACAATAATAATAATGCATATGCTGGTAATATATCATACGGTAGTGTCCCTTGCGGACATGGCACGCATAGTACACACTCCAAATAGTGATACCCCCAGGGTCATCACTATAGCCAGAGGCTAGGGACCCTCCCATATGCGTACCAGGTCCAATGACTGAGCATCCATGGGCACCCCTCTACAAGCATGCAAGCGTCTCCCAATCACTCTGCATCAAGTAGGAATACATAACATACATATACTGTGCCTTCACATACCTATGTACATGGCATTGTGTCCTTGAGCTCAGCTCGCTACCATCAACAACACGACATCATCACCCAAAACTATGTCGAAACATCAGTGGGGTGTGGCATCGTACCTCATGCAACATGTTGGAACACATGCAGTATGGAATAATCACAGCAGGGCATACACTTCCCGCCTCATGCTGGACCATAATGAATATATGTGAAGCTATGATTCATCAATAATGTCCAATCTATCCAAAAGAGTCTCACATTGAATATTGGTACAATGCTCAAACTATGGGGATAAGGGATATACACATATGAACCATGTACTTGGGTCCATAGAAGGGAAAGTAGTGAGTACATTCCTTGGTTAGTGGAAGATGGCATCACTTTGCGCCGCTATAATGCATATGCAATACCCTAATAACCAAGAAACTTTGTGGCTGCTACCACCCCTATACATACTGAGTCCTTGTGGGGGAACCAGAGGATAGTGTCTCTTACTCCATCCCTCGAATAGTTGAGGCTCATGTCGCCTCGTGATACTAGACATACAAAATACATGCTACCTAAGAGATTCAAGTAGTGGAAGCTAAGGTCCCTTCGTGTTGCCTGGCATACACCTTACGTGCTACCCAAGGGATGGGTAATAACACTACCCTAGCACAAAATACCCCGCTAGCTATAACTTAGTAGGGTAACACACATACATACAAGTGTGACCAACATATAGTGGATATGGTGCCCCCATACCCATAACAAGTAGATATCTCACGGGTGATGTTCCTTCACATCACTCCAGGCAACACAAAGAATGTCATGCCACTAAAATAGGCTTCTCACACTCTGCCATGCCCTTGGGAGAGTTTTTAGCTTCCCATTGGGCGACCTTCCCAAAACCTTACAACTTTCCTAAGGGCATGGGAGAGTGTGAGAAGCCTATTTTAGTGGCATGACATGTACCTATTTTAACATAGTTCAAATCCAAAAAGTCTGCATTTCTAGGACTGTGCAGCATTGTCCTATTCAATCCTTTGTCCTTTTCTTCCCAAACCTGATTTTTCCTTCCTCCTCTTCCTCTCATTGAAGAACCTCCTCTATTATTGTTATTCTATCTTTCACTTTTCCTCTTCAATTTCTCCTCTATTCTAAAGGCCAACTAGTAACATTCCTTCACACTTTTGGGGTTAGAAGCCACAAATTCACCTTGGATGTTAAATCTTAAATCACCTAAATATCTAGCAACCTTAACAACTTCATCTTCTCCAAATCCTGACCTTATGCTTAGTTTATAGAATTCATCTGTATGTGCTTTAACATCTAAATCTCTTTGTTTTAAACTTTGCATTTGTTTATGCATTTGTACATCAAAGTCTTTAGGAAGAAAGTTACCTTTCAATTTTTCTATCATCCTATCCCAAGAGACAATCTTTGGCTTACCTCTTCTCCTTCTGTTTGCCTCCTCTTGATCCCACCATACGAGTGCATGCCCTTTGAGTTTTTTTTTTTCCAATCTGACCCTTTGATCTTTTAGTACCTCTTCACCTTCAAAGTATGCAACCATTGATGCAATCTAGTCCAAAAGCTCTTCTTCTTCCAGACTTCCATCATACATAGGGATATCTCCCCTCACCTTATGTTGCTCAATATTCATAGTCTTGAATATCATGATTGTCCTCTACTATTCAGGATCTATTTGTTCCTCTTCTTCCTCTCCTTCCCCTTCCTTATGGGTTTCTTCCTCTTCTTCACTATCAACACCTTCATCTATTGCTCTTCTTTGATTGGATTCTAGTGCTTCAAGCCTGGCCAAAAGTGCATTGTGAGATTCCTGCAACCTTGTGTTCTTCTCCTTCAGCTCCTGGATCTCCCTGGCAGTACCTGCATTCCTTGCAGGCATTTTCACAAACAATAATCAAACTTCTTTAGCAAAGTGTTCCTCTATCCCTCTAAGGCACAATTTGTTTTAGATAATTTCATTTTAACTTTGGTTGTGTTAATAGAACTATGTTGAATTTATTTTTTAGTTGTTTAACATGAGAGTTTTTAGATTAATAGGATTTCATAGATACTAGTGTGCCATAGTTTCCCATCTATAACTAGTGAGATGCACATAACTCATGTACCTCATGCTAGTGTGCTTGGATACCTTGTATACACTACTTTTCATTAGACTAGACATTATCCAAATAGTGAGTATTTATATAAAGTGCTATAACACACAAGCGGTCCTCCTTTTACACCAATTAATAATAGTGACAACCCTCACAGGTGGTTGGATAATGTCTAGTCTAATCCAAGCACACTAGCATGAGGTACATGAGTTATGGTCATCTCACTAGATATAGATGGGCATTAATGCTCAATTGAATGATACATTCCCATAAAAATGTGAACTCCTATTAATCTACAAACTCTCATGTTAAAAAACTACAAAATAAAGTCAACATAGTTCCTTTCACACAACCAAAGTTAAAATTAAATTATTTGAAAAAGGGTTTGTGTTTTGAGTTAATTAGTTTATGTAAATCTGCTTCAACAATAGGTGATGAGCATTCATATTTTCCTAAGCAGTACTTTGAGCATTCCTACCACACATACTATTGTGAAAATCATCACAAGTCCATTTTTTCAAGAGAGAGAGAGAGAGAGAGAGAGAGAGAGAGAGAGAGAGAGAGAGAGAGAGAGAGAGGAGGGGAATGACAAGGATATTGATGCTCCACTTACTAGCTATTACATTAGAAAAATGAGTAAGAAACCAAAAAAGAAATTATTAGAAAAAAATGTTAATTACAATAATTTCTTTTTTGGTTTCTTTCTCATTTTTCTAAGATAATAGCTAAGCAAAGCATCAATATCCCCGTCATTCCACTCCTGTTTGTCTGTCTGTCTATCTATCTCTCTCTCTCTCTCTCTCTCTCTCTCTCTCTCTCTCTCTCTCTCTCCCCTACTGGTCCTTTGGCATGTATTAAACAAAATCAAATTTTCAGCATATTATTATCATTCTATTTCTTTGTTGTAAACATGCCATTGGTTTAGTTTTGTAATTTTTTTTTGTGTTAAATGCATTTAAAATAAAGGTCTAATTCTATAGACTGCTGATGCAGAGCCCTCTACTGTCACCTTAAATAGGCCAACTCAACTTGAGGATTCAACAAGAAACTTAAATGGAATACACCAAGAAGTACCAAATGATGAATGCTCAATTGTTGTAATGGCAAAGCAATATCAAAACTGTCCATTTCTAGAACTTGATTTTTCTATAATCATAATGATTTTTCTTATTTCTTGAATATTGTTGACATACTTAAATGGAATACACAATACCAAATGATGAATGCTCAGTTGTTGTAATGGCAAAGCATCAGAACCATCCATTTCTAGAACTTGATTTTTCTATAGTCGTAATGATTTTTCTTATTTCTTGAACATTGTTGACATACTTAAATGGAATACACAATACCAAATGATGAATGCTCAATTGTTGCAATGGCAAAGCATCAGAACCATCCATTTCTAAAGTTTGATTTTGTATAGTCTTAATTATTTTTCTATAGTCCTAATGATTTTGAAAATTGTTGACAAAGAGTGTTTCTTTATTTTATTATAGTATAAATGATTTTTCTATAGTCGTAATGATTTTTCTTATTTCTTGTCTTTTGTCCCTTTTTGATTTCCTATGTCTGGGCTTCGTGATAGGATTTTGTCACCTTCTTTTGATGGTATATTTCATTCACTCTATGTGGAATACTATTTTGTTCACTATTTAATTTCAGCTTGATATTTCTTTCATTTTTCATATACACAAAGACTACACATGTTGATAAAAAAATGGGCTATTTGATTTAGGTTTACTTTTCATTATTGTAAATGGTTAATGTTTTTGATGGTACTCCTTGGTGTATTCCATATAAAAATAATAAATGTAGTAACGGTGGTGCGGTGCATTATTGATATAGGCTCGATGGCTCTTGTCAATGTGCCAAACTGTCAATGTGGTGGTGGGCAGTGTGTGTTGAAGACTTCACAGACACAGAGCAACCCTGGATGACAACTTTGGTGCTGCCCAAATAGAAAAAAAGGTTGCTAATGTGTATATATTTAATGTTTCTAATGTAAATACTATTCATTATATTATAAGAACTAATGTCTAGATTGGGCATCACAGGGAAATAATGGCTGCGGATACTTTATTTGGGTCGATGACAACTCATCTGCATCTATCCACCCATCTCCACATATCCACAATGAAGGATTTGAGTGAAAAATGTGTCAGGCTAGGGAAAATTCCCAAATTATATTTTTACGATGCCTTCTCTGTATTGTAATTGCATATCTTTGTTGCGACCATGTGCAGAGATGAACTCAGGAATTAGTTAGTTTAGTATTTTTATATTGTAACAAATATTTTAATATGGATATGATGTAACTTCTCTTTGCCTCAAGTGTGCATATATATGGTTTACATCTTTTTTTAGAATAATTCATCATGTTTATGGCTCAGGTGAGCCCCAATCTGCTATCAATCACATGATTTAACGTATAGTATTTTCTTGGTTAGTCCATTTGTTCCTTGACCTTTGAAGGCCATTTGGTAATTTCAACTACACCTAAGGATCCATCAGTAGTTGTGGAAAATAGGATTCATGTTGCAATGCCCAAGCTGTGAGATGGGAAAGAGAGGCAAGAAGAGTGGAAAGAAGATGATATTCCTGAGATCATGGATGGACACAATGTTGTAGACTTTATTGATCCAAATATCTTGTAGAGGCTAGAAGAACTGGAGAGGGAAGAAGGGATTTGGATGGCAGCTAAGGGTGACGAGGATGATGATATGGGCTTGCCAAACATCTGCTAAATACAAGGTATCAGAATCATAGGCTATAAGTATCAGAATATAAACTATTGTAAAAGGAAGAAACACATATGTATCATCATTTAATACAAAATATAAAAGTATCCCACAGACACACAGTTGCTATTATAACAACCATCCTCTAATCCCATGGTGTACTAGTCTCAAGGTAAGAACAATTTACTTAAGCCATCATATAAGTATCAACTCAGTGGTAAAATTCCTACTTCTTTTGGAAATCTTGTGAAATTGGAGTCACTTGATATATCAAGGAACAATATTATTGGAGATGTTCCTGGAGAGCTACAACTTCTTACATATTTGAGTTATTTCAATGTATCTTATAATAATTTATCTGGTAGAATACCAACAGGAAGTCAGTTTCTTACATTTAGTGGTGGTTCATTTTCAAACAATGCACATCTTTGTGGACTTCAGATCAACAAAAATTGCTCCTCCTCTCTTTCTCCAAATTTTACCCATAGTGAAGATGTAAATGATGAACAATGGGATGATTCATGGTGGGAAGTGGGAATTGGGTTGAGTTTTGGATTTGGGTTTGCAATTGTTATTGGAGTATTATGTTTCAACAAAAAATGTCACTTTCACTGCTTCAAGATCATGGATGAAATTATTTTCATTCTTGATCAAAATGTTCCAAAAATTAAATTTCAATAAAGTTATTTCATTCTCCTTCCTCTTCCCCTCAAAAGATTCCCTCCCCTTCACTTCTCGAGTGTGGATGCATATGAATTTTCTTCTTATTTTTATTTTGTACCCATGGATTGAAAGTATTATTTTAAATAGTGTATCTTATATAGGACATCTATGTATGAGATGAAATTAAATAGATATTCAAAATTGATTCAATTGTATATATTCATTTTGCCTCTGTTTTGGTTAAAGCTTAGTAGTATACATTATTTCACATAAATGTATATTAAATGATCATTTTTTAGGATAACATTATTATTCACATAAAGATAGAAGTTTCATCAATTATTATGTCATAGTAATAACCAAAAAGATTGACATGCAATGCAAAGAAAATAAAAAATTAAAATAGTCAATTAGTCAAAATGTTCACTTATCAATAAAGCCAAAAGAAACTAAAGATGCATAACATTCAATTTCTTTCACAAGTTTTTGGAAGAGATTATTTACATAAGTTTGTGTAAATGCATGTTAAAGATGTTCAATGCTCTAGACAACTCTAGAATCTCTTTAAATTTGAAATGTAATTCTCGTTCAAATGATATATAACACTTGGATTTTTGTATCAATTTGGTTCATACTCTTGTTTGGTGTTTAGATTATTGTTCAATAGTACACAAATATTTATTTTTATTCTCTTACAACTCTTTAATCTAGTTTTTTTTTCAATTATATTTTGTTCAATTAAAAAAAATTTAAAAATCTTTCCCTAAATGAAGCTTAAAAATGTCAAATTTTCGTATAAACAACCAATCCACCTAAGACCTAATGTCCATGAAATAATAAAAAAGTATTCAATATTCATTATGCTGGAGAAAATAAAGAGAGACTAAAACATCAGTGCCAGGATGCATATTTACTCTCTTTGTTTAAGAGATCTTATGCCCCTGGATTTGCATCTAATGCAGGCCTCCAATCTCTTTTTGACTCATTTCATGAATTTGAATACCCCTAACCAGACAAATTTTCTAGGAAGGAAACATCACTAAAATTTACTTTGTATATTGAACATTGAAGTATAAGTAGTACATCTAATTATTTTGTTACAACTTTAGTCCATTTTTTTAATTAAATATATACAATTAGAATTATCATCTCTTTATGGTTTGCTTTGTTTAACAAACTAAACTACACTTTTGCAAGAAGACATATACAATTAAAATTATTATTTCTTTATGGTTTACTTTTTTTTACAAACTGATCTAGCTTTAGCTTGAGATAACCATGCTTCTCTTACGATAAAAATATGTTATCCACACTCATATCTACTATTGTATTTTGGTTCTTCTCTAATAAAATTTATTACTTCATATTCTCCAATGGAGGCATTCCTTCGTATTCCAAGAATTGAAATGGTTATCTAATTATTTGCAATCTAACTAAATAATCTTTCAAGCCATATTACATGACAAGATGTAATAGAAGGGGAAAAATCATGGTTACCCCTTCAAATGATTAGACTTTCTAAACATGGGTGAGTGTGTGGTAAACCTAGAGAAATTCAAATCAAATTAGGTTGTACTTCAACCACAACAGGTTGAATGTATTGTACTTCTATAAAAGAGTGTAGAATTTTAGAAACTAAGGGTCCAAACTTTGGGAAAAAAATTGATTGAAGCAGAAATTACCAGTCGGGCAAAGCTCCAGCCCCATAGCAGAAACCAACCCTCAGGAATCAACCCTTGGTAGATGCACTACTACATTTGACCTCATTTTTCTACCAAAATTTTTGACCATCAATTAAAAAGGTTTAGGTTGGTCGGATTATAAAAGGAAAACTTCCTTTTTTTTTAATCCATGCCCGTGTTAGTCAAAATTTTGACCAATACCATGTAGGTTGGAATTTCGACCAACACGGGCATAACTTTAAAAAGAAAAAATATTTCATATCTCATTTCATTGTTTGGTTTTAACTTAGAGCACGCAAAGGAGCTCGAGCCTGCGATTGTTTGAACTGTTATTTGGTGAGAGTAAAAGGAGGACCGCATGCCTGTGAGGGTTTGCACTCTGATTTGGTGTAAAAGGAGGACCGCCTGCCTGCGAGGGTTGCCACTGTGATTTGGTGTAAAAGGAGGATCGCCTGTAAGGATTTCCTTACTCTAAATTTGTTTGGCATTGTTTTATTGGTTACCTACTTAGGGCCCGTGAGCAATGTGCTAGGGCATCATGTATTTGGAATTTGCTAGCACATTTTTTATCATTGTTTATATACATTTGATTCAGAGATGAACTTGCAAAACCCTAAATTTCTGAATCACTGCATCATGTTACACTGTAAATGTACTAGTGTTAGGTTTATGATTGTAAGGTTGGAAGAGGAAATATTGCAAACAAGATTGAAAAAACTATGTTTTTAACATATTTTTTACTGGTATTTATTTTCTGCCAACTTCGTGTGGATTGGAATGTCAAATCTAACTCCATAGGAAGTCTATCTGGAGTCATAGCTTTCAATTGCGACTGATCTGAGATCATTGGTGGAGAAATCTAAAAGAAATCATGTGATAGTCATCTATAGACTATTTTTTACTTAAAACTAGGGCAGTCAGATTTCTACAGTCGACTTTCTATGGACTCTTTTAGACTAGGTGTGACTATCTACACACTATGGCTTCAGAAGTGCTTAAAAAGACCCCAAATAACAAAGAAACCATAGAATCCTTGCACTTCCAAGACTAAAAACCTTCATCAGTCTTTAATAATGTCTAAAAATGAACAAACCTCAAAGGAATAGGGCTCAGTCCACCGAGAACCCAAAAATCCCCAAATTTAGCACTTCTAAACCCTTAATCCAAGGGTTTCTTAAATCTCCTATCTCCAATCACTTCTAGGTCCAATAGGTAGTTTTTTCACCTTTAGATGATCATTATAAGATGACCCAAATCATAATCTATGTTCCTCCTTCAGACCAAATGGCTACTATTGTAGCATACCAAGCAAATTCATTAAGTTTCCTCTATAAATTATGGTGATCACCCAAACATTCTTCCTTCTCATTACATTAATGGATTAGGGAGTATAGTACATGTTAATAATCAGTCATTCCATGTGTTATAGTGGTCAGAGGTCATGGAATGACCATATTCAATTGGAAACTCACAAAACTATCAAAGGAATGGCTGAAACTACTCTACTAGTCAGAATTAATTGAGTAAAATTACAAATACAAACCTCACAAATGCATAGATGTGGTCTAGGATCAATATATAACTATTCCAAATGCATTGAAATGTAAGAAAATGACAAAATGAATCCAAAATCACTCTAAGAACTCAAGGAAATTGCATTTGAAAGAAGTTTATTTATCAAAAACTTAGTACAGTCTGTACACCAGGCCTCTTCTGTCGTAGAATGAAACTTTGGCATATTTGATGGACTCCTCAAAACTACCCCAACCAATCCCAATCAGTTGGATGCATTATTTTTCACTAAAACATAACAAAATTCAATTCCCTCCATTTTCTAATAACAGTTGCATTTCAAATTTTTGAATTTGCAACATTACAAATTTGGAGTTTTTGAAACTTTCAAAGATAATGAAGCCTTAAGACTTTGAAATGTGACCCAAATGAACTTATTAAGCATTATTAAAATCAAATCTAAAATATTATAAACTTGTAACACCAAATACCATCCTATGCTCTTATTTTGGTCCTAAGGCCTATTAGGCCTTTCAAGACTTATTACATATTTTCCATTTGCATTGCATGGAATGACCTTATAGGCCATTATAGGTGCCAATACATTCCAATTAATGTCTTTAGATGTCATTAGGTGCATGGTTGTGATTATGGACTCCTAGGAGTCTTTGGATGTTCTAGGTGCCCCTACACCATATTGTTCACCACCTTTGAAAGGATTCTTGTCCCAAGAATTAGTCCTGGCATTGGATGTCTGAGTTTGAACCTGTACTTTAGGAATATGGTGCCTTGACAATTGGTTCTTTCTACCCACTGGACGTCCACATCTGAACATGGTTGTTTATTGGCTGCTCTTCAATAGGACACTTGACTGTACTGTCATGCCCAGATTCCCTTAGGCAAGAACACAACTACCATAGAATGAGTTTTTCCTTTAATAAACTTGCTAATATGTAAATTTTGAGTTTTAGTTAAACCTTACTTATGTGTTTCAAACACTTTCTGCAACAGCAAACACAAAACTACAAAATTTACATATTAGCAAGTTGATTAAAGGAAAAAATCATTCTATGGTAGTTGTGTTCTTGCCTAAGGGAACCTGGGCATGACATTCTGGTATCAGAGCATGATCAAAATACAATTAAAACTTAACTTTCATTTTATCAATACACTTTCAAGTTAGGTAACGAGTTATCCTCTAAGGAATCCATCAATTCTCTCATGATACTAGATTTCAAATGCTTCAATTTACAATTAATCCAAAATTCCAATCTATGAAATCATCACTATTTTCTTTATTGAACCAATCTTATTCTATCAAGAAATTATAATCTTCTCAATTCCCAAAAGTAAGATTTAATTTTGAATAAACATCGTGACCTAAAGTTAAAGTCACATAATTATCAACCCTTCATTATTAATCCTACCTCAAGGTATACTAGGGACTATGGTAAAATAGTTCCCCATGCTATTTCAAACTTCTCATTTTAACTCAAGATTAAGTAACCTAACCATTCATTGCAGTTTCACCTCTAGTTCATAGTAGTTAATTGTCTAATCTGATTTGTCAAGATGTTCCAATTCTACAATAATAAACTTTGAACAAATTGAATTAACTATTAAATCCATAATTATATGAAAGTGAAATAAGAGTTTCATTTGTACATCATTTCCTAGCTTAACCATAATTATTCATTAGGGAAATATTTTAATCCATATAAGCTCCTTATTATAATTTCTGATGGACTTTCCAAGCATCTTAGAGTAATATTAATTCTATCATGTAAGCACAGGTATACATCTTCATGTTCTAATACCACAATAGTTAGCTAAAGTAATATTACTTCAAAACTATATCTTAAATTAACATATTTCATGAATCCATTGAAAATGAAATCTATTTTAATTCAGCTAGTGATCTATAGTCAAGGTACCTAAGAATTCCATATGAAATCTAAGAGTAGTTTTTGCAAGAATTTACATTATTGCTTACTTGAGTGTTTTTTAACCAAGATGAGAAATGGAGGGGTACCACATCCTCCCCCCCTAGGTCTCAACTTACTCCTAGAAGTCACAAGGCTGCAGTGACACCCTCAAGTAGTACTTCTATAAATTTTCAATGTCATCAACTTGATCCATAGCGCATGGGTACTAACTTCCTGCATGTTAGCATCTAGAACAAATATGCATTTCCAATATAACCAATATGATAACTGCATTTTTTATGTAAAAATTATTCACAATCATCTCAAAGGTAACTATTTATAGAACTTATTTACTATTCCTCTTTCCATAAGCAAGATACATAATATCATCAAATATGCTTGTTTTCCATTAATGTATAAGTAGGTGGTGCACCAATCCTTATAATACACTTAAATTTGGTTATTTCCCATGTTCTCAAAAAGACATAAAAGACCATACAATTAATTCCCACACAAAACAACACCATACTATGATGCACATCATGATAAGCAAGATGAGTCATATAGACCCTTTTAACACTTTTTTTTTGTATATATATAAGACATCTTTCTAAACATAGATAGCTACAAATCCACATAATCATACAACAATCGACATCACTGGGGTACACATCACTACAGAAGGCTCAGAAGCGGGCCATGCCATCACACTCCAGGGTACAATGTACTAGTCTCATACACATCCATGATCCAAAATCCATAATCCAATGATACATAATCCCATGATACATATATCATCAAGTGGCTTGATGGTACTAGAGTCACTCACATACATGGCATCCACTCATATATGGTGAGGCCCACCATACAAGACCACGTGACCTACCCCTTGTTGAGGTGTTTAGCCTCCAAGGAATAGTCACCACTCTAAGGTAGGTAGTGGATATTAGTTGCATAACAGCCTCACATGCCCCCATACTCAAGGGTTCCCTGCATCTGCTTCCTCGCATACACTCACCAAGTCTACCTCCTGCATCCTTGGCGAGGAATCACATTACTACACAGGACCAACATTCAAATAACACCAAGGAAAATAGTTTAGCCACCGAAATCACAAATGAAGGTAAAATTCAACAATAAATAATATAAATAGAAATGTTGCAACACTAAATCATTATAACATAAATTTCCCAAAAATTGTGGCTAAACCTTCACAAACAAAAATGAACAATTGTTGGTCCGCACAAGCAACAAAAAAAATCATCATGAAAAGGCACAACACATCACTGTGTGACCATACATAGTCACCAATGAGGAAGGAGGGAACATCGTCTGGCTATCACAATAGACCTTCATGTGGTGACCCAACAGTCTCTAACCACATGGCATAAACAATAATAATAATGCATATGCTGGTAATATATCATACGGTAGTGTCCCTTGCGGACATGGCACGCATAGTACACACTCCAAATAGTGATACCCCCAGGGTCATCACTATAGCCAGAGGCTAGGGACCCTCCCATATGCGTACCAGGTCCAATGACTGAGCATCCATGGGCACCCCTCTACAAGCATGCAAGCGTCTCCCAATCACTCTGCATCAAGTAGGAATACATAACATACATATACTGTGCCTTCACATACCTATGTACATGGCATTGTGTCCTTGAGCTCAGCTCGCTACCATCAACAACACGACATCATCACCCAAAACTATGTCGAAACATCAGTGGGGTGTGGCATCGTACCTCATGCAACATGTTGGAACACATGCAGTATGGAATAATCACAGCAGGGCATACACTTCCCGCCTCATGCTGGACCATAATGAATATATGTGAAGCTATGATTCATCAATAATGTCCAATCTATCCAAAAGAGTCTCACATTGAATATTGGTACAATGCTCAAACTATGGGGATAAGGGATATACACATATGAACCATGTACTTGGGTCCATAGAAGGGAAAGTAGTGAGTACATTCCTTGGTTAGTGGAAGATGGCATCACTTTGCGCCGCTATAATGCATATGCAATACCCTAATAACCAAGAAACTTTGTGGCTGCTACCACCCCTATACATACTGAGTCCTTGTGGGGGAACCAGAGGATAGTGTCTCTTACTCCATCCCTCGAATAGTTGAGGCTCATGTCGCCTCGTGATACTAGACATACAAAATACATGCTACCTAAGAGATTCAAGTAGTGGAAGCTAAGGTCCCTTCGTGTTGCCTGGCATACACCTTACGTGCTACCCAAGGGATGGGTAATAACACTACCCTAGCACAAAATACCCCGCTAGCTATAACTTAGTAGGGTAACACACATACATACAAGTGTGACCAACATATAGTGGATATGGTGCCCCCATACCCATAACAAGTAGATATCTCACGGGTGATGTTCCTTCACATCACTCCAGGCAACACAAAGAATGTCATGCCACTAAAATAGGCTTCTCACACTCTGCCATGCCCTTGGGAGAGTTTTTAGCTTCCCATTGGGCGACCTTCCCAAAACCTTACAACTTTCCTAAGGGCATGGGAGAGTGTGAGAAGCCTATTTTAGTGGCATGACATGTACCTATTTTAACATAGTTCAAATCCAAAAAGTCTGCATTTCTAGGACTGTGCAGCATTGTCCTATTCAATCCTTTGTCCTTTTCTTCCCAAACCTGATTTTTCCTTCCTCCTCTTCCTCTCATTGAAGAACCTCCTCTATTATTGTTATTCTATCTTTCACTTTTCCTCTTCAATTTCTCCTCTATTCTAAAGGCCAACTAGTAACATTCCTTCACACTTTTGGGGTTAGAAGCCACAAATTCACCTTGGATGTTAAATCTTAAATCACCTAAATATCTAGCAACCTTAACAACTTCATCTTCTCCAAATCCTGACCTTATGCTTAGTTTATAGAATTCATCTGTATGTGCTTTAACATCTAAATCTCTTTGTTTTAAACTTTGCATTTGTTTATACATTTGTACATCAAAGTCTTTAGGAAGAAAGTTACCTTTCAATTTTTCTATCATCCTATCCCAAGAGACAATCTTTGGCTTACCTCTTCTCCTTCTGTTTGCCTCCTCTTGATCCCACCATACGAGTGCATGCCCTTTGAGTTTTTTTTTTTCCAATCTGACCCTTTGATCTTTTAGTACCTCTTCACCTTCAAAGTATGCAACCATTGATGCAATCTAGTCCAAAAGCTCTTCTTCTTCCAGACTTCCATCATACATAGGGATATCTCCCCTCACCTTATGTTGCTCAATATTCATAGTCTTGAATATCATGATTGTCCTCTACTATTCAGGATCTATTTGTTCCTCTTCTTCCTCTCCTTCCCCTTCCTTATGGGTTTCTTCCTCTTCTTCACTATCAACACCTTCATCTATTGCTCTTCTTTGATTGGATTCTAGTGCTTCAAGCCTGGCCAAAAGTGCATTGTGAGATTCCTGCAACCTTGTGTTCTTCTCCTTCAGCTCCTGGATCTCCCTGGCAGTACCTGCATTCCTTGCAGGCATTTTCACAAACAATAATCAAACTTCTTTAGCAAAGTGTTCCTCTATCCCTCTAAGGCACAATTTGTTTTAGATAATTTCATTTTAACTTTGGTTGTGTTAATAGAACTATGTTGAATTTATTTTTTAGTTGTTTAACATGAGAGTTTTTAGATTAATAGGATTTCATAGATACTAGTGTGCCATAGTTTCCCATCTATAACTAGTGAGATGCACATAACTCATGTACCTCATGCTAGTGTGCTTGGATACCTTGTATACACTACTTTTCATTAGACTAGACATTATCCAAATAGTGAGTATTTATATAAAGTGCTATAACACACAAGCGGTCCTCCTTTTACACCAATTAATAATAGTGACAACCCTCACAGGTGGTTGGATAATGTCTAGTCTAATCCAAGCACACTAGCATGAGGTACATGAGTTATGGTCATCTCACTAGATATAGATGGGCATTAATGCTCAATTGAATGATACATTCCCATAAAAATGTGAACTCCTATTGATCTACAAACTCTCATGTTAAAAAACTACAAAATAAAGTCAACATAGTTCCTTTCACACAACCAAAGTTAAAATTAAATTATTTGAAAAAGGGTTTGTGTTTTGAGTTAATTAGTTTATGTAAATCTGCTTCAACAATAGGTGATGAGCATTCATATTTTCCTAAGCAGTACTTTGAGCATTCCTACCACACATACTATTGTGAAAATCATCACAAGTCCATTTTTTCAAGAGAGAGAGAGAGAGAGAGAGAGAGAGAGAGAGAGAGAGAGAGAGAGAGAGAGAGAGAGAGAGGAGGGGAATGACAAGGATATTGATGCTCCACTTACTAGCTATTACATTAGAAAAATGAGTAAGAAACCAAAAAAGAAATTATTAGAAAAAAATGTTAATTACAATAATTTCTTTTTTGGTTTCTTTCTCATTTTTCTAAGATAATAGCTAAGCAAAGCATCAATATCCCCGTCATTCCACTCCTGTTTGTCTGTCTGTCTATCTATCTCTCTCTCTCTCTCTCTCTCTCTCTCTCTCTCTCTCTCTCTCTCTCTCCCCTACTGGTCCTTTGGCATGTATTAAACAAAATCAAATTTTCAGCATATTATTATCATTCTATTTCTTTGTTGTAAACATGCCATTGGTTTAGTTTTGTAATTTTTTTTTGTGTTAAATGCATTTAAAATAAAGGTCTAATTCTATAGACTGCTGATGCAGAGCCCTCTACTGTCACCTTAAATAGGCCAACTCAACTTGAGGATTCAACAAGAAACTTAAATGGAATACACCAAGAAGTACCAAATGATGAATGCTCAATTGTTGTAATGGCAAAGCAATATCAAAACTGTCCATTTCTAGAACTTGATTTTTCTATAATCATAATGATTTTTCTTATTTCTTGAATATTGTTGACATACTTAAATGGAATACACAATACCAAATGATGAATGCTCAGTTGTTGTAATGGCAAAGCATCAGAACCATCCATTTCTAGAACTTGATTTTTCTATAGTCGTAATGATTTTTCTTATTTCTTGAACATTGTTGACATACTTAAATGGAATACACAATACCAAATGATGAATGCTCAATTGTTGCAATGGCAAAGCATCAGAACCATCCATTTCTAAAGTTTGATTTTGTATAGTCTTAATTATTTTTCTATAGTCCTAATGATTTTGAAAATTGTTGACAAAGAGTGTTTCTTTATTTTATTATAGTATAAATGATTTTTCTATAGTCGTAATGATTTTTCTTATTTCTTGTCTTTTGTCCCTTTTTGATTTCCTATGTCTGGGCTTCGTGATAGGATTTTGTCACCTTCTTTTGATGGTATATTTCATTCACTCTATGTGGAATACTATTTTGTTCACTATTTAATTTCAGCTTGATATTTCTTTCATTTTTCATATACACAAAGACTACACATGTTGATAAAAAAATGGGCTATTTGATTTAGGTTTACTTTTCATTATTGTAAATGGTTAATGTTTTTGATGGTACTCCTTGGTGTATTCCATATAAAAATAATAAATGTAGTAACGGTGGTGCGGTGCATTATTGATATAGGCTCGATGGCTCTTGTCAATGTGCCAAACTGTCAATGTGGTGGTGGGCAGTGTGTGTTGAAGACTTCACAGACACAGAGCAACCCTGGATGACAACTTTGGTGCTGCCCAAATAGAAAAAAAGGTTGCTAATGTGTATATATTTAATGTTTCTAATGTAAATACTATTCATTATATTATAAGAACTAATGTCTAGATTGGGCATCACAGGGAAATAATGGCTGCGGATACTTTATTTGGGTCGATGACAACTCATCTGCATCTATCCACCCATCTCCACATATCCACAATGAAGGATTTGAGTGAAAAATGTGTCAGGCTAGGGAAAATTCCCAAATTATATTTTTACGATGCCTTCTCTGTATTGTAATTGCATATCTTTGTTGCGACCATGTGCAGAGATGAACTCAGGAATTAGTTAGTTTAGTATTTTTATATTGTAACAAATATTTTAATATGGATATGATGTAACTTCTCTTTGCCTCAAGTGTGCATATATATGGTTTACATCTTTTTTTAGAATAATTCATCATGTTTATGGCTCAGGTGAGCCCCAATCTGCTATCAATCACATGATTTAACGTATAGTATTTTCTTGGTTAGTCCATTTGTTCCTTGACCTTTGAAGGCCATTTGGTAATTTCAACTACACCTAAGGATCCATCAGTAGTTGTGGAAAATAGGATTCATGTTGCAATGCCCAAGCTGTGAGATGGGAAAGAGAGGCAAGAAGAGTGGAAAGAAGATGATATTCCTGAGATCATGGATGGACACAATGTTGTAGACTTTATTGATCCAAATATCTTGTAGAGGCTAGAAGAACTGGAGAGGGAAGAAGGGATTTGGATGGCAGCTAAGGGTGACGAGGATGATGATATGGGCTTGCCAAACATCTGCTAAATACAAGGTATCAGAATCATAGGCTATAAGTATCAGAATATAAACTATTGTAAAAGGAAGAAACACATATGTATCATCATTTAATACAAAATATAAAAGTATCCCACAGACACACAGTTGCTATTATAACAACCATCCTCTAATCCCATGGTGTACTAGTCTCAAGGTAAGAACAATTTACTTAAGCCATCATATAAGTATCATCCTAAAGTTTAAATAGACATTGACTATGGATTGACTATCATTTTCAAGCTTCAAAGAGACTTCATACCACACACCGGTCATAGATTTGTACACAACGTTGATTTAGGCTAGAGGTAAACTACATGTGTCATGTAAACAACATAGTTGAATGCAATCTCTTTTGCGTGTTTTCAAGAGTTTTCCCACCAATACAAGCATAAATAATGCATTGAACATAATCTATGAACAATGCGTGGTATGAAGTCTTGCTGAAGTTTGAAATATATCACTCCTCATTTTATTGTCAAAATTAAATTCAAATATATCTCAAAACATTTATTCATTCATATTCTTCTGAAATGTCTATGTGGTGGTAGACAAATTTTCTAAAATAAGCCATTTTATTCCATATAGAACTACCCATGATGCTAGTTACATTGCACATCTTTTCTTTAAGGAGGTTGTAAGGATACATGGACTCCCACTAAGCATTATATCAGATAGGGATAGTAAGTTCATGAGCCATTTTTGGCAAACCTTATGGAAAAGAATTGGAACTAACCTATCATTTAGCTCGGCTTACCATCCACAAGCAGATGAAGAGTGGACATGCAAAACCTTTCACTCAAACTATGAAAGAAGTACTAGAACAGGTGACATGGATGCCCCACATGATAGAGGCTGCGAGGATACTCCTCCCACCCATTTGTCAGCAATGGTAAATCTTATTGAAATTGTAAAAATTAGATAGTTGAAAAATGTTATATTATTATGTTATTTTATTTAGGGTTTTGGATTTATTATGTTAGTTTTATTGATATTCCTGTCACAATTTGATGTTTAGGATAGGGGAAAAGCACCTACAACAATAGAGGCAATAGCTATAGATATAGGTGAGGATATCCTAGAAATCCCTAATCTAATAAATATGTTGAAGAAAAAACTAAAAAGAGTCAATACAGAAATTATTAGCAAAAGAAAATTTTAGAAAATTTTAGAAAAAGCTGCCAAACATCTTAAGATTGTGAGGGACTCATATAGGAATCTTGTCCAGAACCCAAAGTATGAGAGTCCTCCCTTTATTCCAGTGAGGGATTGGAATGAGTTCATTTTGGATGTAAAGGAGAAAGGGGATACTCAAAGAGGAATTACACAAGCAAATGAGAGAAGAAGGTATACAATAGTATTAACTACTAGTAGAATGTAATAATGCACTAATTAGTGATCTTTATATCTATATCATGTAACATATTTCAAACTTTTCATAGGTTGTAGGACACATCAAAGGCAACAAAGGCTGGACTGCAAAAGATTTCACAATAGTTGACAAACATAATTGTAGGCATCATGGTCACATTTTTTTGGAGACAACATAATTGAGTTGTATACCTAGACGATGGAGTGCAACTTCTACTCCTCTGATTCCAAGTTGACACTGCGGGATGGAGAACAACTTGGAATCGGAGGTGCAGAAGTTTCTCTCCATCATCTAGGTATACCACTCAATTACGTTGTCTCCAAAAGAGTGTGACCATGATGCCTACAATTATGTTTCTCAGCTGTTGTGTCCTAGGACCCCTTATGACCCTTTACGACCATTTACAATCCCTAAGAATACATCTTAGAGGTCTTAACATGTCGTAAAGGGTCATAAGAGGCTCCTAGGAGGGGCCAGATGAGCTTCCACATTCACGTGGTTCGCCATGTTAAGTAGAGAATGTTAAACTATTCTCAAAACAAAGAGAAGATCAATAATTTAATAAAGGGATTACAAAGATATTCCATTCCGGTGTAGGAGGTGTATTTAGACAAGGCATCTTGGTGGAAAGACGTCTCACACCATCATTATATAGTAGAGAAGAAGTTGAAGCAACAAAAGAGTTTTTCTCAAGTTGTACATGGTGAGACATCAAATTAGGAAATTGGAAATGCATGTAAAGTGACCAATGTTTAACATGAGAGTTTGTAGATTTGGGGTCACAGTTAGTGATTGGGAGAGCCCTGTTTTGGCACCAGTCATGTAGTACAAGCACTAGAATTGAGTTTTTTGGCACGGGCTGGGAAATTTTTGTAGATATAGATGAGGATATCCCAGAAATCCCTAATATAATAAATACAGTGAAGAAAACACTAAAAAGAGTAATCCATAAATTATTACTATTTTGTAAGATGCAAATCCAACCAAGGAGATGCTAAAGAGGACAGATGAATTGATGGTGAGAGCACACCATTTTGAAGTAAGCAGTAATGAATCTTTAGTTATAACAAAAGTTCAATAAAGGTTTATATTTTATACTCTTTTATGTTGTGAACTAAAATATGTATGTGTTCTTGTTACATGATTTTTTGCTTGCTCAATTACCTGGTCATGGACATCATGGTGAGGCAAGTAGTAGCATTGTGCAAAATAGTAATAATTTCTGCATTGACTCTTTTTAGTTTTTTCTTCACCATTTTGACTATTTTTTGTTTTAAGTAATTATCTATGAATGTTGTGTATTAATATTGAATTATATGTCATGTTAATGAATATTGCATATTAATGAATGTTATATCATATTAATGGATGTTATGTGATTGTATTGATTGAATGTTATAGTTCATAAATGGATGAATGAAGTATGTAATTAGATGTTAATGGGGAATTTAGCTTGATGTTAGAGGGAGGGGAGGTGAGGCCATATGAGCTTCCACCTTCACGTGGTTGGCCTTGTTAAGTAGAGAATATTAAAGTATTCTCAAAACCAAGTGAAGCTCAAACTAACATACCTTCATTATTTAATCAATTTCATTCGTTCTAGGTCTTTGCTCATAAGCGAATTTTGAATGTGTCATTGTTAGGAAACTATCAAATAAAAAACTAGAAGGGCCAATAGTCAACTTCTCATTGTCATTTTTTGGCATGATTCGGCTTCATTTTGTGTAAGTATTATCATATTGAATGTGTCAACCTCTCTTGGCCTAATTTGGATTATTTCATTGGTTTGTGTTTTTTAGTAGGTGAAGTGTTAAATCAGTTCCTATCTTCTATTCTTAATTTGTTCAAACTGCAAGAGGGCTTGACAGATATACTCAACATAGAATTGACTGCTAGTCTGGGTAATTGAACACATTGAGTCTTTGGCTTGAGAGAAAGAGTTGGGTAATGTTGTTTATGGAGACCTATGTAATTGTCCTCAGTGGCCTCTTTTTTTTAATAGTTTACTTTTATATGTAGTGTCCATGTTTTTTTTTAATACAGATTCTTTTTGTGTATATGCTAGAGCTATGGAACCTAAATAAACAATTATAAATGTAATAGATAATGTATTTGGTGAAGGAATTTATGTACCACATGTAAACCAAAATCCATGCTTAATACCATTTTTTGCAAAATGAGTTTGTCTATTAGCATATCAAATCTTGTTACACCCTTCATGACTATAATGTTTAAGTTAAGTATTGATGTAATTAGCAAGTTCTGTTGTCATTGTTTTGTTTCTAGTGGTTCTGAGGAGATCAAGAATTATCAAGGAAAGATATTGAAGTGGAAAGGAAAATTTTTTGAGAGGTTACAAATATTGAGTCATCGATCAGGTATACTTTTTTTTAAGTAATCACTACAAAAATGGTTAAGTTTTCCTGAATTTTTTTTATATAAGTCATAATTATTCAGTATCATATTCTTAGCTACAAGTTGCAGGTCTTCATAACATAAATTTTAGAGTTCAACTCTTACATGGACAAAGTTGTAGGTTATATTGAACCATTTGTTATCTTTTTTGACTCTTTAGTTGTTAGAAAGATTAAATTCACATCCTAGTTATCATTGTGTTTGGGACATAAAGCTTTATTTAACTAAATTAATCCTTTTAATATTGAGATAAAAAATCTACAAATAAAGCCTAGACTGGGGACTACATAGAAAACTATCATATGAAGAAGTACTGAAATGGCAGTATCAAAGTTTCTTACAAGCAATCCACATATCAAAATCTATTTGTAGGATTGAAAAAAAAGACAAGATAAAAAAGTTCATAGGCCCATACAAGACACCCACCAAAATATAGACCATCAATTTATAGAACCCTTGCAAGATATCCCAAGGAATGACAGGTAGTGAAAACTAGATAGATAGAAAAAAGAACATAACCATATGCTGCCTCACCTATTTGAGGTAAGCCAAACTTGGTCCAATTCTCTTAACAATGTTACATATCCATCCAAGTGTAGCAACCTTCAAAGATTTGCAGCGGTAAAGAGAATCCCCATATTTTATCAGCCTAACATAGTCTTTGGCCACTTTGGAAATGAGATTGCGAGAAATATTGATCTGACCAAGGGACAACTTGTAGTGATCTTTATCATATAAAACATTTAGCAAATCTCCATAAAATGGATGCAAATCATCTTGGTGGGGGAAATCCTCTTAGCAAATACATTCGAAGCAGCAACAACAGAAGCAAAAAATACATCACTGACACTTTTCAGGCATATTTCATTGACTCCTCAAAATGAGCAGCCTTTAGTTTAGCTACCTCATCACTATCATCCTCATCCATTGCCTTGAGGTTCTCACTTCTTTTTCTTTCACGTTCAATATCCTGTAAAAGTGCAGAGGAAAGAGAACATGACAAATTGAAATAATAAGATACAAGTTGAGGAAAATTGAATAAAAAAATGTAAAATTCTAATGAGTTAAAAAAAAACCATTAAGAAATTCATAACCAAATCTAGTTTGCAAAAGCTACCACAATTGAAAATCACCTTCTCAATATTTTATCTAATAGCATACTTGCAAGCCCACTAAAAAATCTCTGTAATATCAATTCCATTGAATCCTTGGGTATAATAGGCCAATGCCATTAGGTATAATGAAAACTATTTTCTTGGTTGTCATACCATCCATCTCCGTCAACAACTGGTTAAGGACTCTGTCCATAGCACCACCAACATCCCCAACACTACTTCCATGCTGAAAACATGCAAACCAATTATGCATCACTAGTTAGAGCCTAACTCTCAAATAGTTCAAACAAAATGAAAAAACCCACAGTTTCATGTAGAGCAGAGTAGATGGATTGCTAGAGCCCATTGACAAATCTCTGTAATATCTCATCAATAAATATAATGGATGGGGCATTCTTCTCAGACTCCTCAAAAGCCTTCTGGATATTGCTTTCACTTTCTCCAACCAAATTTGACATGATCTCAAGTCCAATGATACAAAAAAAGAAGGCACCAATTTCATTTGCCACTGCCCTAGCAATTAAAGTTTTCCCAGAACCAAGAGGCCCATAGAGAAGAATACCCTTTGGGGGCTTCACACCAATAGATTTGAAGAGTTGTGGGTGTCTAAGAAGAAGCTCTACCAATTTATGGATCACCTATTAGAATTAGTTGAACTAGACTTTCTTTGTTGTAGAATTGATTTAGTATAGAATATTTTCCAGCAGGATTTTTTAAAAAAAAGAAAGGTTTTCGTAGCATTATCTACCACTTGAGCAAAAGTTTCCATTGCTAAATTTCCTTGCCATAGTTAATATTTCTCTAAAGACTTACAATTTAGTAAGTCCTCGGCTAAAGGGTTGATAAAATAAATAAAGTTTCAAACATATGAACAGATAAAACTCATACAAGCAAAAGCTGAAGCCAAATTGACTAGCATTGGCTATTTTTTAGTGGAAGATCCCTGCTAGAACAGACACATTTGTCACTTCATTAAGATGACAATTGTGTACTAAGTTTCCTAACTGTATAAGTCATCATCATCTTTATTTTCTGCTATAGAAAATACATCCGAAGCACTAGCAGAAGCACCAGGAAATCAAAATTCAAAATCAAAGCCTCGAGATTGCTGTAGTGTTTGTGAAAATGCTTGATACTTTTGAATATCAACATCACTAACACTTCTTCGGGCATATTTCATTGACTCAAAATGAGCAACCTTTATTTCAGCTAGCTCATCACTATCATCCTCATCCATTGCCTCGGGGTTCTCACTTATTTTTCTTTCACGTTCAATATTATCTTGCAAGAGTGCAGAGGAAAGAGAACATGAAAAATTGAAATAATAAGATACAAGATGAGGAAAATTGATTAAAAAAATGTAAAATTCTAACAAACCAGTTAAAAAAAAACCATTAAGAAATTCATAACCAAATCTATTTTGCAAAAGCCACCACAATTGAAACTCACCTTCTCAATATTTTCTCTAATAGCATAATTGCAAGCCCCCTAAAAAATCTCTGTAATATCTCATCAATAAATATAATGGACAAGGCATTCTTCTCAGCCTCCTCAAAAGCCTTCCAAAGATTTCTTTCACTTTCTCTAGCCAACTTTGACATGATCATAGGTCCATTGGTATAGAAAAAGAAGGCATTGGTTTCATTTGCCACTGCCCTAGCAATTAAAGTTTTCCTAGAACCAGGAGGCCTATAGAGAAGAATACCCTTTAGGGGTTTCACACCAATAGATTTGAAGAGTTGTGGGCATCTAAGAGGAAGCTCTACCAATTCATGAATCGACAGTCAGAGCCTATCTCTAAAATAGTTCAAACAAAATGAAAAAACCACAGTTTCACACAGAGCAGAGCAGATGGATTGCTAGAACCAAAAGTAGTCTGGAAAACAAAATGAGTTGGGACCCACTAGCAACAAGCAGCAAAATGAGTGTGGACACCTAAAGATAAATATCTAGACTAATCACTGATCAGGATGCCATTGGTGATTAGTTTGGATATTTATCTTCAATTTTTTTTTAAAAACTTTGTGTTGCGTCAAAATTTTGACCCACACTTGTCGCAAGTTTGACCTAGTTTTGTCTAAAATCTGACCATGCTGTGTTGAAATGTGGTGTCATGGGTTTGGCATCCTATCCAGAGCCACTAAATATTTTGACCAAATGTGGTCAAAATATGACCGTCACGAGTTTGGCATCCTGGTCAGAGCGACCAAATTTTTTGACCAATATTAATCTATATTGGTCGAAAGATCAACCAATACACCAACATTTTCCAATTTTGTTTTCGGCCTAGATTGCCCTCATTTTTTATCAATATTGGCATCAATTATTCTACGGTAGTAGTAATGGGTCGATATTTCGACACAGATAATAGTGACAAACAAGTTGGTCGACTATTCGACTGAGTTAGGTAGAAACTTTGACCAATAGTGCATCAAAAAATGGTGCAAAATGTACTAGTGATGATTGATAGGTACATCTATATTTAACTTATCACCCCTCAAAGATTGGGCATTGATTCCAAGGCTTCTAATTCCAGCCTCACTACTAAGCAACACAGAATGGTAGGGCCTTTTTAACATTGTACTTCTATCTTATAATTGAATGTCCTCTATGAGTTTCACTAACCTATTTTCAACTTTTGTGGACATCAATATAAAGTCTCTTTCTTTATTTCCTTTTGTTTCTCAATTGAAATAAAATTAGTCATCATCTTCTCTATTTTTCTTCCCTTCTTTCACATTGTCAAATTTGTGTACATGCTCTCTTTGTTATAATTTATGCTTGAAAGGGTAACCCATTTACTTTTATGCTTCACTTCTAAATTCTTCTTATGTTCATAGTGTGGTTATTGTCCTATATGATAATTTTGAAAGAACTTTACTAACAGGGAAATTTAAATTCGGGTATTTTGAGGGATCAAAATAAGTCTGTAGTTGTTGGGTTTTCAGATAATTGTACCTGCCTTAGGAACTGTTTGACACAATGATGCAAGAGATTATATGCCCGGTGTGGATGCATTATAATCCTTACTCTCTAGGAATGTTAATAATTGTCAAATATTATAGACCATCATGGGATCTAAGTTTAGTTGAGGATTATTTATAGAACTAGTATAATAAAAAAATTGTCTTGCCCTTTTTCACTCATTTACACCATGCAATAGGACCATTCCACAAGGAATTTGACTATTACATTCCAAAAAAAAAAAACTCTTGAGTGAGACATTGTTCAAAGAACAACTCACCTTATTCATGTAAAAGGCCATGGTGCTATTGTTGCTATTCATAAGAAGAATTATGGGTTCACTCTTACTTTTAATAGAAGATTTTCTCAATCCATTTTAGATCTTGAACATTTGAGGCTTGTAATGTTCTGAGGTGTTAGAACTTGAGATTCATAACACAAGCCTCAATATCATTGGGATTTCTTGATTGAATAACTAAAAAAGTGCAGCACAATCTTTGGGTAAGTGCACCAAGATGGTGTGCAAAAAGGGGGGGTATAAGTGGCCACTTTTTTCTTTTTTTTTTGAAATCGGGTAATCCTGAACTTGAAAGAGAAATTGAAGGGTCTTGCATTCAAAATTAGAAGAAGTGTAAAGAATAATAATTATAGTACTCTAAATCTAGTTTCTAAACTACTAAATTATTTTTTCAATGGATAATATTAAGAGGGTCAAACCCTCCATGCACGAAAAATTGTTACTGATTTTTTGAGAAAAAACATAGTTCATAGCTATTTTCGTGCGCTCAACAAAAGATATAGTTAGATTTAATATTTTGAAAAACCATTTGGTAGGATCATAGGTAATGCTGAGATCTAGAACTTGTATGCTTTTTCATAATTTTTTGTTCACTACTTTTTTATGATTTTTTGAATTGATCGCATCCTAAAAATTTGGTACCTATTTGTGCACTGGGCATAACTTGCATCAAAATTAAAAAAAATGAAGTCTTCTTTTTTTCAAAGTGTATAGATTCATGTGTATAGCAATAATATGTAATTTTTTTTGAAATCTTATCTCTCTCTCTCTCTCTCTATCTCTCTCACCACTTTTGTGTTTCTTGCATAGGGCGCTCATGCTAAGCAAGACTATGCTTTACACTTTTCTATTTTTGCATAGGGCGCATGCGCTATGCAAGACTAAAATAAATGGTCTAATTTGTTAGAGAGCTTGTGAAAGAGGCCCATTTTTTCTGTAAAATATCTGATTTATGTGTTTTATCTGACAAATATTCTCTTTTCATGGTGTTGAAGGTGACAAAGAAGCATATTCTATCAATTTGCACCACCTTTTTGTTAAAATATCAACATCAAATTGTGAAAGTCAATCATTCTTCACCGAAATTTATCGATTGAGGTAAGTTTTTTAATTTTTTACATGTGAAATGTGAATAAGGAGTATTTTTTTTTTTTTTTTTTGAGAATAGTTCATTTTCTTGCTAAGAGCCAAGGATTGAGGGGTTTCCATTCCGCCAAATTCGCCCAGGGCACGATCCTGGCCTCATCCCTTATCAGATGTCTTTATGAGATTTGAACCCTGGCGGGCTCAATGAGAACCATTGAACTTCACCAGTCGACCAATTCACAATTGACTATAAGGAGTATTTTGGTTTATAATTGGTATGATATAGACTTGTTCAATACATAATTTGATATAATTATAATAAATTTATATTATAATTTATCATATTGTAAGAGATTTATATTATAATTTGAATTATTGTAATAGATTTATATTATATTTTTAAAAAATTATAATCAATTCATATGTAGAAATCATTATCATGTCGAGGAAATGAGCAAAGACTTTAACACCGAAAGAGCATGAAAGAGACAAAGAGAAGAAAAGGGAAAGAATGAGACAACTTCATGAACACAAAAAATTTCATACCATAGAAGAAGATTTTTCTTTGGATGAGGAACATGAAACATCAATAAAAAGTAACAGAGAATTGGAATTGGAAACAAAAAGACAATGAATGAGAAACTTGCGTGCAATAAGACAATTGAATTATGAAGATGCGGGCACATCATATATGAGTTCCTAAGTTGAAGAGACATCATCATATAATGTTGGAGGCACACCATTGTATCATGTTGAAGGCACACCATTTTCTACTTCCGAAGGTGTGGGCACATCATTGTCCATGTCCCAAGCTATATGCACCCCTTTGTATCATGTTGAAGGCTCACCATTGTCTACATCCCAAAGTGGAGGCACACAATTGTATCATGTTGAAGGCACACCATTATATACATCCCAATGTGTAAGAAAAACATCATGTCATGTTGAAGGCACTCAAGATGGTATGCAATTCACAAAATATTTTTGATGCTCCTAGAATTGTTTATAGAAAGCCAAAATATTTGATTCATATTGATACTGACATTTTGCAAGCAATGCTTGACAAGATTCCCAAGCATACTTGTCAAAGAAATGCTAATTGTATTTGGAGATCATTTTTTGAGAATTTAAATGTGACAGGAAGATGTCAACTATTTGTTGAAATGATGAGAAATCTGAAATTTAGGCCCATCATGAAGATTCTTGGGCTAAGAATGATGGATGAGTCAAGTGAAAAATCTATTGTAAAGAATATAATGACTGCATATGAGAGTGTGGGTTCTACATCACACACCAAAGATAGTAATGTCACAAGATGTGTACTTACATCAACAATAGTAAGCACTCAAATGAAGAAATATCAACTCATTAGAAAGACAAGAAAAACATTGAAAATAAGTAGAAAGTCTCTAATGAGAGCCATGGGAAGGCATCAAAGAGTGGAAGATCCAAATAGCAATGAGTTATGGGTATTTTCCGGTAGACTACTACGAAAAGATAAAGCAATTGTTGAAGCTTTGAAATTCTTGATTGAAGAATTTTGGAAGAATAAAACAAGGGTATCTCCTAATCAAAGAGATGTTGTAAGAAGGAGGATTGGTAGTCTAGCTAATTCATGTTCCACATCCAAAACATTTTTTGGATTCAACTCAGCAAAAATTCTTTGGAAAATTTATACATATATATCCTCAAATTAAAATTAGGTAGAGATATTTTGAAATGGGTAAACCTTTTTATGTGAAGATAATTCACACATGCACAACTTGTTATTATAGGGTACATATTGAATTTTCTAACCATTTTGATGCTTATAGAAATATGTGTAGATTTGCACTCTAACAATTTTTTGCAAGATTGTAACATAAATGTCCCACCTAGATGTTCAAGGGAATTAATACCTACCATTTTATGTGAAATAGTGGATGGTCAACAATTTTACAAGCTCTCATGCTTGAATGGTACATGCATAGATTGTGGAGGTTTGTGAAATTTTCCAATTTGTCAACATATGGAGAGTACGCATGCAATTAGTAATGAAATAGTGGAATTTAGAAAATATAAGACAGTGACATACAATCTAAAAGATGGAAAAGAGGCTAAAAGATGTGATTTAGTAATTGAAAAAATTCCAGTGTATCAGTTCATGGACATTTTTTGTAAAAAAAATATTTATGAGTATGCAAGGCATACACATAGAGCGTGATGGTTAGATATGCAATTCAAGTTGTGCAAGGACACATTCCAACTTGATACCATTGTTTCAGTTGTGGACATTGTAGAGAAATACACACTACAACCACAGAATGAGGTGCAAGCAAAGTATTACAACTCTCAATAGGTTGCTATATTTGTTCATATAGAATTCATGCATTCACCTGATAGTACAGAGGATAATAAGAAGATATTGAGGGAGTATCATTTTTATATCACTGATGATTTCTCACATTCTACAAAGTTTTTACATGGTTTCTTTCAACTATTTTATGTTGATTTGGCTAACAGGGGTATATCATATCATCGACATATCATATGGTCAGATAATTGTGCATCACAATTCAAGAATTCTTGAATATTTTATTGGTTGTGCAGGATGCATAAGATTACTGGAATTCAATATATGTGGAATTTCATAGAGGCCATTAATGGAAAGGGAGAGCACGATGGTGTAGGTGCTTGTATTAAAAGAGCCTTAGCACATGAAGAATTAAAGTACAAAGAGAAAGCAACATTGTCAGATGCAAGATGTATTGTCTAGTGGTGTAATGCTACAATGGGTCCAGGTAATGAAGGTGAGTCTATGGGTCATAGATTTGTTTGGTTGATGGATGAAACTAACATTGCACCATATGAGGATTTTTGTATATTGACAGGATCGAGCGAGCTACACTCTTTTAGAATTTGTAATGCAGGTTCATGGAGTATCCACACATGACATATGGAATGCTTTTGTTCATCATGTGTAGATGAATATTGGGATGGGTGCCAGTCAAATGAATGGATTGACGAATGGTATACACATATTTTGAGCCCACTTTCCTCCTATCATCCCCATGAAACTGACATAAATAGAATCATCCATTTAATTTGATCACTTATTTGATCTACCACAACTAGGTAAATTTTCCACATACAAATAATCTCAAATTTAGTACTTTATCATAAATATTTAGTAAACTAATGTCCATATTATGTTTATATCATTACAGGCCATGTTTTTGTTTTTATTACACCTGAAGAAAATGAAGAAGGGACATATTATTATTTGTGTCATTGTGTTGATGCAAAAAAGAAATTGGATCACTCAGTTATTGATGGTGAAGAATTAGAATACCCTATAGGAGCAGTGGTTGTAACTGGTACATGGCTTAGGCAGAATGCTATGAAGAACCCTAGGTTGTGGTTGTTTGAGGATTGGGAGACACATATTTTGATTCTTCATCATTCGAACCTTGTTGTTGCATCAAATGTCCACTTGATCAAATATGGGGGAAGACCACATAATAAAATTCTTTGGAAGGTTCATGATTCAGACCACTAGGCAATACTTGAGACAATCAAGGGTAGGGCAGATCCAATTGGTTCATTGGACTAAATGGAGATACAAAATATTGTATTATCAAATATATTTGAATACATGTGAATATAACATGTATATTTATATAGCACTATAAATTGGGTGGACTGTAAATTGCTTATGCATTACCCTATATGTATAACGGGAAGTTTGTAAGATTTAATGGCATCCTTTCTCTTCTATTTTTCAGGGCAATATATGAGGTTTTCTCTGCTCGAATCTTTCCTCTTGGTGCTCCTAATAAGTTTATTTGTAAAAATATTTCTCATTATTAATAAAAAAAACTTTATGATGTTATGCCAATGACTTATGGGCACATAATACTTGGAAGGCCACGGAAGAGCCTTAAGGAACCAAGTCAACTTAAGGATTCTACAAGTGTCCTCGAACTCACTCAAGGAGTTTGATGCAAAGGTGGTGTGTAAGACTCTTTGATCTGATACCCTAATTGAAATGAGTGCTTAATCAGTTAGCAAGTGAGACAACTTCTCATATCAAACATCCATTCAAGGATGCACTATCTAGGCTTCTCCCAATGCACCTAGAGCCTCCAAGTTATCAAATCTCCAAGAAAGACTTACAGCCTTGCTCCAACACCTTAGAATTCCTTAACATGGTCAATGCACCATGCTTTACCAACCCACCAAGTCTGGTCAAGTGTTCTCCAACACAATCCACTCCAATGGCCCTTTAGGCCAATCGCCTTCAATCGTCACAAATCAAACTTTTTTTCTCAAACTTCCCAAATAACTAAGAAAAATATTGATTGTTTTAGATACCCATTTGGGTTCTCTAAATCCTCTTCAAGTATTAGGTTACACTCTTTTGGAACATATACAAGATCCAATAACCTAATAACCCCAAACTAGTTGTAATTCACCCTCATTTACCAAATAACTTATAAACGTACTTACTCCCTTGACCCCAAAGAAATAAATAGTCTTCTATAAGGTTTCAAAAAAAAATATTCTGAAGTTTTTAACATCTCAACCCTTACTCATTCTTCTATTGGCCAAACCCTTACTTCTAGGGTCATTTATCTAGGGCTTGCACAAAAACCAGTCTCTATCAAGAACACCAGTTAATTACTCTTCCTTATTAAAAAATAAAATACTAAAAAAATTCCATGGAAAGTCAAATAAGAACCAAGGAAATGTGATGTAGAACCCTCTACTATTCCCTAAAGGAACCCAACTCAACTTGAGGATTCTACTAGTGTCTTAGAACTCACTCAAGGAGTTAGTCTAACTCAAGGGTCAAATAGAGTGCTTTGACTTTAGAAAACCAACACCTCAAATATTTTGAACAAGTTCACTTCCTCTGATCTCTAATTCCAACTTATCTTGACACCACACACAAGGACCCCGATCTAGGCTTCCCAATGCACCTAAAGCCTCCATTATGTCAAAACTTCAAATAGGGTTTCCACCTTGATTCTAACACAATATAACATCTTAAAATGGTCCATATACCATGTTTCACCAACCCACCAAGTCTAGTCAACTCATCTTCCACCAATCCACTCCAACAACCCTTTAGGCTTGTAGCCTTCACCAGTCACAAATCTGCCTTTTTCTTCCAATTTTACCAAACAACTCTAGAAACTAATAACTGATTTAGATACCCTTTTGGGTTCTCTAAATCCTCCCCAAGTCTCAGGATAGACTCCTTTGGACCATATGTTAGATCTAATAACCTAGCACCCACCAAATAGGCATAATTCACCCTCATTTACAAAGAAACTCACAAAGATACTCATCCCTTTGATTCCCAACCAAGGAAAAATCTTTACTAAGGTTTAAAAATAAAATATTCTCAAGGTTTTATGGCTTCATCCCTCACCTACACTTCTAGCCACCAAACCCTTGCTTCTAAGGTCACACAACTAGGGTTTGTTCAAAAAGACCTTCAACACTATCTCCAGATCAAACCAATGGTTCCAACACATAATTTTGATCCCATACAACAATAATCCATCATGAAATGTATCTATTCTTAAGGGCCTTTGCTCTTCGAGTGACTAGTGCAAGGTCGACACCCTTCAATCACCAAACTACCACCTCTCTATGGCTTCCAAACACATCATCTCCATGTCCCTACATAAACACAGTATGATACAAGGATAAAAATACATATTTAAACCTCTCCCACCAATCATAGTAGGCAAAGGGGTGGGAGAGTCACTTCATTGTGAAGTCTTCAAACCCAAAAAGTTGACTATACCCTCTAAAGCCCAGTCACAGTCAGAGACCAATCAATTCCTTGAATTTAATAACAATAAAAACACTTAAGGGATTGCATGAACATGTAATAAAAATAAAGACACTTAAGGGATTCGGTTCCTCATTGGTCTAAAATTTCTCAATTTATCAAGAAATTAACGCAGCGGCAAAATTCCTACTTCTTTTAGAAATCTTGTGAAATTGGAGTCACTTGATAAATCAAGGAATAATATTATTGGAGATAATCTTGGAGAGCTACAACTTCTTACATATTTGAGTTATTTCAATGTATCTTATAATAATTTATCTAGTAGAATACCAATAGGAAGTCATTTTCTTACATTTAGTGGCGGTTCATTTTCAAACAATGCACATCTTTGTGGACTTAAAATCAATAAAAAATGTTCCTCCTCTCTTTCTCCAAATTTTACCCATAATGAAGATGTAAATGATGAACAGTGGGATGATTCATGGTGGGAATTGGGAATTGGGTTGAGTTTTGGATTTGGGTTTGCAATTTTTATTGGAGTATTATGTTTCAACAAAAAATGTCACTTTCACTGCTTCAAGATCATGGATGAAATTATTTTCATTCTTGATCAAAATGTTCCAAAAATTAAATTTCAATAAAGTTATTTTATTCTCCTTCCTCTTCCCCTCAAAAGATTCCCTCCCCTTCACTTCTCTAGTGTGGATGCATATGAATTTTCTTCTTATTTTTATTTTGTACCCATGGATTGAAAGTATTATTTTAAATAGTGTATCTTATATAGGACATCTATGTATGGCATGAAATTAAATAGATATTCAAAATTGATTCAATTGTATATATTCATTTTGCCTCTATTTTGCTTAAAGCTTAGTAGTATACATTATTTCACATAAATGTCAATTAAATGATCATTTTTTAGGATAACATTATTATTCACATAAAGATAGAAGTTTCATCAATTATTATGTCATAGTAATAACCAAAAAGATTGACATGCAATGCAAAGAAACTAAAAAATTAAAATAGTCAAGTAGTCAAAATGTTCACTTATCAATAAAGCCAAAAGAAACTAAAGATGCATAACATTCAATTTCTTTATCAACAAGCTTTTGGAAGAGATTATTTACATAAGTTTAGGGTCTGTGCAAGATCATGAGGGGCCAAACAATGCCCTTAAGTGGCAATGAAAAAATCAGCAAATCAGGGTTAGTCAACTTGACATGAAAATTTCAACTAGCTATGAACCTAATATCAAAAAGTTGTAGAATAGAATTGTAGAAAATTGAATTTAGTTTCTAAACTACTAGGCCTTTTTTGAGAAAAAGTTAGTATGATTGGTGAAAAGTATAGATTTCAATGCAATAGTACAAAAATTTCTGGAAAAAATAAGAAGTAGGTGTATGTCTGACCACCTTAATCATAATCAAATGATAATATTTTATAATAAGATTTTATATATTAGTAGACTCATGCTCGGATGTGACGCATATTTTTTTGTAATTTTATACCAAAAAAAAATTAATTATGAATTTTCTACTACAACATTTTCAAAATATAAAAACTCCTGTGTCTGACCACCTTAACTCATTCAAAAATTTACAAACTTAAAAAAAAAAAATTTCCTTATAGAAGGTGAAGCATAGAATGTGACGCATTTTTGGGATTTCAAAAATGTTATACCGTCTGAAAATTATAGTCATTTTCAATCAGTATATAAATCAACACTTTAGAGGTAGCTTAATTAGAAAATAACTAATAATTACTTACCGAATTCAAAATTTGACAGCAATTATATCAATAGAAAGCTGATAATCTCCTTAAGATACCCTTTTCATTTTATCAATTCGGGTGAAAAAAAAGTCGTCAGCTACATTGTCGAAGTCTGGAACTTAGAGAAATAGGGGAAAAACATGTATTTGAGACATTTCAATAGTTGACCACATAGGTTTGGTGCACAAAGCAATACCGAGCCTAATTGGGTACCCGATATTTTCGAGTACCCAAATATGATGACATAAGTTTGAATTTTTCACTTTCCCTTCCCTCCACTTTCTCCCTCCCATTTCTCCATCCTTCATATGATATATTATATATATAAAAAATGATAAATTAGATATATTAAATATTATATAATATCAATTATATATTAAATATTATATAATATACATTTTACATTTTACATTTTAGATATTATTTAATATATATTAATATTAAATGTTACATTATATATCATATATTATATATTATTTTATATGTATAATATATTAATATGTATTTACGACTATGTACAAAAGGTTGGAAGATTGTAGAAAAATCATGGATGGCCATTGAAAGAAGAAAAGGAAATTAATCAGCCATTTAAAAAATTCATGGACGGCCATTGAGGAAGAGAGAGAGAGAGAAGGTGGTAGGGGTTGAGAGAGGAAGAGAGAGAGAGAGTGAGAAGGTGAGAGAGAGAGATAGCTTGAGATAGAGAGAGAGGGTGATGAGAGAGAGAGAGAGAGAGAGAGAGAGGAGAGAGAGAGGAGAGAGAGAGAGAGAGAGAGAGAGAGAGAGAGAGAGAGAGAGAAGTGGATGGGGAGAGAGAAGGGGATGGGGAGAGAGTAGTTGAGAGAGAGAGAAGGGAAGGGGAGAGAGTAGGAGAGATAGAGAGAAGGGGAAGGGGGGAGAGAGAGAGAGAGAGAGGAGAGAGAGAGAGAGAGAGAGGAGAGAGAGAGAGAGAGAGAGAGAGAGAGAGAGAAGGGGATGGGGACAGATTAGTTGAGAGAGAGAGAAGGGGAAGGGGAGAGAGTAGGAGAGAGAGAGAGAGAGAGAGAGAGAGAGAGAGAGAGAGAGAGAGAGAGAGAGAGAGAGAGAGAAGGGGAAGGATAACCAATTCATTACAATATTAATTAGTAAGGAGCAAGGAAAACTTAAATAATATCACAACAAGCATTAGAAATCCAAATTCTAATTAGGAGTTTTAAGCAAAGTGAGTAAGGTCCTATATAGGGACATTACAGATCCACACATTATTTAGTAGATACCTCCAAGAACCCACATACACAAGAGTAGGTTTGAAGTAAGACTAAGATTTTTTATTGGTTCAAATTTATATTACTGTGTTGTACTTTTGATTAACATCTAATGATTGGATGTGAAATTCATAAATTTGATTATATTGCCACTAGTTCTATTTCAAATTCTAGAAAAAATGGATATTTGACATATGTTCATAAATTTCAGTCAACACCATTTTAAAATAAACACATCAGTTTATTTTTACACATTGAGAATATCATCCTAGGAATTGAACTAAAATTGACATAGGTCATAGGAAATAAATGCCCCAACTATTTGGTGTCTTCTGCATTTTGAGTTTCTTATTACAATCAGGAGAAGAATATTACTCTCCAAATGGTTTTGGATAGTAACATTTGTACTTCCTCTTCACAAATATATTTCTTCCCTCATCTTGCTGCCTATTGATACTGACAAAGTGAATCTAGGCATTTCTACCATGTAATGGGAGAAAAATGGTTTCCTAATTTATTAATATGTGTCTAAATAACACATGCAAGAACCTTTTCTTTGATATTGCTCACTAAACACTTTAGAACTGAAAATGTTTACAAAAACTGGCATGTACTTGCATGAGGACATTATATATACATTGAATCCCACACAGAAGCAACTAGCAAGCTACTCAAAAAGTAGTAACTGATAGCAAGTGGGATAATGCAGATGCTTTAATAAACCACTATCTTCTTTACTCAAGCAACATCTGGTTCATCTGCTCAACTAGGGCATGTTTGGGAACAAATAGTCTCCATTTAAACTCAAGTCTTTGGAAATGCAGTTATATTTGTCAGTGGAGAAGATACACCCATTGGATCTACAATAACTTTATGCTCACTGGAATTTCCATTTCTCTTCAATTGGGATACTCTTTCCAAATTGCATCTACCCTTTTACCAATTTGGGAAATCAATGGGTCTATTTGTGGACCTCGAAGGAGTTGGTCACCTAAATGAGAACCTTGAGATGAATTAGGAACTTCTCTATGAAAGAGATTAGTACCTTGAGAAGCTCTCCATTTGTCAGCTGAATTAAAACCTTTGACCATAGATGGCTGCCCTTTGTTGTAAAATGAGGAGTGAGACTGCCTTGCCAAAGGTGGCAATGAACTTACATTTGAGGGATATTGCCCAACATGAGTAACCTGGTTTCCCAAGTTTTGTAAATGTAAGGCCATTGACAAATAGGAATTTCTAATAGAAATATTTTTAGTTCTAGAATGAAGTGCATGACCAAATTATTTGCCTACTAATGAACCAATTTGAGGATTCATTTCACATTTCTCTGTGGATAATCCCACAACACTTGTTACTTCTCTATCTGAATTTTTTGTGACAATGTACATGTGCACTGAAGAACTTTTGTCACTACTTGAGCTACTAGCAGATGGTGAGTACTCATCATCATCATCTAATATAGGCTCACACGCATATCTTACTTCTTTCCTTTGTCACTTTCCCCTTCGTAGCTCTTCCTCCTTATCTGTAACTTCTATCATGGGTCCAAGAATCTCTTTCCACTCTTTCCCATTAACTGTGGGCTTTTACTCTTCGTCCTGAGTAATTGGCATACCTTGGATGGCACCAAAATAACCATTTTCTTCTAAAATGTCCTTTTCTCTCACTTTAAAATCTATCTACTAAGAATATTTTCTATATCTTCCTTTTTATATTGAATAGATGTTTAACTGCAATCCCATGTTCATCAAGAATATTCCTTGCACCATTGATTAATATATCATGCAATTCCTTAATAGTTTCATTCTTAACAGAATTCATAACTAGATTTTCCATATCCAATTTTCTTCTTGATCATTGCAATATTTTCTCCTCAACTGAACATTTTGTAATTAGTTGATATACAATAACATTTTTCTCTTGGCCAATCCTATGGGCTCACGATTAAGCTTGTAGATCCACAAAAGGGTTGAAGTCTGGATCTGGTGGAAGAGTAGTATTAGCAAGAAGTTATTCACTAACATCTCATCTTTATAACAACTAAATTTGGATTCACTAGAAGCATTAAAGAATCTGGATTGGACTCTTAAAGAATTCTTTCTAGTATTGTGGACTCAATTGCCTGTGCATTTTAGCATAACATAGCAAAGAAACATAATCAAACTATTTGAGGAAGATATAGTAGCCAATCTGCATCCTTAGGATAAAAAAGATGACCTGTAAAACTTAACCTAAAAATTTAGTTATGCTAATGAAAATGTCTAATCATGTAGCAAGGTACAGAAGCTTGGGAAAGGTGTAGTAAATTAATATGAAAATATTTTTGTCCATAACAGTATTTTCTGCATTTATTATAATATTGATCCGATTTGATGCACCTTTGCTATTTGATCGATCCCTTCCCTTTCATTTCACTTGGTTTGCCCATTTTGCACATCATAGGCCATGATTTGACAGTGGATATGACCTTGGTACTACTAGTGTTAATGATAAATTTTATCTTTTAGCTATTATTTTTTTGTCATTTTTCCTGTATGATGCTTTTGTATATGAATTGTAGATATTCTCTTGGAAACTTTTCATATTTTCCTATAGGCTGCATTTGTATACAAATTTTGGAGAATCTCTTGCAAAAATATGGAAATTATAATCTTCCTCCTAGAGCATACATTAATGAAGTTCTTCATGCCTATGCATTCAAATTTGTCAAAAGGGGTCATGGGGACTTTCCAGGGTCCTAACACATGATAAGGCATACTAGGACCCCTAGGGAGTACCCATGACCTATTTTGACACATTTGAACACTCAAGTGTGTCTGAAGGGGTCCTAGGACCCCTTAAGACACACTTGAGCATTCCAATGTGTCAAAAGGGGTCATCGAGAGTTCCTAGGGGTCCTAACGAATGATAAGGTGTACTAGGACCCCTAGGGAGTCCCCATGATCCCTTTTGACACATTTGAATGCTCAAGTGTGTCTGAAGGGGTCCTAGGACCCCTTAAGACACACTTGAGCATTCCAATGTATTAAAAGGGGTCATGGGGACTTCATAGGGGTCCTAACGCGTGATAAGGTGTACTAGGACCCCTAGGGAGTCCCCTTTTGACACATTTGAATGCTCAAGTGTGTCTGAAGGGGTCCTAGGACCCCTTAAGATAGAATTGAGCATTCCAATGTGTCAAAATGGGTCATGGAAACTTCCTAGGGGTCCTAACACATGATAAGGCATACTAGGTCCTCTAGGAAGTCCCCATGACCCCTTTTGACACATTTGAATGCTCAAGTGTGTCCAAAGGGGTCCTAGGATCCCTTAAGACACACTTGAGAATTTCAATATGTCAAAAGGGGTCATCGAGACTTCCTAGGGGTATTAACACATGATAAGTTGTACTAGGACCCTTAGGGAGTCCCCATGATCCCTTTTAACACATTTGAATGCTCAAGTGTGTCTGAAGGGGTCCTAGGACCCCTTAAGACACACTTGAGCATTCTAATGTGTCATAACAGGGTCATGGGGACTTCCTAGGGGTCCTAACACATGATAAGTCATACTTGGACCCCTAGGGTGTCCCCCTAACCACTTTTGATAGATTTGAATGCTCAAGTGTGTCCGAAGGGGTCCTAGGACCCCTTAAGACACACTTGAGCATTCCAATGTGTCAAAAGGGGTCATGGGGACTTCCTAGGAGTCCTAACATGTGATAAGGCATTCTAGGACCCCTAGGGGGTCCCCATGACCCCTTTTGACACATTTAAACACTTAAGTGTGTCTGAAGGGGTCCTAGGACCCCTTAAGACACACTTGAGCATTCCTATGTGTCAAAATTATTCATGGTGACTTCCTAGGGGTCCTAACGCGTGATAAGGTTTACTAAGAACCCTTGGGAGTCACCATGACCCCTTTTGACACATTTGAATGCTCAAGTGTGTTCGAAGGGGTCCTAGTACCCCTTAAGACACACTTGAGGATTCCAAAGTGTCAAAAGGGGTCATGTGGACTTCCTAAGGGTCGTAACGCGTGATAAAGCATACTAGGACTCCTAGAGAGTTTCCATGATTCCTTTTGACACATTTGAATGCTCAAGTGTGTCAGAAGGGGTCCTTGGACCCCTTAAGACACACTTGAGCATTCAAATATGTCAAAAGGGGTCATGGGGACTTCCTAGGGGTCCTAATGCGTGATAACACATACTAGGACCCCTAGGGAGTCCCTAGGATCATGCATTAGGACCCCTAGGTAGTCCTCATGACCCCTTTTAACACATTGGAATGCTCAAGTGTGTCTGAAGGGGTGCTAGGACCCCATAAGACACACTTGAGCATTCCAATGTGTCAAAAGGGGTCATGGGGACTTCCTAGGGTTCCTAACGCGTGATAAGGCATACTAAGATCCCTAGGGAGTCCCCATGACCCCTTTTTGAAACATTCGATCACTCAAGTGTGTCTGAAGGGGTCCTAGGACCCCTTAAGACACACTTGAGCATTCGAATGTTTCAAAAGGGTTCATCAGGACTTCCTAGGGCTCCTAACATGTGATAAGGCGTACTAGGAACCCTAGGGTGTCTCCATGACCCCTTTTGACACATTTGAATAATCAAGTGTTTTTGAAGGGGTCCTAGGACCCCTTAAGACACACTTTAGCATTCCAATGTGTCAAAAGAGTTCATGGGGACTGCCTAGGGGTCCTAATGCATGATAAGGCATACTAGGACCCCTAGGGAGTCCCTGTAATACCCCAAATTTGGCACGTAATAAATTCAATCAATTTTGGTGCATTTTCATCAATTTCACATCTTCAAATTTCTACTTTGCTAGGCAATTTTCTCTCTCCTACTTGACTTAATTTGACTTGATGTCAATTGTAAAAAATCCTAAAAATTGGAAAATGTGCTGAAAGAAATGATCATCTTAGTGAAAACTTGGCAAACAGGCGCTTTGATGTATCTATTATCCTAGTGAAAAACTGGCAAACAAGTGCCTTGACAATACTAAAAAAAATAGAAAATTTGAAAGAAGAAAAAAAAAATAGAAAAAAATGAAAAAAAGACAAAAAATAAAAAAATAAAAAAAATAAAAAAATAAAAAAATAAAAAATACAAAAAAATGAGATATTAAAAAAAATACAAAAAAAGTCAAAAAAAGAGTAAAGTAAAAAAATAAAATAAAATAAAAAAGAATAAAATTTGCCATTGATGAAAACCTAGTAAACAGGTGTCATGGTAGCAAAAATAGAATCTCTGCCAAGATGGTGAAAACCTAGTAAATAGGTGCCTCTTGTTTTCTTGAAGTAACATCTTCTCTTGGCATCGCTTGGCTCTTAGTTTCTTGCTTTAGTTTTCTTTCCAGCTTTGGTTTGCTTCCTTTGTTTCCTGCTTTAGTTCGTTTCCCGCTTTGGTTTGCTAGCTCATGCCTTTGCTTTCTATGTCTTCAAGTTTTTTCTTGACTCTTCATAGATTGGAACTGGCTCACACTTGGGGGCACCCACCTAGTCTAGGGGGCATTGTCCTATCACTTTTAGAAACTCTTTTGATGCATCAATCACCAGTGGTTCTCACTGTGTCTGCCTGTTGATGCCTAGCTACTTTTGAGATCTCTCTCTTTGAGTATCTCTCATGTATCGGTCACCAGTGGTTTTCTATTGTGCTTGCCTACTGATACCTAGCTTTTGTTCGACCTCTCTTTTTCAGGATTTCTCCCTTACATCAGTCACCAATGGTTCTCACTATGTCTGCTTGCTAATGTTTCACTAGTATCTAGGAGATTTCTCACCTTGAGGATCTCTCTTGTATCGGTCACCAGTGGTTCTCACTGTGTTTGCCTACCACTACTTCATTAGTTTCCCGATATCTTCTTGAGACTTCATCTCTCGTGATGGTCACCAGTGGTTCTCACTATATCTGCCTACTGTCACTATCCCATTGAGACTTCAAACATTATATGTTTTTGATTTGACTTCAACTCGCTTGAACACGAACGTGAATTGAAACTAAAACTAGATTTGTGGTTCTCTAATGCATGTTGAGCTTTGTTTTCTCTGAGTACTAGTTTGTTTGCTTTGTTCTCTTCTTTTCTTTCTATTTGTCGGTTTAGTTCCAATGATCCAAAGAATCTATCTAAGAGGGGTGTCCATCTGTAAGAGCCTTCATCTCGTATTGGATGGCCATGTGTACCTTGACTCCTTTTATATCAATGCTTTGGTGAGGTTGGTTCTTCTCCTTGTCTTTTGAGTGACTTATTTCTGTTACTGGTGAAATTGTAAATGCTCATCCTATTAAGTGAATGTTAGGGTCTCTACAAGAAATCTTTGGCAAAAGAAGAAACTCCTGCATGTTTGGTGTGTTTGATTCACAAGCGACATTTAGGTCATTCTAGCAATGATGATTTGATGCTTATGTTAACTTGCTAAATCAAAAGGAATAGGTGTTTAGGTCATTCTGGCTTCTTGTGCCTTAATGCTTACACTTCATTCCAAAAAATCTAAGACTCATGTCATATTCATATTCTCATGATAGTGATATCAGTGAGGGTTGTGTGGCGTCTTGCAATTGTCTAAACTTACAAGGCTCTATGATGATAAAATATGATGAGTCCAACAACCAAGTCCTAGGATTGCATCCGCTCATTTTAGGGATTGGCATTTTCATTCTAGAGTTGCACTTTCTAGGCTTGCATGTTTGTTCTAAGCTTGAATTTGAGACAATATCTTGTTGCTCTCTTAATTGTCTTCATCAAAGGTTCTCATCTATTATCTCAGGTTCTTCTTAGCTGCACAAGTGTCTGGTCCTCGTTGTCGATCTTTGAATGTATCTATCTTTTTGATTAGTACCTATCATATATTGCTACAATCCTGCATGAGATTATTAGTACCATATACATTACATATCCATTGCATTTCATTTCTATTTGCATTCATAAATTCATGTGCATCTACTATAAGCATAAATCATACATTTCACATATGCATACATTCTATCCATCTATCACTGCATTTCACATTGCATCATCATAAAAAGAAACATGTGCATATTCATATTCATAAAAGGAAACATGTGCATTTCATACATTTCTATCCATCCATCTAAGCATATAAGAACATCTCATAAATTTTCAACATCAAAGCAATTTACAACAAGTACAATGATATCAAAAATCATCGATCTCATATATATATATCTCTTGATCCAAATGTCATATTCAAAAGAGGTGCTACTTGAGCATAGTATAAAAAATGAGCTATAAAATAATATACAATCAAGATCTACTCCCACTGGGAGGGGGTGGAGGTGGAGGAGCCTGCTGTGCCATTGCTTGAGGAGGTGGCACCAGTCTTTATGGTGGAGGCATGGGTCACTAAGGAGGGGCCTGTGGTACCTACTATGAAGGAGCCTGAGGTGGAGCCTATGGAGGTACTAGAGGAGGTGGCTGTGGGGCTCCAGCATACTCAGCAAAAGGAGGAACATGCTTTGATAAGTCTGGAACAACCCTGCAATAAGATGCATAATAATAAGCTACCTGGGCAGCCTCGTATCTCATCTCCAGCCTCAAATGTGTTAGCTCAGCTCGTAGCTATCTGATCTCAACATCTTTGTCTACTACTTGGGTCTCCTCCTTGATAACCCACTTGTGATAATCATCATGCTCATGTTGCACCTGCCATACTCTCTCACGAATCTTCTTGAGAGCCTCCTATAACTATGCTATATCTGCTCTAGCTGTAATGTCTGGTATATCAGTATCATCCCCCTGTGGTACCTGCTAGGATGTGTCATCTGTACGCGGTCTCGTGGACCTCTGCTACATATCGTTGCTCCCTACTCCTGGATCTGAGCCCATGGTCCTAGCAGGGATGCTCACCTATCTTGATCAGGGCCTCAAAGCTCTCTTCCTAGGTCTCTGGTGTGGTGCTTGCTACTACGTAGCCTACTGTTGTATAGGCTATTGTACAGGTACCTTCTGTGCTAGTGACTGTTGGTCCTATGCCTACTGCTATTGTGCTCCTATGCCAATGGGATCTGTAAACCTCAAATGAGGCTGTGTAACCAGCTGATCCCTGTATGCAGGTGTCACCCCTACATTGGTGACACCCACCATGTAATCCCATCATGCAAGAGGGATGCGTGCCTCTATAGCACACTGCCCAGGATCTAGCCTCACGTGCCACCCCTTCTCCTAGTCGGAGAAGCGAGTGTAGGGGCAGTACTCCTGTGATATATCCTACTATCTACCAAACTAGTGAAGGATGCGTGTAACAACAAAATGCTTGATGGTGTGGATGCTCCATCCAATGAATGGCCATGATATGAACATAGTGGAAAGCTCTCTCTGAGCATCATCCCAAGGCTCAATACCAACCCAAGGTCTCCAAACTATAGCTGCCATGTCATCCAGCTGGCCTCTCCACTACTCTTTCTTTCCCAGCATGGGCTAGGTCATAACACCTAAATATCTATATATGTACGGCTCAAGAGGCTACCTTGTATCATGAAAAATTGGCCTGCACATGGGGAGATGCTCCCAAGCCTAGATCTATAGAACAAATACTCCTGCCGCCATCATCTTCACACCTCGATACACGATCTCATGGAGCTCATGGTACATATCTACAAGCATGCACTCTCCCCATCTGAATCTCACTGCAGGTCTATCCAACATCCTCTACAACATAGTGCCCCAGCCGCACTCTAATCCATGCTAACCTTGATTTGGTACAAGGTAACAGCTCAAGAACATCACCAATACTATAGGAAATGGGTGAGCACCATCGTATCTATGAACAAGATCCTCCCAGGAGATGGCTTGACCCATCACTAGATCATCCCTGAAGATGGTCCTCAAAGCTATTGTACCCTACCAAGGTTATGTATTGTACTCGACATGAGTACCGTAAATGGGTATCTGCAAGATCTGATATACATTCTCTGGGGTCACTGTCATCTCCCCCATAGAAAAATGAAAGGTGTTCATCTCTGAATGGAAATGCTCTACAAGTGCAGTAAGAAAACCATGATTTACCTGAATGTCAGGTATATCATGCAGGTATCCAAGACCAAGTGCATCAATATGAGCATTCTCAACATCTGTCAATCTCTGAATAAGTGTGGTGATAACAGGGTGGTGTGAGTGGAATACGACATCTGGAAAGTCAACCTGCAAACCAAGTGATAACACTAGGTCAGTACCTCAAACATGATGGTTTTCAACTCGACAACAACAAATACAACAAGGCATTTATCCTAGACAAGGCTTTGCAATGCTTTACTTGGCTGATTCTACACAAATTGGATAAATTTTGACAAAGGATTCAAATTCTACAATAGAGTTTTGCACAAGGAAACTACTTTCTTGCACGAGACATGATTTGATATCATGCGAATGGGAGAAAGCTTGCACGAGACCAAATTTTAGCTCGTGCGAGATTCTAGGTAGGGCCTGTGCTAGCTCACATGAGGAAACTACTTCCTCATGCGAAAGGGAATCTAGCCCCGTGCGAGGAAACTACTTCCTCGCATGAGATTGCATAAACTTGCTCCTAAACTAGCCTAGATTCTCCTAATCTGACCTATAAAGCTGTACAAATTGAAATGTAGGAAGGTTTATTGACTACTTACAAGTGCGTCATACTCCAGTGGCCAAGTGTGTCATCAGGAGTGCTGAAATCAGTGCATGTACAGTGGAAAACCCTCTATTTCTCACTTAGAGCTCTCCGAATCACTAGAAGACGAAGGTGAATAATGAATTGAAAATGACCCCTCTGGGCCTTATATAGCTTTTGACCTAATTTTCAAAAGTGCTCCATTTTGTGCAAAAATCATACCCTTGGCTAAATCAACTGCTTTGAATCCATTTTTGGGATCAAAATTGAAATATGACATCTCTAGATGGCTCGAAATCATGTTTTAAATTCTGAGACCCTTCGGGATCAGATGCTTGTGCAGTTAGCCTTCTGGTGTCATTTTCCTACCAGATCCTCATCTTTGCATCATGTTCTCAAGATCTTTTCTCTTTTCATCAAAGTTAACTCTAGTCAAATTTGGTCAACCATGGTCAACCATGGTCAACCATGGTCAACCATGGTCAAACTTGGTCAGCAGGACCTCTGGATCGCTTCAAACTACTTTTGCATCTTCTTGATGCTTCTTTCATCTGCTTTATCTTTTGGATCTTCGATCTTATCTTTATCTGCAACCTCTTGCTGTCAATCATCTTTTGATGTGTCATCTTTCAATTTCTCTCCTGAGGGGGCAGGATGATTACATCATTAAATGTTGTCGAATCAATTCTTGAATCAGTCTGATCTGAATCATCAGTTCTCATTGCTTGGGGCATCTTAGTGTCTCGCATCTGGTTATCTTATCATCTATCTCTTAGGTATCTGAGCAATCTAACTCGGATCCTCAGGAATCAAGCTTCATTTTGGAGATGGTTCTCAAAATCTTTTAGGTATTGGGGCAATCTAACCCTAATTCCTAGGAGTCAAGCTTCATTTTGGAGATGGCTCTCAAAATCTCTATTAGACCATTATCTGGACAATGTAACCTGGGTCTCAGAGGGCTCAGCTTCGTATTGGGGCAATCTAACCCTGATTCTAGAGACAGTCCAAGATCTGCATCTTCCTTAATTGGTATTGGGGCAATCTAACCCTGATTCTAGTTATCTTCTAAGACTTTTGTCTTCGCAATCTAACTTGGACTTTGGAAAATCTGGTCATCTATCACTTCAGACTATTCTTTGAATCAATGCGTTGTTCGCACATCAATTCAAAGAGGGGAAAATGTAATACCCCAAATTTGGCACCTAATAAATTCAATCAATTTTGGTGCATTTTCATCAATTTCACATCTTCAAAGTCCTACTTTGCTAGGAAATTTTCTCTCTCCTAATTGACTTAATTTGACTTGATGTCAATTGCAAAAACCCTAATTTGTAATAATCAAATATTAATTAATTCCTAAAGTCCTTGACTTTATTAGCTAATTACCCCTATGATAAACTAATTTAGTTCTAAAGTCCTAAACACTTTGACTTAAATTAAAATCTACCCCCTTTAGCTAATTACCCATAAAAAGGAATTAATAAATACTTGTTATTTGAATGGACACCTTTATTTGAAAAAAATTCAAATTATTCAAACAGTCACCCATATGTGGCAATTTCCATTTATTTAATTAAGTAATTCATGAATATGTGTCTCAATTGGGAATGAAGAGTCAGGAGTTTCAAATCAAGAAACTCTTCATTCCTCTTCTAGCTTGGTCTATTTAGTGAACCTCATTTCTCATTCAATGGAGGGCAATTTTGAGAGAAACTAAACTATAGCAATTTTTTTCTAGTCTTCAATTCATGCTATCAATTTAAAATTTTATTGCATAATTAGCTTAATTCATTTTAGTGTAATTGCATTTTCATCATAATTCAATTTGCTTAATGGCTCTTAGAATAATATCATCTTTATTTTCAAGCTCTTCTATTACAATCTACATTTCATATTTCTTTTCAAGCTCCTAGATTAATTGCATTTAATTCTTAGTTTAATTTCATCTTGATCATCTTCATTCTTTCAAATCCTCCATTGTAGTGTTGGTCTTATGGTTGTTGGCTCTCCAATTTTAGAGCAATTAAACACCCCACCTACATAGGAGGCAACAGGTCGATTCAATCGATGTTGTGAGATGGACAATTCATGTTTATTATCACAATTGTATGATTGAGCAATGACTATGTTGCATGTGTGGTTGGATTAAGAGGCTCACATTCACCCTAATAAAGTCCCCATGACCCCTTTTGACATATTTGAACACTCAAGTGTGTCTAAAGGGGTCCTGGGACCCACTACAACATTCCAATGTGTCAAAAGGTTTCATCAAGACTTCCTAGGGGTCCTAACGTGTGATAAGACGTACTAGGACCCCTAGGGAGTCCCCATGACACCTTTTGAAAAATTTGAACATTCAAGTGTGTATGAAGGGATCCTAGGACCCCATAAGACACCCTTGAGCATTCCAATGTGTCAAAAGGGGTCATGGGGACTTCTTAGTGGTCCTAACACGTGATAAGGCATACTAGAACCCCTAGGGAATACCCATGACCCCTTTTGACACATTTGACCACTCAAGTGTATCTGAAGGGGTCCTAGGAACCCTTCAGACACACTTGAGCATTCCAATGTGTGAAAAGGCATCATTGGGACTTCCTAGGGGTTCTAACACGTGATAAGGCATAATAGGACCCCTAGGGAATCGCAATGACCACTTTTAAAACATTTGAATGCTCAAGTATGTTCGAAGGTGTCCTAGGACCCCTTAAGACACACTTGAGCATTCCAATCTATCAAAAGGGGTCATGGGGATTTCCTAGGGTTCCTAACATGTGATAACTTGTGCTAGGAACCCTAGGGAGTCCCCATGAAGACCCCTTAAGACACACGTGAGCTTTCCAATGTGTCAAAAGGGGTCATGGGGACTTCCTAGGGGTCCTAACGCATGATAAGGTGTACTAGGACCCCTAGGGAGTCCCCATGACCCCTTTTGACACATTTGAATGGTAAAGTGTGTCTGAAGGGGTCCTAGGATCCCTTAAGACACACTTGAGCATTCTAATGTGTCAAAAGGGGTGATCAGGACTTCCCAGGGGTCGTAAAGCATGATAAGGTGTACTAGGATCCCTAGGGAGTCCCCATGACCCCTTTTGACACATTTGAATGCTCAAGTATGTCCAAAGGGGTCCTAGGACCCCTTAAGACACACTTGAGCATTCCAATGTGTCAAAAGGGGTCATCGAGACTTCCTAGGGATCCTAACACATAATAAGGCATACTAGGACCCCTATGGAGTCTCCATGACCCCTTTTGACATATTTGAATGCTCAAGTGTGTCCGAAGGGGTCCTAGGACCCCTTAAGACACACTTGAGCATTCCAATGTGTGAAAATGGGTCATGGGGACTTCCTAGGGGTCCTAACGCATGATAAGGTGTACTAGGACCCCTAGGGAGTCCCCATGATCCCTTTTGACACATTTGAAAGCTCAAGTGTGTCCGAAGAGGTCCTCAAACCCCTTAAGACACACTTGAGCATTCTAATGTGTCAAAAGGGGTCATGGGGACTTCCTAGGGGTCCTAATGCATGATAAGGCATACTAGGACCCCTAGGAAGTCCTGATGACCCCTTTTGACACATTGGAATGCTCAAGTGTGTCTTAAGGGGTCCTAGTCCTAACATGTGATAAGGCTTACTAGGACCCCTAGGGAGTCTCCATGACCCCTTTTGACACATTGGAACACTCATGTGTGTCTTAAGGGGTCCTAGGATCCCTTAAGACAGACTTGAGCATTCCAGTGTGTCAAAAGGGGTCATGGGGACTTCCTAGGGGTCCTAACATATGATAAGGCATACTAGGACCCCTAGGAAGTCCCCATGACTCCTTTTGACACTTGAGCATTCAAATGTATCAAAAGGGGTCATGGAGACTTCCTAGGGTTCCTAACATGTGATAAGGCATAGTAGGACCCCTAGGGAGTCCCCATGACCCCTTTTGACACATTTGAATGCTCAAGTGTGTCCGAAGGTGTCCTAAGACCCCTTAAGAAACACTTGAGCATTCCAATTTGTTAAAAGTGGTCATCATCACTTCCTAGGGGTCCCAACATGTGACAAGGCATACTAGGACAACTAGGGAGGCCCCATGACCCCTTTTGAAATATTTGAATGCTCAAGTGTGTCCGAAGGGGTCCTATGATCCCTCAAGACACAATTGAGCATTCAAATGTGTCAAAAGGGGTCATCGGGACTTCCTAGGGGTCCTGACGTGTGATAAGGCATACTAGGACCCCTAGGGAGTCCCCATGACCCCTTTTGACACATTTGAACACTCAACTATGTCTGAAGGGGTCCTAGGACCCCTTAAGACATACTTGAGCATTCCAATGTGTCAAAAGAGGTCATCGGGTCTTCCTATGGGTCCTAACACGTGATAAGGTGTACTAGGACCCCTAGGGAGTCCTCATGACCCTTTTTGACACATTTGACCACTCAAGTGTGTCTGACGGGGTCCTAGAACCCCTTAAGACACACTTGAGCATTCCAATGTGTCAAACGGGATCATGGGAACTTTTTAGGAGTCCTAATGTGTGATAAGGTGTACTAGGACCCCTAGGTAGTCCCCATGACTCCTTTTGACACATTTGAATGCTCAAGTGTGTCTGAAGGTGTCCTAGGACCCCTTAATACACACTTGAGTGTTGAAATGTTTCAAAAGGGGTCATGGGGACTTCCTAGGGGTCCTAACATGTGATAAGGTGTACTAGGACCCCTAGGGAGTCCCCATGACCCCTTTTGACACATTTGAACACTCAAGTGTGTCCAAAGGGGTCCTAGGACCCTTTAAGAGACACTTTAGCATTCCAATGTGTCAGGAGGGGTCATTGGGATTTTCTAGGGGTCCTAACATGTGATAAGGTGTACTAGGGCATCTAGGAAGTCTCCATGACCCCTTTTGACACATTTGAACGCTCAAGTGTGTTGTCTTAAGGGGTCTTAGGACCCGTTAAGATAACACACTTGAGTGTACAAATGTGTCGAAAGGGGTCACCGAACGCTCAAGTGTGTCATCTTAAGGGGTCCTAGGACCCCTTAAGACAACACACATGAGCATTCAAATGTGTCAAAATGGGTCATGGGGACTACCTAGGTGTCCTAGTATGCCTTATCACATGTTAGGACCCCTAGGAAGTCTTGATGACCCCTTTTGACACATTGGAATGCTCAAGTGTATCTGAAGGGGTCCTAGGACCCCTTCGAACACACTTGAGCATTCAAATGTGTCAAAAGGGGTCATGGGGACTCCCTAGGGGTCCTAATATGCCTTATCACATGTTAGGACCCCTAGGAAGTCTCTCTCTCCACCTCTCGTGAACTATTCTTCAAAGCCTCCTTTTTTATGTAGCTAGGGTTTACAAAACCTGTAAAAGGCACATTCAATACAAAGATTTAGCTGACCACCTTTAAAGACCTAAAAGAAATGAGAAATAAGTTTAGGCCAAAAATACATACCACATTTTTGTATGTAGTACCATAAGCTTCAACAATCTAGCCGACTTCCTTTGCTAAGGCAGGAAGAACTTCATTAATGTATACTCTAGGAGGAAGATTATAATTTCCATATTTTTGCAAGAGATTCTCCAAAATTTGTATACAAAGGCATCCTACAGGAAAAAATGAAAAGTTTCCTAGAGAATATCCACAATTCGTATACAAAAGCATCATACAGGAAAAATGACAAAAAAATAATGGCTAAAAGATAATATTATATATAATGCATTAGTATACATTAGTATATGTATTATATATATATATATATATATATATATATCTCATATACATTAGTATATATATAATATATTATATATATTATATACATTAGTACATATAATACATTAGTATATTATAATACATTAGTATATATATAATATACATTATATATATCATATGCCTCTTTTATATATATATATATATATATATATATATATATATATATATATATATATATATATATATATATATATATTATATACATTACTATATATATAATGTACATTTTATATATTATATACCCCATTTTATATGTAGCAGTTAAATTTTTTTCATTTGCTCCCACCCTTTTTTCATATACCTGGGAATATCGGGTACCTGATACGGAATCAGATACCCGATTTTGGATAGTTAATATTTGACCAAAATATTCCCTATCCCCATAGACCAGAGAAGCACAGGATTTCATACTTTTTTCTTACGTTGCAGAAAAAAAAATGTAATTTGGGGCCCATTGTTTGTTTTTTGTCAACTTGTGGTCTCACCATGGGAAATAGTAGTCATAAAAAGGCTAAACACAAGAGGAAGGTGACAGATGAAGAAATTCAAGCATATAGGGAAAAAGATAAGGAAAATCACCGAAAAAGGAGAAAAGGTATGTTAAACATTAATCAAGGTGACTCCATAAATGTAAGGAAACTCAGGTGCGGAAATAGCTTCCTACACTAATCTCTATAGGAGAGTATTGTGCAAATTCTTATAAATCCTTACAATTTGAGATTCATTAACTACTTTAACAAAGATATTGCAACCACATACCATACATACAGAAAAATAGAGAATGACACAATGATATACCCTGGGGAAAACCTTTCAGTAAAAAACCCAAGCACTCCAAAACTTACACAATGTATTATCTTCAACACAAAGATTACAATACACTTGCAATGCAAGTTCTTTCAGGAAATGAGAGACAAAGCCAACAAGACTTAAATTTTGTTATATCTCTCCCATAGGAGCAGCATCATATATATAGACTCCTCTAGACCCAAAAATAGGCACAACCACCAAGACCCATGCACAAAGCCACATGTACACAGTTGTTACATGCAATCCCAAGAATAGGCATCCATCCCTAGAATAGACTATGACAGCTTGTCATAGAATCTGCCAAAAATAACGGTCACAAGAGAAGTGTAAGAGAATCTATCATACCAACCTATTTTTGGCATATTCTCTTACACACACCAACCACTTCTTCTTGGGTGCCCAAATAGGCCCAAGTCATAAGATGCTCTTACACTTGTCATAGCACATTCCTTAAATAGTTCTTACGCGTCATAGGAATCCGTCATGACCGTTTCAGTCATGATCTCCTTATGCACAAGATGGCGACACATCAACATGCCAACTAGACATGTACACTCACACTTAATTACATTATTTGAAAAAAATACATTTACAAAACAAATAATAAGAATAGGAATTATCCAAGGTTGAGACACCTTATTCCGAACATTCTCCCACTTGTCGAACACCTTGTAAGAGCAACAGGAACAAAACAGGAACTTTAACCGCTATAGGCCAAAATGCCCATAGACTCCGAACACCATCTAAACTTCTCAGTGCTCACTAGTTTCATTAATGCATCTGCAACATTCTTCACAGTATCTACCTTCTCCAAATTTACCTTTCCATCTTCCACCATATCTCTCACAAAGTGAAACTGCACATCAATGTGCTTCGTTCTGGCATGGAAAGTTGGATTCTTTGCAAGGCAAATAGTGCTCTGACTGTCACACCAAATAGTAATCTGTTCTGCATCAACACCAACATCAGAACACAATCTTCTAAGCCAAATGGCTTCTTTACAAGCATGAGTAGCAGCCATGTACTCAGCTTCTGTAGTGGACAAAGCAACCACAGGTTGTCGCTTACTCATCCAACTAATGGCACCACCAAAAATAGTGAACACATAAGCACTAGTGGATCTCCTACTGTCAATATCACCTACCCAATCTGAATCCACAAACCCATGAATACAAATTGAATGTGCAGATCTAGAAGAGTTACCATGATAACATATGGAGTAATCTGATGTACCCCTCAAATATCTGAATACTCGCTTAACTGCATCCCAATGTACCCATCCAGGATTAGCCATAAACCGACTCAGGACTCCCACTACTTGGGCAATGTCTGGTCTAGTACAGACCATAGCATACATAAGACTGCCAACTGCACTAGCATAAGGTACTCTACTCATGTCCTCCACCTCACTAGGAGATTTTGGACAATCATCTACAGATAACTTTGTTCCCACAGAAATAGGAACACATAGTGGTCTACAATCTGCCATGCTGAACCTGTCCAACACAGACTTCACATACTTACTCTGACTCAACCAAAGTTTTATGTTAGACATGTCTCTACTAATTTCCATACCCAAGATGTACCTAGCTGCCCCAAGATCTTTCATCTCAAACTGTGCTGACAATTGAGATTTAAAATCAGAAATCATACCCTTACCCTTCCCAAACAACAACATATCATCAACATATAATGCAACAATAAGAAGGTGATCATTTTCAACTCTGAGATAAACACAATGATCTAATTTTGATCTCACAAATCCAATTGACAACACAAAGGCATCAAAATTAAGGTACCACATCCTAGGAGATTGCTTCAAACCATATAGAGATTTCTTTAATCTGCAAACTAAGGATTCTTTACCTTTAACAATGTAGTGCTCAGGCTGTGACATATAAATCTCTTCCACCAAATCACCATGAAGGAAAGTTGTCTTCACATCCATCTATTCTATCTCTAAATCATATGATGCAGCAAGAGATAACAGAAATCTAATGGATGTCAACTTTGCAACAGGAGAGAATATTTCACCATAATGTATTCCCTCTACTTGTGAATACCCCTTTGCAACCAATCTAGCTTTATACCTTTCAACACTGCCATCTGCACATAATTTCTTCTTGAACACCCATTTACAGCCAATAGATTTTCTCCGTTTAGACAAAGGTACAAGGTCCCAAGTTTTTTTTTCTCCAATGAAGCTATCTCATCATCCATAGCCTCAATCTAGGAACCTGCATCTTCCATGCCCAAAGCCTCTTTCACAGATCTAGGCTCATCAGTGTTAGTAATCAAAGCAAAGGCACAACTGGAATCTAACATAGAATAACCAAACCTTTCTGGTTGCTTTCTTTCTCTCATGGATCTCCTCAAGGGCTGAGGTTGAGGTTGTTCTTCCTCTTCTTCCGAACTATCAGAGCTGCTAGAGCTCTCCTCATCATTAGACCCAACATGGTCTCTCTATTAGGTCTTCTCAGGGGTAGGAGGCAACTGAACAACATCTTTTTCCTTTTCTTTTTCATCTGGTTGTAGCACAATAGGAGAAGATGTTAGCTCTCTGAAAATAACATTTCTACTATACAACACCTTACTAGTCACAAGATCCCAAAGCTTGTATCCTTTCACACTAGCATTGTATTCGATGAAAATACATTTAACAGCTTTGTTTTCCAACTTAGATCTTTTCTCCTTTGGAACATGTGCATAAGCTTCACAACCAAAAACATGAAGATGTCTAATTGAAGGCTTCTTACCAGACCACACCTCCATAGGTGTCTTACCAACAAGGGCTGATGTAGGAGATCTGTTAACTAGATAGCAAGTAGTGGCCACAGCTTCAGCCCAAAACCTTTGTTCTAAACCAGCTCCACTAAGCATACTCCTAGCCTTCTCCATCAGTGTCCTGTTCATTCTCTCTACAACTCCATTTTGCTGTGGGGTATAAGGAGTTGTCTTATGCCTCTCGATACCTCGTTCTTTATAGAACTGTTCAAACTCTGCTGAGCAAAACTCACCACCATTGTCAGTTCTCACACACTTAATCTTCTTACTAGTCTGATTCTCTACAAGGGCTTTAAATTCCTTGAACCGACTAAAGACTTGTGTCTTACTTTTAAGGAAATAAATCCATGTCCTTCTACTATAATCATCTATGAAAGATACAAAAAATACAGACTTGGAGATTGAAGGAACTTTTATAGGACCAAATACATTAGAATGAATAAGATCCAAAACATCAGAAGATTTGTGAGAACTAGAGTAAAAATGAACATGATTTTGTTTACCATAGACACAGTGTTCGCAGAAGTCAAACTCGAGATTGCAATCATTTAACCCCTCAACGAGATTTTTATTTTTCAGGGTTCTGAGACCCTTTTCACCAATGTGGCCAAATCTCATATGCCACAACATTGTCTTTTCTACAGGAAGCTTACCTTCCAAAATATTTGCACTACCATCAAAACCAATAGCCATAGACTTCTTCACTGCTTGTTCAGATGGTGAGGATGAAGAACTATTACATAGAGGAATACATGCATCTAGCTGAAATAAGGTACCTCTCCTAGTACCCCTTGCAAGCACTATCGATACTCTCATCATCTTGCATCCTTCTTTCGAAAAAACAACTTGCACACCTACGTCATTCAACATACTTATAGATAATAAGTTTCGTGCCAAACCCAGAATGTGCATAACTTTGTTGATTCCCTTTACTCATCCATCAGGAAATTTGATAGTGACCCTTCTGCATCCAACTATCTTTAGGTGAGAATCATCACCCAAGTACACCTTTCCACCATCGAACTCTTCATATTTTGAGAACCAGTTTCGATGAGAGGTCATGTGAAAAGATGCACCCGAGTCAACCAGCCACACATCATCAGATGCATGGGCTGCCAAAGCTATGATGAATGCATTGCCATCTTCTTGAGATCTTTTTGAAGCTGAATCTGAACCTTTCTTCTTCTTCTTCATCTCTTTGCAATCTTTATGGAAGTGCCCAGATTTATCACAGTTCCAACATTTTGCCTTGGACTTATTGAAAGTCTTTGACTTCCCACAGGATTTGGATCTACTCTTATTGTTATACTTATTGTCATTTTTCTTCCCTCTTTCAGTGGATCTCCCACGAACAGGAAGGGCTTCTTTTTCTGAAATGGAAGCATTTCTGCGCATCTCCTCTGATAGCAGTGAAGACACCACATCATCCATTTTTAAGGTGACTAAAGTGCTTCTAAGAGCCATCACAAGATGGTCCCATGAATCTGGTAAAGAACACAAAAGTGTGTAGCAACGATCCTCCTCCTCTAACTTGACACCAGCTGATGTCAATTGTGCAGCCAACAGATTAAATGCATTTAAATGAGCCATTAAGGATCCACCTTCCTCCATTCGTAGAGAGTACAACTTCTTCCTTAGGAACAACTTGTTCACTAGAGATTTGGCCTGATACATGGCCGCAAGTCTTTCCCACAAACTATTTGCGGTTTTCTCATCTAGAACATTTAGAAGGACTGCATCGGTTAAACAGAGTCTTTGATATCCCAATCTACTTGAGCTATAGTTTCTGGCCTTGTAGCACTTGAAGTCGCTTCCCATAGGTCACAATCTTCCGACATGTCTTCCATCTTGAGTTTCCACAACTCGAAATTAGTGCCATTAAATTTCTCCACCTCCATTCTTCTATATGATGAACTTTCCATCTCAATCTGCAAATAAGATTCAGAATGCTTTGCAAAAAACTCCCACTCAAACTTGAGATCAGCTCAAAAAACCCTACCCAACAACTAGGATCAAAAGTTGATCAAGCTCTGATACCACTTGTAAGGAAACTCAGGTGCGGAAATAGCTTCCTAGGCTAATCTCTATAGGAGATTATTGTGCAAATTCTTATAAATCCTTACAATTTGAGATTCGTTAACTACTTTAACAAAGATATTGCAACCACATACCATACATACAGAAAAATTGAGAATGACACAATGATATATCCTAGGGAAAACCTTTCGGTAAAAAACCCCAGCACTCCAAAACTTGCACAATGTGTTATCTTCAACACAAAGATTACAATACACTTGCAATGCAAGTTCTTTCAGGAAATGAGAGACAAAGCCAACAAGACTTAAATTTTGTTATATCTCTCCCATAGGAGCAGCATCATATATATAGACTCCTCTGGACCCAAAAATAGGTACAACCACCAAGACCCATGCACAAAGCCACATGTACACAGTTGTTACATGCAATCCCAAGAATAGGCGTCCATCCCTAGAATAGACTATGATAGCTTGTCATAGAATCCACCACAATAACGGTCACAAGAGAAGTGTAAGAGAATCTATCATACCAACCTATTTTTGGCATATTCTCTTACACACACCAACCACTTCTTCTTGGGTGCCCAAATAGGCCCAAGTCATAAGATGCTCTTACACCTATCATAGCACATTCCTTAAGTAGTTCTTATGCATCATAGGAATCCGTCATGACCATTTCAGTCATGATCTCCTTACGCACAAGATGCTGACACATCAAGTGGAGTGACACATCAACATGCCAACTAGACATGTACACTCACACTTAATTACATTATTTGCAAAAAATACATTTACAAAACAAATAATAAGAATAGGAATTAGCCAAGGTTGAGACACCTTATTCCTAACAATAAATGTAGTTGTAAGTGAAGAGAATGTTGAATTTGAAAATAATGTAGAAATTAATTTTGTGAATAACAATGTATGGAGTGAAGATGAAAATGTAGAGATGGAAAATGAAATTGTAGACTTGGGGAATGAAAATATATGTTTGGGGAATTACAATGAATGGAATGAAGATGAAAATGTAGAGATGGAGATTGAAAATGTAGACTTTGGGAATGAAAATGTTGCACAAAAACCACATGAACGTTACACATCTCCAAATTATATGCGAAATGAAGTCCCTTGCAATAAAGATAATCAAACTTCAAATTCAGGGCTTTCAAGAACACCTAAATGGTTAATTGAATTAGAGGAGAACATTATGAATAATTGGGAAGGAAAGAGGTGACATAGAACTATTAGGTTGTGGGCTTCAAGACTTTATGATCAAGTTTTTGGAAACAAGACATTGGTTGAGAAATGTCAAATTTTTGTGCAGTTGTTAAAGATGCAAAAGATGAGACCTGTGCTTGTGAAATTGAAGATCCGTGTGAACAAGAAAATGTAGAGAAATTCCATTGTTGTGAAGAATATTTTCAATGCCCTCAATAGCATTGGGAAGACTAGTAGAGAAAAAGACAAGAGAGTTGCTCGGAGGATTATTACAACCTCCTTAGTAAGTCATTAGTTGAGAAAGGCTCGTTTGATGAGACAAACTTGTGTTGACTTCAATATAGACCATAAAAATTTGGGTAGAGCACTTTCAAGAAGAGAAACACTTGATGATCCGCTTCAAATTGATACATGGGTTTATGGTGGGAGACTTCAACATTTCGATAAGAAGCTAATAGATGTTGTCAAGGATGAAATTCAATAATTTTGGGATGCTAACTCAAGAGTGTCACCAAATGTGAAGGATGTCTTGAAGTTGAAAGTTGGAAGTCGAGACCGCACTCCACATGCTAAACATTATGTGGAGGTAAGTCAAACAATGTTGTATAAAAATTTTTGTGAGACACATCCAACATTGAAAATATCACAAAGGTCTTTTGAATCCATGAAGCCATTTTATTGTGTACCCCTTAAGATTCAGAACACATGTTTTTGCAAATATCATGTTGAGTTTTCAATGCATCATAAATTATTACGGTCCATTCATTCTACTTTGCATACTAATGAAATGCTAGAGGATTGTGGTGGAAGTGGTCTTCCCAAATCATGAAGAGACTTGCTAGATCAATTTTTATGTCATAGAGATGATGGTTGTTTATTTTATAAAAAAAGATTGCTTAAATGCCAAGTGCTCAAAATGTGGTGGCTTGTCTAAGTTTAGAACATGTTTTCATGAGGATTTGGAACACAATTTTGGAAAGACACTCATCCAAAAAAAGGTATATGAAATAGTGAAATATACATTGAAGAGTGGAGGTGAAGGCTCTAGATGTGAGTTAGTTGCAAAAGAATACAATGTTGTTGATTTTATCTCAGATTTCAAGACAAATCTTTTTTACAAGTATGCAAGGCATAGTCATAGGTCTCAATGGTTGGATCAACAATTTAGGACATGTAAGGACACTTTCCCCATTAGAACTATTATATCTATTGTAGACTTTGCGGAGAACTATACATTGCAGCCCCAAAATGAGACTCAAGCTCAATATTACAATTCCATTCAGGTTGCTATTTTTGTACACATCACATATAGACATTCCCCTAATAGCACAAAAGATGAGCAAAAGATAATCAGAGAGTACCATTTTTATATGAATGATGATAGGTCTCACTCTCATGAGTTTGTTCAACATTGTTTTTAGAACTATTTTGACTTCTTGCAAGAAAATGGTATTGCTATGGATAGGCATCTCATTTGGTCAGATAATTGCACCAGTCAATTTACGAATGCCAGAATGTTTTATTGGTTGTGTAGAATGCATGTGGAGAGAGGTGTACCTCATATTTGGATTTTTTTTGAGTCAAGGCATGGAAAAGGGGAGCATGATGGAGTAGGTGCATGTGTGAAGAGAGCTCTAGTTAAGGAGCAATTGAGGATTTTAGGTGTTGTACTTCTTGATGCTCATTCTATTGTTGATTGGTGTACTTTAGCATTGTCAGAGGGTGGGACTCTTGATTCTATAGTGCGTAGATTCTTTTGGTTGGTTGAGGAGGGAACTATAGGAGATATATTGGATTGTGAAAGAGTGAAAGACTCTTCAAAAATGCATTCATTTCGAAGCTCCAATAGTAGTACATGGACCATTTGGACATGAGAGTTGGCTTATTTTTTCCCCATGTGTTTTCAGTATGATTGGGATCATTGTGAGTCAAGTGAGTGGGTGGATACATGGGTTCCATAGTATCTAACTCCTTTATCTTTGACATTCTCTATAAGAAATGATGACATGGACACTTCAGTTGACTATGACCATCTTTCAGATCTTTTGAAGCCAAGAAATGTTTTTGCATTGGTTTCACCACAGGGGAATGATGAGAGGTCAAATTATTGGTTAGCACGTTGTGTACAAGGTAAATAGAAGCTTGTACAACCGATGACAGATGGTGATGGGTTCACATATCCTACTGGTTCAGTTGTTGTTGCGGGAACATGGCTGAAAACATACATGATTAGAAAGAATGGAATTCTCACATTTGAAGAGTATGAGAAGCACAAAACTATTCTCATGTATTCACACCTTGTTATAGCAACAAATTTCAATTTTTCAAAGCATCAAGGAAGACCAAAGACAAAAGAACTTTGGACTATTAGTACTATTGATCATGAAGCACTATTGGAGACCTTGAAGCAAAGAGATGACCCTTCAGGAACACTTGACTGGGTAATAAGTTAACTTAGTGCATTGTTTTCTAAGTTCACTAAGCTTAATTTCAATACATTAATTTCACCTTTCTTAGATTGTATTTTGAGTCAATAAACTTGGTTTTGTATGTGGATTGTAACTTGTGTAGGAGCACCTATGAAGACACCTATGATCACCATGGATCTAATCAGAGATAGAAGGACAAAAGGATCCTTAATGGTTAATTGAGATCTTTTGAAGCCTATAATGACAATTTTTAACAATCAATTTGATTTAAAATTTAAATGTCCTAGAACTCTTGATAAGGACTTATGACCAAAATCATGTATGGGTGGCCAATAGTGCCAAGAATGGATCTTACATGTCATTTACTTATGTCATTTGCATGGTTTGAAAACTTACATGTTTGATTGTTGTTACTAATTATTTAAGGATATTATTTTTTATCATTTCAAACAATCTATAAAAGTTAAACCTCAAACAAAATAAGCTTCATAGTTCAAATTTCACAAGCTTAATCATGATTAGTTTTACAAATCAAATTTCAAACATACCACTAACAGTCAGTTGAAAGCGGCTCAGCAGCGTATCTTTCAAACCGTTTGACCTAGAATTGAACCATCTACTTTATTGGCTCTAGTTGGCTGGGTAAATGCTAGTGACAACCCCGTTCTACCCACGGAGTCACCAGAACACTCATGACCACGCTCGACCCAAGTGACCCCAAGGTGCACTAAGCATGATTGGGAAGTGAGCTTCTATGGATCCTATCTCAGAGCTCGTGAGAGGTATTGACAAACTATCAAGTACTATGGGATTATGTTTCTAAGTTCTACAATAACCTCTCTCAATTTTTTGTGATTCAACTCTATTTGCATTTGGAAAGGTGATCTTAGTTGATGCCAAAACTTGCAGTGAGGGTTAGTTGAAAGTGGCTCAACAGTGTATCTTTTAAACCATCTGAGCTAGCATCAAACCATATGCTCCATTGGCTCTGATTGTCTAGGTAAACACCAATAACCAACCTGTTCTACCCACGGAGTCACCAGAATGCTCGCGACCATGCTCGACCCAAGTGACCTCAAGGTGCACTAAGCACAATTGGGCAGCGATCTTTTGGGGCTCGTATCTTGGACCTCGTGAGAGATATCAACAAACTATTAGGTGCTACAAGATTGTGTTTCCAAGGTCTATAATAACCGCTCTTAGTTTTGGGTGATTGAACTTCATTTGCATTTGGCAAGGAGATCTTAGTCGATACCAAAACTTGCAGTGAGGCTCAGTTGAAAGTGGCTCAGCAGTGTATCTTTCAAACCGTCTAACATTGCATCAAACCATCTAATCTATTGGCTCCAATTGGCTAGGTAAACACTAGTGACAACCTTGTTCTACCCACAAATTCACTGGAACGCTCGTGACCATGCTTGACCCAAGTGACCCCAACGTGCACTAAGCATGATTGGGCAATGATCTTCCTGGCTTGTATCTTAGAGCTCATGAGAGGTATTTCTGAACCATTAGTTCTAAGGGATCATACTTCCAAGGTCTACAATAACCTCTCTCGGATTTGGGCTATTCAACTTCATTTGCATTTGGCAAGGTGATCTCAGTCGATGCAAAAACTTGTACTCAGGGTTAGTTGAAAGTGACTCAGCAGCATATCTTTCAAACCGTCTGACCTAGCATTGAACTGTCTATTCCATCAGCTCTTTTTGACTGGGTAAACAATACTGAAAACCCTATTCTACTCACGGAGTCACCGGAATGCTCATGACCACACTTGACCCAAGTGACCCCAAGGTGTATTAAGCACGATTGGGTAGGGATCTTCTGGGGCTTGTATCTCAGACCTCGTGAGAGGTATCAACAAACTATTATGGGATAGGAGATCATTTTTCTGATGTCTACAATAACCTCTCTCAGTTTTGGGCAATTCAACTTCATTTGCATTTGGTAAGATGATCTTAGTTGATGCCAAAACTTGTAGTGAGGGTCAGTTGAAAGTGGCTCAGCAGCATATCCTTCAAACTATCCAACCTGGCATTGAACCATCTACTCCATTAGCTCTAGTTGGCTAGGTAAATGCTAGTGACAACCCTGTTCCACCCATGGAGTCACTGGAACGCACACGACCACGCTTGACCCAAGTGACCCCAAGGTGCACTAAGCAGGATTGGGCAGTGATCTTTCGTGGCTCATATCTTAGAGCTCATGAGAGGTATCAAAAAAAAATCAAGTGCTATGGGATCATGTTTCTGAGGTCTACAATAACCTCTCTCAGGTTTGGGCGATTTGACTTCATTTGCATTTGGCAAGGCGATCTCAGTCGATGCCAAAATTGGTAGTGAGGGTTAGTTGAAAGAGGCTTAGTAGCATATCATTCAAACCATTTGACCTAGCATTGAACCATCCACTCCATCAGCTCTAGTTGGCCATGTAAATGCCAATGATATCCCTATTCCACCCATGGAGTCACCGGAGTGCTCGCGACCGCGCTCGACCCAAGTGACCCCAGGGTGCACTAAGCATGATTGGGCAACAATATTCCAGGTCTCATATCTTAGACCTCGTGAGAGGTATCAACAAATTGTTAGGGGCTATGAGATACTATTTTTGAGGTCTACAATAACCTCTCTCAATTTTTGTCGATTCAACTTTGTTTGCATTTGGCAAGATGATCTTAGTCGATGCCAAAACTTGTAGTGAGGGTCAGTTGAAAGCCGCTCAACAGCATATCTTTCAAACCATTTGACCTAGCATCGAACCATCTACTCCATTAGCTTGGTTTTGGCTGAGAAAACACCAGTGACAACCTTGTTCCACCCATGGAGTCACCGGAATGCTCGCAACCACGCTTGACCCAAGTGACCCCAAGGTGCACTAAGCACGATTGGGGAGTGATATTCCATGGCTCATATCTTAGAGCTCGTGAGAGGTATTGACAAATTGTCAACTGTTATAAGATCATGTTTCCAAGGTTTACAATAACCTCTCTTGGTTTTGGGCGATTCAACTTTGTTTGCATTTGGAAAGGCGATCTCAGTCGATGCCAAAACTTGTAGTGAGGGTTAGTTGAAAGCGGCTCAACAACATATCCTTCAAACCATCTAATGTCGCATCAAACTATCTATTCCATTGGCTTTGGTTGGTCAGGTAAATGCTAGTGACAACCCCGTTCTGCCCATGGAGTCACCAGAATGCTCATGACCATGCTCGACCCAAGTGACCCCAAGGTGCACTAAGCACAATTGGGTAGTGATCTTCTGGGGCTCGTATCTTAGACCTCATGAGGGGTATCAACAAACTGTTGGGACAACAGGATCATGTTTCCAAGGTCTACAATAACCTCTCTTAGTTTTGGGCGATTCAACTTTGTTTGCATTTGACAAGATGATCTCAGTCAATGCCAAAACTTGTAGTGAGGTTCAGTTGAAAGCGGCTTAGCAACATATCTTTCAAACCGTCTGACCTGGCATCAAACCATCTACTCCATCAACTTCGGTTGGCTAGGTAAATGCCTATGACAACCCCATTTCACCCATAGAGTCACCATAATGCTCACAACCACGCTTGACCCAAGTGACCCCAAGGTGCACTAAGCATGATTGGGCAGAAATCTTCCGTGGCTCATATCTTAGAGCTCGTGAGAGGTATTGAAAAACCATTAGGTGGTACAAGATCATGTTTTTGAGGTCTACAATAACCTCTCTCATTTTTGAGCGATTCAACTTCGATTGCATTTGGAAAGATGATCTCAGTTGATGCCAAAACTTACAGTGAGGGTCAGTTGAAAGCGGCTCAGCAGCATATCTTTCAAACCATCTACTCCATCAGCTCTAGTTGGCTAGGTAAATTCCATTGACAACCCTATTCCACCCACAAAGTCACTAGAATGCTCACGACCACGCTTGACCCAAGTGACCCCCAGGTGCACTAAGCACGATTGGGCAGTGATCTTTCGTGGCTTGTATCTTAAAGCTCGTGAGAGGTATCAACAAACTGTTAGTTGCTATGGGATTGTGTTTCCAAGGTCTACAATAACCTCTCTTAGTTTTAGGTGATTCCAGTTTGTTTGCATTTGGCAAGGTGATCTCAGTCGATGCGAAAACTTGCAGTGAGGGTTAGTTGAAAGCGGCTCAGCAACGTATCTTTCAAACCGTCCAACATTGTATCAAACCATCTGATCCATTAGCTCTAGTTGGCTGGGTAAATGTCAGTGAAACCTTGTTCCACCCACAGAGTCACCGGAACGCTCACGACCATGCTTGACCCAAGTGACCCCAAGGTGCACTAAGCACGATTGGGCACCGATATTTCATGGCTCATATCTTAGAGCTCATGAGAGGTATTGACAAACTATCAAGTGCTATGGGATTTTGTTTTTGAGTTCTACAATAACCTATCTTAGTTTTGGGTGATTCGACTTCATTTGCATTTGGCAAGACAATTTCAGTCGATGCCAAAACTTGCAGTGAGGGTCAGTTGAAAGTGGCTCAGCAGCATATATTTCAAACTATCTGACCTGGCATCGAACCATCTACTCCATTAGCTTTGATTTTCTAATTAAATGCCAGTGACAACCCCATTCCACCCATGGAGTCTGTACGGTTCCATAATTGATGAAGATAATCACACCATTGTTTTTCTTAAGGCTAACATATCTATTCTAAAGACCACCTTAACTCATCAGGAAATACACTTGAATTGTCAACCCAGGGACGTAGGACTTGAAATGGGTCAGCATGATATATGCACTAAGTTCCTTCAAAAGTCTTAACACCTATGTTGCAAGAAAGTAAAATGCATGGAAAGAATCTATACTATTGCTGCAAAAAAATAAACACACTTGGCCCAATAACAAATAATTTCAAAAAGCTTGGGAAACAAACCTCAAGACATCCACCATGACCATTTTCTGCAAGTGCTGCAGGAATTTTCACAGTAACAATGCTGCAGGAACTAATACAATGAATTTAACTAGAAAATAGGGAATTGCAAGAAATGAATCTATTATATCTAACCTACTTCCACCTTCCAAGTGGGCCCCCTTGGTTGGCTTCAAATAACTATGAATGTAACAAGTATTCCAAAATCACTCTTTCATTGAAATCATTCCTTCATTATATAAAGTGATCAATACATGGAAAACAGGAAGAGTAACTTCTGAATCTCAAACCAGCATTGTCAATTTTTTCATTAGCTTCCTAAGATTATCCAAATCCATTATATAGGGGATTGGATATTTATTACAAACTAAAACATAAAAGTCTTAAACAAACATTGCGAGAAAAGAAGGCGGAAGATTAACAAGACTTAGTACATTTATTACTGAGCAACAGAATAACAACTTGTAGGAAATATAGAAAGTTGTGTCTCCTAGATTTCCTAGATCAATAACCCTCTGCAGGCACGGCTTATCCATAGGAACTGAACTACACTTCCCTTGCCATGATCAGTCTTCATCATCTTCTCCTTAAATGCGGTAGTCACCACCCTTTGCACCACTCCTCATTTCCCTGAAAAGTCAAAAACATCTGAGCATGCATGCAAGATAACATTCCTACTCTAATCCAGATATTAGAACATAGCTTTAGAAATTTATATGAAATAGTGCATTATATGTATAATATGAAGCAAAGTATGTCATCACACCACCCATAGGTTTTAGTAAGTTCTAGGTGTCCTTTTGGCATAAGTTCATAGATATTTACACAAATGTTTTGGAAATGTTTTTGACAAGGCACAAAGAGTAAATGAAACTATATCAAAATTAAGGCATTAATATGCCCCATCATCTGCCCCCCACCATTTGAATGCTTGTCCTCAAGCATTGTACTTCTTTTCTATTTCCCTGAAATCACCAACTGTGGTCCTTCCTTTCTTTCCGCTCCTGAAGGTATAATAGAATCCCCTACTACGCTCCTAGTGATCTCCTCTATGCTCTTCCATGAATGGATCTAAGCAAGTGGTAGCATTATCATAAAGAGGCTAGAGAAGTGTAGGAGGCTGGAAAGATAATGGCGTCCATAGTTCCTTCTTGATTTGTCGCCCTAATTGCATGTATCTGGCTACCCTGTGAACAACTACCTCAAAATTAATAGAACTATGTGGCTCTGCCTTCTTGAAGGCCTCTGGTAATCTATTCCATCTGTTCTTAAGCCCTACAAAGGATCTCTGATGTGTAAAATTGGGAAGTGTCTGATATTCTCTATAAACCTTTTCCCTCTCTGAAAACACCTTCTCCCCGATCTCTAGTTTCTAATTCCCATAGGTTAGTCTGAACCAATCTTTGAAAAGGTCTTCAAGCCTGAGTGATTCAGACCGTAGGGGTAATAGCTCAGTTTTCTCAAGATCTCTACATGTGTTCAATTGCTTGTCATAGTTGGTTTCATTGTGTAACCAAGACATTAATGCTCTGAGGTGGACATCCCCTATGTACAAGAGAGGGTTCCATTCTGTCTCATGTGGAATTATGTAGTTATGTACATAAAGTTCACACAATAAATTCTTCTACCATGAAGGCAACGTTTGATAAACATTATAGAAATCCTGAGCACTCTTAAATTCACAATCAACATCCCTTATTGTCATCATTAACTGAAACAACAGAAACTGCTCCTTTAAACAAATGGAATATACCCTTGGTGGTGGCCTATAGGTCATCACCTGGTCTGCTAGCTTCAAAGCTTTGTTCATCTTTTTTTTTTTCTTTTCAAGTTGCTCTTTTAATGACTCAATTTCTTCATCTCTATCAAATATTTCCTTCTGCATTTGGTCTCTCTCTTGCCTCCACAAGGCCTTTTGGAAGATAAAATGATTGTACAGACCAAACAAGATAGATTGGATTGTAGGTGAAGGGAATTCTTGAGCCATAGATTTCTTTCTTTGTTCTTTAGCAACTTGCTGGAAGTACTGAGTCTACCAGGAGGATTTATAAGGGATGATGGAAACATTGGAATATACAGGGATTGGTGGTGAAGTAGGTTGATTATTTTTAGGGGCCTTTTCTAAGACAACAACAAGGTCTGACTCACACACTTCCTGATTTTCCTATGGCATTTCATTAACAGGTTCATTTTATTTTGTTTCCTCATGCTGGGGTTCCATCCGCATAGGGAAGTCATCTGGAACATTCTCAACCACTGGTTCTGTATGGGATTTTAGAATTGAAGCACTTGGGTTCTTAGCAGAAACTGGGGATACCTGGCCTCGCATACGAGGGCTTCAGCACATAGGAATCTCTTTGACTTCTACTATTTTGTGGGCCCATTTTGGCTTAGGTGTTCTTAGGGTAGATGCTGTAGGAGTGGATGCTGCAGTAGCAGACCTTTTTCTCTTTGTTATTTTAATGAAAGGGTTTTGGGCTTCTTTTTCAAGATTAGGGCTCACTTTACCAACCTTCTGCTTGCCTTTGTCTTTTGAAGAACTAGGCATACCACCCTCTGTAATAGACTCAATAGGTTTATTAGGAGGGGTAATGCTGGCTCTTTTTCAATTTTAGCTACATTTTGACTAGGCTCTGCAATTTCTTCCTCATTCACTAAATTATGTGGAACGGGGTTGGCTTGAGGCTACAAGGTTTTCAATTCAACAAATTCTACCCATGATATGGGGAAGGAATCCCTAAGAGATCTCTCAACTAAAAGTCTAACTAGGGCATGATGGGAAATGGAATTTGCATTTCCTTTCCCAGTCTCTTTAGCGCTAATACATAGCATATTATAAAGGAAATTTGGAACATTAACTAGGATATTATGCCTCAAGTAGCTAAGTAGCTTGAAATGGTGAGTGTGTAAGTTTGAAAACCTACCTTCATAGGTTAAATACCTGATGATGTGAGTTGCCAGTTCTAGATATGGAGCTGGGAGGGAGAGTCTTTTACATCCTTGTTTTGAAATTTCCAGTTGAGGGTCACCTGGCTGAGAGAACTGTGCCTGCGACGACCTGGCATCATGTTCATTTGGATAATGCTCCCCAATTGCTGGCAATCTTGTGACCTCTACTATCCACTCCTTAGTAGAAATTACCATTAACCCCCATATTGTGGCTTCTCCTTCATTAAATGTGCTCATAAACTCCATGGCCACCTCTTCATTGAGCTCAGTTAATTGTAGAAAATAACCAAGCCATCCACAAGCATTGAACCGACAGACTGTTTCCATGTCCGTGAGAAGAATAGTGTGAACAACTGGCTCATGTCTCACTAACTATCCTCCCATCTTCAAAAATGCCTACCCTCAAATTTCACCACCCTGATAATTTTACCCCTATTCACTTTTGCAAATATCTTCTTCTCAGAATTTCAAATTGTCTTTTCTGAGAAATGCCGATACCACATTTTCAAGAAGACTCCGTCATGTTTGGCATGTAAACTAATGATGCAATTAATGATGAAGGACATCATGGTTTAACTGGAAGTGTTCTTGTAATAAATTCTAGTCCTTTTTGGTCATGTCAAACACAGAAAATCTTTTCCCAAAATCGCAATAACAAGATATGGCAGATACAAAAAGATTTTTAAAATTAAAATTAGATCGCCAAAGTACAACCAATAACGTGGACATGACTAGGGTGACGTGGAGATGAAATTTGGAAATTACTACATTTTCTCACCCCCCACTAAATTTTGACAAGTGTCCACACTTAAAAATTTGGTAAAGGGATGGAAACTACTTTAAGGCTTTAGACTATACATTGAATGCAGTATTATATATAAATATCGAAACCTATGCAATAAAAATGAATAGAGTAAAAAATGTTGTACTTGAAAATTTGGAGCATACATGTGCATGCAAATTGATGAGGTGGAAAAGTTTGGTGACAACAGAAAAAGGTGCTGATGATAAGTTTTATTGAAAGCAGTAAAAATAGAATTCATGGGTGACGTGGAGTGTGAGTGGATGATAGATAAAGAAATGAGATGAGTTGTTATGAAGAAAAAGGGAAATGAATGAAATAATTGTCCTCATATTAAATAAGGTTTTATTATGAGTGATCACCGAAGGCTTGTCATGGTATGGCTGCAAGAAGAAGGTTCGCACCCTCTATTGTAGGAATTGTGTCTATAGGAGCTAGTAAATTGTGTTGTTGGAACTACTGCATGAACTCAGCTTTGGTCTATGGTTTATGATAGAGACGCAACCAATGGCCATTTACAAGTAACTTGAACTAGATAGGATCAATGGTGGTTAGTTGTACTCCTCCATTTTTGAATACATATTTGATTTCATAAGGCCCTAGCCATCGAGTTTGCAGTTTTCCTGGATTTTCTTTGAAATGAGAATCATATAGGAGAGCCCAATCTCCTACCTGGAATTGCTTGTTCTTGATATGTGCATCATGCCACTTCTTCCTCTACTGCTGAATGATCTTTGTTCTTTCCAAAGTTGTCTTTCTCATTTCATCCAGTGAATTCAAGTGGAGAAGTCGCTCTTCTTGTGCTGTAGGAAGATTGATGTTTAATTTTAAGGTAGCACGAAGGGTTTTATGTTTGAATTCAATAGGAAACATTGTTGCTTTACCATACACCAGCTCAAATAGAGTAAATCTAGTTGTTGTCTTCCATGTAGTTCGGTAGGCCCACATAGCTTTAGTTAACCTGCTGCTCCAATCCTTCCTATGTAATTGCACTGTCTTGGTCAGAATGGCCTCTATTTCTCTATTGGTGACCTTTGCTTGCCCATTTGCCTGAGGGTGATAAGGACTAGATTTCCTATGCCTTATGCTGTATTCTATCATAAGTTTAGTGATCAGGTTTGATGTGAATTGGGCTCCTTGATCTGTGACAAGTTCTCTAGGTACTCCATAGCATGTGAATATTTCTTCATATAAGAACTTTGCTACCTTCTCATCTCTTGCATTTTTCATTGCTCTGACTTCCACCCATTTAGTTAAATAATTTGTACATACTAGAATGTAGGATTTTCCATTTGATGGTGGGTCAATTGGACCTATAAATTCCATTCCCCACTTGTCAAAGGGTGTTACAACAATCTATGGATTGAGTGGCATCTCATCTGATTTGGTTGGTCGGCCCATCCTCTGACATTTGTCACACTTGGCTGTATAATTTGCTACATCCTTATGTAATGTTGGCCAATAATATCAAGTTGTAAGTACCTTTAATGCTATTCTCTTTCCTGCAAAATGGCCTCCACATGGTTCATCATGACAATCATGTAGTATGTCATATATCTCATCCTCCCTAACACATTTCCTCATGATCTAATCTGGTCTAGTGTAGAATAGGTTGTTATCTATCGATGAATAGTGAAAACTTTTCTCTGCTAGTTTCCTCCTGTCTTTATAAGAAAAGTGTGGGGGCATTCTATTTGCAACAAGATAGTTTGCTATGTCTGCATACCATGGTGTATGAGTTGCTATGTGGAACAAGTGTTCATCTGGAAAGGTATCCTCAATTGGAGTTGGATCTTCATCAGCAATGTGCAGTCTGGACAAATAATCAGAAACTACGTTGGACTTGCCTGGCTTATCAACAATGGTAATATCAAACTCTTGCAACAACAATAGCCATCTTGCCAATCTACTAGTTACAACAGGTTTGTTCATTAAGTACTTTATAGCTAAGTGGTCAGTATGAACAAAAATAGGATATCCTGTTACATAATGTCTGAATTTGTTCAATGCATAAACTACAGCTAAAATTTCTTTCTCAGTTACTGTATAATTTAGTTCAGGACCATGTAGGCTTTTACTAATATAGTAGATTGCATTTTCAAGGTTAGTAGGCTTTTTTCCTAATACAACACCTACAACATAGTCTGATGCATCAGTATGGATATGAAATTGTATTGACCAATCTGGTCCTTTCAGGACTGGTGCTATTGTGAGGAGTTTCTTAAGCTGTAGGAAGGCTTCATTACATGCAGGCATCCAAACAAATTCAGCTTCTTTAGTCAACAGTGTATACAAAGGACTAGCTATTTTACTAAAATCTTTTATGAAGCGCCTATAATAGCCAGTATGACCTAAAAAAGATCTCACATCCTTTGGTTTTGTAGGTATGGGCAATGTTAGAATTACCTCTATCTTAGCCAGATCCACTTGTATCCTTGTAGCTGATATGAAATGACCAAGCACTACTCCTTCCTGCATGAGCATGAAACATTTTTCACTATTGAGTGATAGATTATGTTCTTTGCATCGGATAAGAACCTTCTCTAGATTTATCAAGGCCTCCTCAAAGGTGACTCCAAATGCTGTGAAATCATCCATGTATATTTCCATGTAGTCATGTGATATATCAGCAAAAATTTTGATTGCTGCTCTTTGAAAGGTTGCTGGAGCATTACACAGGCCAAATGACAAGACATAATATGAAAAAGTACCCCATGGGCATGTAAATGTGGTTTTATCCTCATCTTCTGGAGCTATACTTATTTGATTATAACCACTGTACCCATCTAGAAAAGAAAAGTATTTCTTACCAGCCAGAGTGTCCAACACTTCATCAATAAATGGTAAAGGAAAGTGATCCTTCTTGGTTGCCTTATTCAGTTCTCTGTAGTCCACACAAATATGCCATTTTCCTCCCTTTTTAGGTACTATAACTAGAGGTGAGACCCATCTACTGTCAGATATAGGGTATATAAAGCCAGCATCAAGCAATTTCTGTAGTTCAGTCTTAACTATTTCTCTAAGTGCTGGATTAATCCTCCTCTGGGGTTGATGGAGTGGTAGGCATCCTTCATTAATATATATTCTATGAGTACATAATGTAGGACTTAATCCCTTCATATCCCCATAGTCCCATGAAAAAGCCTTTTCATGTTTTTGAAGAAGCTCTGTTAACTGTTTCATCTGGTTGGGAGGCAACTTGTTATTGACATGGAGATTATGACCTTTTGACAACTTAGTTATAGTTGTGAGATCAACCATAGCAGCTTCAAAGATTGGACTTGTGTCTAGTTCACATGGTAAAAGCTGATGGATAATGTCTGGCTCCTTAGGTAGAAAACAATTTTCATTACATTCATCATATGTAGTTAGTTCCAACACAGAACTGTCAGATACATCCTTTTCTACCATACAGGTATTATTAAGAATACTTTGAATTACTGAGTCTTCCTCTTGCAGCTTTAGGAATGACTGTCTATGTAACATCATAAGTTCTGCTATAGAGTTTAACTCTTCCTCTCCATCTCCTAAATCTGGCCATACAGGTGTGCTTAAATCTGGTTGGGGTTGTGCTGGAGGATACAGGACAAATTTCTTTGTTGACTGTCCATCTGATATGGTCATACTCCCTGACCTACAACTTATATTTGCATCAGCTATAGCTAACCATGGTCATCCTAAAATTACAGGGTAACCAACTAGGTTGACTTTTGGGGATAGAATCATGAAATTTGTAGGGTACTCTAAAGAGTCTAGGGTTACTACTATGTCTTCTATCATCTCATCAAGAGTGATAGTAGAACTATCTGCAAGTTGCAGAATTGTTGGGGTAGCCCTTAATCTTTCTATATTCATATTTTTCATAGTATCCTTGGTCATAATATTTATAGCAGCACCAAGATCAATCAAAGCATTTTTAACAGACTGACCATTTATAATCAAATTCACAACTAGACTTCTTGGGTCAAAATATTTAGGAATAACCAATTTTCCTAACATGATATCATCCAATTGTCCTATAACATGAACTATGGTTGGGTCCTTTTTCTTCCTCCCAGGATTTTTTAGACAGGCTTCTCTGATGGCTTTGCCATAGATAGGAACATCTTTAATAGCTTGGAACAAAGGAATCTGGACATGCATGTTCTTTAGCTAGTCAATGATGTCAAAAGATTGCTCCTCTGTTTGTGCAGGTGTGCTTTGTATAAGCTTTTGTGGAAAAGGAGGTGCAACTACTGTTGGATTTTGAGCTAAGCTAGTTACATTGGTTGGGTCAACCATTTGTGGCATAGAAGTTTCTGGTACTGATGCTACAAGAGTATCCAATATTTTAGTTATAAGAGGTGGTTCAGGCGCTATTAAGGTTGTACCAGATCTCAAATGTATATCAACAAAATTTAGAGCATATGCATTGTATTGCTGAGCATTAGAAAAGTACATGGGTTGTTGTGGCTGTTGGTTATTTGGATTTGGCTAAGGTTGTGCAAGCAACTGAGTCTTCTTTTGAGGTCTAGTATTTGTAGGTGGTGGCATTAATGTAGTCATATTGGCTGGAGGTGGTGAAGGTGGGTATCCAACATTGTTAGGCCATTGCTAAGGTCCTCTCCATTGGTTTGTAGACTGCCAATTCCCTTGGGGTGGTTGCCATTGGTTTGGGAATTGCGGCCATTGAGGCTGTTGTGGAGGATACCATTGACTTTGTGGATTGTTTTTCCAAGAATTATTCCAATTAGGTTGACTATATTATGGAGGACCTTGGACAGTATGGTTTTTCCATTGAGTACCATATGGATTTGAATTTTGTAAAGGGTCTTGAGGCATACCTTGATGTGGGGCCCATGGTCGGCATTAAGCAACAAAGAATACTTGCTCATCTTCTCATATTTTCATGTACTCAGTTGGAAGGTGTTGGTTTTCCACATTAGCAACCAATTTGCATTGGCAGTCTTTCTTCTGTTTCCTACAGTGTGGACAATACTCAACTAACTACATGTCAGCCTTTGCATGTTTCTTCTTAGCAGCCATTGTATCCAAATGTGTGGAAACATCATTAATGATGTCCTGTTTGAAATCAGACAATAAATTTGAAATCTCCATTTTAGAAATACTAGCAGAGCCACTTCCTTTGGCTATTGATGAGTGAAATCCCCTTCCTTTCTTTACTACTAACCTAGAGTAGTTCTGAAAAATCTTCTGAAGGTCATCCCATGAAGACTGGGTTATATCTCCTCCTACCATCAAATCCAATGCTTCAAGGTAGTTCTCATTTACTCCTCTGAGAAAAATCAACTTTTGGGACTCCTTTTGCAAGGCATGTTGTGGGTTCTTCTGCAAGTTGAACAAGAAGTGAGAAATATAATCTTCTAATGTTTCATCTTCCCGTTGTGACATTCTAAAAATGTCATCACCCTTTGAATCACTTCCCTTGCAATATTCCTTATATTTCCTAAGGAACAAGCCTCTCATATCATCCCAAGTTCCTACTGCATTTTACCCCAAGCCCATAAACCATTTTAAAGATGACTCTTTTAGTGTGGTTGGGAACAACTTTAGCTTGTGACTATCATGATTATAGTCAAAACTTCAGCACAAGATATCAAATTCAAACAAAAAGGTATCAGGGTCCTTTGTTACAAGACCATAAAACTTTGGTAATGTTGTTGCAGGTATATTTTTGAGATTGGGATTATTGACAAGAATCGGTATTGGAAATGGAAATGTGGGAGCTACCATAGCTGAAGATATAGGATACTGAAACTGTTGCCTAAAGTTGGTAACTATTGGTGGATTCTGGACAACAGGTGGTACTGGAGTGGGGTTAGTATGGAAGCAGGCCAATATTTCTTCAAATGGACAGAGGTCAAATGTCTTTTGGATGTCTTCTTCTACTGAAGATGATGATGCATTAAACTCTGGGCTTGCATCAAGAAATGGCAATTCAAGTTCTTCGAATTCCTCTTTTGGTTTTACAAGCTCCTTAGGAAGGAATCTAGCATGGACATCTCTCCTTCTTCGATGCATGCAAGAAATTGGTGACTTGTTAATTAGGCCCACAACTTTCCACTTCTTTGCTAACAACTAAACTAAAATTAAAGGACTCATGAAGGTTCCTAGTTCGATACCATCCTTGGAAATGATGCCAAAAATGTATGGTTCCATAATTGATGAAGATAATCACACCATTGTTTTTCTTAAGGCTAACATATCTATTCTAAAGACTACCTTAACTCATCATGAAATACACTTGAATTTTCAACCCAAGGACGTAGGACTTGAAATGGGTCAGCATGATATATGCACTAAGTTCCTTCAAAAGTCTTAACACCTATGCTGTAGGAAAGTAAAATGCATGGAAAGAATCTATACTATTGCTGCAAAACAATAAACACACTTGGGCCAATAACAGATAACAACAAAAAACTTGGGAAACAAACCTAAACTAGTTAAAAACTCAAAACATCCACCATGACCATTTTCCACAAGTGTTGTAGGAATTTTCATAGTAACAATGCTGCAGGAACTAATACAGTGAATTTAACTAGAAAATAGGGAATTGCAAGAAATGAATCTATTCTATCTAACCTACTTCCACCTTCCAAGTGGGCCCCCTTGGTTGGCTTCAAATAACTATGAATGCAACAAGTATTCCAAAATCACTCTTTCATTGAAATCATTCCTTCTTTATATAAAGTGATCAATACATGGAAAACAGGAAGAGTAACTTCTGAATCTCAAACTAGCATTGTCTATTTTTTCATTAGCTTCCTAAGATTATCCAAATCCATTATATAAGGGATTGGATATTTATTACAAACAAAAACATAAAAGTCTTAAACAAACATGACTAGAAAAGAAGGTGGAAGATTAACCATGACTTAGTACATTTATTACTGAGCAACAGAATAACAACTTGCAAGAAATATAGAAAGTTGTGTCTCCTAGATTTCCTAGATCAGTAACCCTCTGCAGGCATGGCTTATCCATAGGAACTGAACTGCGCTTCCTTTGCCATGATCGGTCTTCATCATCTTCTCCTTAAATGTGGTAGTCACCACCCTTTGCGCCACTCCTCATTTCCTTGAAAAGTCAAAAACATCTGAGCATGCATGCAAGATAACATTCCTACTCTAATCCAGATATTAGAACATAGCTTTAGACATTTATATGAAACACTGCATTATATGTATAATATGAAGCAAAGTATGTCATCACACCACCCATAGGTTTTAGTAAGTTCTAGGTGTCCTTTTGGCATAAGTTCACAGATATTTACACAAATGTTTTGGAAATGTTTTTGACAAGGCACAAAGAGTAAATGAAACTATATGAAAATTAAGGCATTAATATGCCCCATCAGAGTCACCAAAACACTCGCGACCATGCTTGACCCAAGTTACCCGAAGGTGCGCTAAGCACGATTGGGTAGTGATGTTTCGTGGCTTGTATCTTGAAGTTTGTGAGAGATATTAACAAACTATTGGGTTCTACAGGATCATGTTTGCAAGATCTACAATAACCTTTCTCAGTTTTGTTCGATTCGACTTCGTTTGCATTTGGCAAGGAGATCTCAGTCGATGCCAAAACTTGCAGTGAGGGTCAATTGAAAGAAGCTCAACAATGTATCTTTGAAACCATCTGACATTACATCAAACTGTCTACTCCATTGGCTCCAATTGGTCAGGTAAATGCCAGTGACAATCCCATTTCACCGACAGAGTCACTGGAATGCTCACGACCATGCTTGACCCAAGTGACCCCAAGGTGCACTAAGCATGATTGGGTAGTGATCTTCCATGGCTCATATCTCAGAGCTCATGAGAGGTATCAAAAAATAGTTAGGTGCTATGGGATTGTGTTTGTGAGGTCTACAATAACCTCTCTTAGTTTTGGGCAATTCAACTTCATTTGCATTTGGAAAGGCAATCTTAGTCGATGCCAAAACTTGTAGTGAGGGTCAGTTGAAAGTGGCTCAGCAACGTATCTTTCAAACCATCTACTCCATCGGCTCTGGTTGGCTAGGTAAATGCTAGTGACAACCTCATTCCACCCATGGAGTCACTAGAACACTCACGACCATGCTCAATCAAAGTGACCCCAAGGTGCACTAAGCACGATTGGGTAGTGATCTTCCATGGCTCAAGTGACCCCAATATGATGAGTTATATACATAGTATTGAAACAATGTAGTACTAAGTGGCTGAAGTGAGTATATATAATGGTATGAAACATAAGAACATAGGAAATCTATAGAATTTAAACCTTAAACATAATAAGCTCCATGAACAGGGTATTCTAGAGTAAAGAAAAATATATGTAACTTCAACAAGATATAATTTAAATCATAATGATAATCATAGTCAAGATATAACTTCACCATTCAATTCTATAAACATGAATAATAAATATGTATATACAAAAGATGATTCAAATATAACATATAAATGAACATGTTCTATATATACAAAGTATCAAAAGTATCTCCATATACAAATAAGGCACATGCCATTTCAAAATGTCTACAAAATCAATGTTTTAAGGTGTACAATGTGGCATATATGCCATCTCAAAATGTGTGAAGTGGCATCTCTAAATGAACACAAAACTAAAAATACATCCTATGCTGTAGGGGGATCATCAAAATGTAGCCTCTTTGAAGAAGTGTTGGGCTCTAATTGATCTTGGATAAAAAATGAGTTCAAACCCAAGTTAGATTGCTTACTTTATATGATTTCTACACACACACACATATAGTTCATAATTCAAACACTACTTTAATTAAAATTATAACTGAATACAAATATTTGTACCTGGTCTCTTGGTCACCTACCATGATTAGGTGTCCTTGCATAAGTCCTGGGTAGCGAAGGGAGCACGCCAACAATACCAACTCTGACCTATAAATATATATTTGCAATAATGAGATTAGTAGAGTGGTGCAACATAGAGTAATAAATCTAAAAAATAGGATGATAGCATAATAAAATTACAAATTGATTGAACTAAAATTAAAACTTACATCTAGTGATCCCTCCTCTGGAATAGTGGGCTGGGTCAACAAAGATATGAAAGATTCTTGTCGGCCCTCCCTCACACTCAGAGTAACTTGTGAGAGTAAAAAGATTGTCAATTATATATCAATGTACTTCATCATAGCAACCTTGGTTACAAAATACAAATAACAATATGTTAAAGTCTATGTACAATCGGGCTATCACTCCGAATCGAGATGCCTGTAACCCTACGCCCCTAAACTGGTGTCTGGACATCATCAATAGCCACACCCTATACAATAAAGTGAAAGTAAAATATTTATTACTACACACGAGTGACATACATATGCATGCATAATTAATCTTAAACAATTAACTACCTTTCCTTTGTTGACACTTGATGAAGGAACCCCCTCATGCCCCCCACTGACATCGGCTGTAGCCTACAAGAACATAATAAGATGACAATATATTAGTAAATGTATGAATTTTATTGCTCTAATTGATAGAGATTTAAGCATCTACACCAAATGATATAAAAAATAACTAATGGGTAAATAATTTATAATATACCGTATAGTCATCAAGGCCAAATGAAATGGCCGAAAGTGTGGACTCATCCACCTGTCTCACCTCCTTCTGTGTCATCGACTGAACATAAATGGACAAAAAAAATATACATAAGTGCATGCAATCATTAAAACTAATTTAAATAAATAAATTATTTTAAAATTAAATAAGTCTGTGACAAATTTATTTATAATGTTTACTCTTACCGTATCAATAGGAGTCAATGGCTCTGCGTACACCTCCTGAGCACTCTCATGAGATGTAGATGCTCCATGAGGTGTTGCAGCCTCTGTAGTTGTGTCTCCTATATCCTCCTCATCAATAACATACTAATATGTATCAACATCAATAAGTGGTCCGAGGAACATATTCTTGCATATAATGCAAATATGAGGCTCACATATATGTGAACTCTGACAAGATGTCGGTGCACCAGCATCATCCACGCCAGGAGGCAACACTGACCTAGTTTGTGTGATCAACTGATCACTTAGTAAATGAATGGCCCTAATAGTCTATGAGGCAACCTCTACAATGATATCAGGATGCTACACTCGAGAAGGGGGTGCGACATCAGTGGGGGGGATAAATGTAGTGGCCTTTTTGCGCTGGACAAATGGCCTAGTCTGAGGAGCTCCTCTGCCTATGCCCATGTTGGGCCTCATACTCCAATAATCAACATGGTGACCAAGCACACACTTAGCATACAATTTTTTTATGAAATAAAATGGGACCTCCAAATTTCTATGGGGTAGTTTATCAAAAACCATCCACTAGCGATCCCAAAAGTTTGTGTGCATTGCTTCATTTGTGCACCATTTTATTGATAATTTGGGCTTTTTGGGGTCAACTAGTATTCCGGTTTTAGGATTGACAAAAAGGGGGGCTATATCTTCCTTACCTATATTAAGGGCCACAATCCCATCATGGTCAAGCCCATCATCAAATTGGGCGTGCATATCATCACGCCATTGAAGAGCAACATTATGTTGCTGCGTGAGTGTGTCAATATTTTCAACAATTGTATTTAGTGTGGCAAGCATGAGACCTAATGTAGGTATATTTTGATATGTGTTTTGGAAACCTCGTATTGTGTTCAAATTATCTTGTCTCAAATCTTGTAAAGATTGAGGGTTTAAATACGGGGGATTATTTTTGGGATCGTTATTTGGTGCAGAAGGGTTATTTTCTTCATTGTTGTCAGCCATGCCTAATTAAATAAAAAACAAATCTAAATTTCAATCTGATTTCATATATTATTAAAAATATAAATATAAAACCCTATTTCAACAAAAAAACTACATTTAGAATGAAAATAAAATAAAATAATTAAAATAAACAAATAATTTACTTACTGAATATGTTGGGGAGTCAAATTTGTTGATGCCTAAGTCAGATACCTGAAAATATATCATGTATATGATATTTCAAGCCATTATCACAAGCAAAAAATGTGAAAAGAAATGAAGAAAAGGGCTTGCAAGTTTTGAATTTATGCCACAGGTATCGGGTACCCGATTAGGCCTATGCTTTGGTGTCAAGTTTGCCCAAGTGTACTGACACCTAGGCCTACTAAAAAGTCAACAAGCGTTTTCATGCGGTTTTGGACGAGTGAAAAGTGAATATTTTTCACATCGCCACTTTTTGGCCCCTCACGATCTTGCACATACCCTTTATGTAAATGCATGTTAAATATGTTCAATGCTCTAGACAACTCTAGAATCTCGTCAAATTTGAAATGTAATTCTCGTTCAATTGATATATAACACTTGGCTTTTTGTATCAATTTGGTTCATACTCTTGTTTGGTGTTTAGATTATTGTTCAACAGTACACAAATATTTATTTTTATTCTCTTACAACTTTGTTTAATCTAGTTTTTTTAAAATTATATTTTGTTCAATTAAAAAAAATTCAATATATTTCCCTAAATGAAGCTTAAAAATGTCAAATTTTCATATAAGCAACGAATCCACCTAAGACCTAATGTCCATGAAATAATCACAAAGTATTCAATATTCATTATGTTGGAGAAAATAAAGAGAGACTTAAACATCAGTGCCAGGATGCATATTGACTCTCTTTGTTTAAGAGATCTTATGCCCCTGGATTTGCATCTAATGTAGGCCTCCAATCTATTTTTGAATCATTTCATGAATTTGAATACCCCTAACTAGATAACTTTTCTAGGAAGGAAACATCACTAAAATTTACTTTGTATATTGAACATTGAAGTATAAGTAGTACATCTAATTATTTTGTTACAACTTTAGTGCATTTTTGTAATAAAATATATACAATTAAAATTATCATCTCTTTATGGTTTTCTTTGTTTAACAAACTAAACTACACGTTTGTGCACTTTTGCAAGAAGACATATACAATTAAAATTATTATTTCTTTATGGTTTATTTTTTTTTACAAACTGATCTAGCTTTAGCTTGAGATAACCATGCTTCTCTTACGATAAAAATATCTCATCCACACTCATATGTACTATTAATTTTGGCTCTTCTCTAATAAAATTTATTACTTCATATTCTCCAATGGAGGCATTCCTTTGTATTCCAAGAATTGAAATGGTTATCTCTTTATTTTCAATCTAACTGAATAATCTTTCAAGACATATTACATGACAGGATCCTACTTATAAAATAATATGGTGCAAAGATTGTGTTTTTCTTTAATTTCTTTTATGTTTTACCTAGAAGCAATATTATGCTATCTACAAATACCCATTATCAAATCAACAATAAGTTAGGAACCATGCAAGAGAGTGGAGTTATACTACAAATAACTATAATGACTGATTTCATAATGTGTGAAAGTGTCAATCATATATTTTTGGTTTAAAATTTACATAGGAGTAGGTGCATGGTAGCACTTGTCAAGAACAATAGGTCTCTTAATTTGCAAGTATTAAATAATAAATATTGGGAAGCGAAAAAAACATCAACAACTACTTGAACCAAAGATCATATTCATTGTTAAAAATGACAAAAGAAGGCAATAATTGATAAAATAATATCATTATTGCTAATAAACACTTTTTAATGAATTAGTTCTCTAATCAACAGGTGAAAGAATTGATTAACAATTGCTCCTTGGCCAAAAGTTATAAATTATACAATTTACATCTTAAAAAATAAAGATTTAAGTTTCACAGATTGGAACAATGGAAGAAATGCTTGAGACAACACCAAAGACAATTCCAAAAAAAAGAAGGGTGATGTCTACAAAGATCTGTATAGAAGAGGAGTCATGGGAACAAGCATACAAATGAAAGTGGGCAGGAAATATGAAACCCAAAATAGAACCAATGCTACTTCAAATCAAGGACAAAAAATCTGTGAAAGAAGGAACTAGAAAGTCAATCAATGTTATGGATAAAATTGTCATAGATCTAATTGTAATAATTTTGATATCACTCTGATATGATGTAAGAATTTTCCTAAGGCAAAGAATAAATGCCAAGATCTAGAAGCTCAAGAGATAGCACAAGAGAGATAGGCAAAATGATCAAATAATTGATTATAGCCAAACTGAATTGAATACAAAGTAGGAGTGCGTAAATATATAAGCAATGCAATAAGAATACATGATAAGGAGATGATAAGATATCACCCACACAAGGTGGAATCACATGTCCACCAAAGGTGGATCATCCTCCATTGTACATCATAGTATTGGAATAACTGAGAGGGGGATGAATCAGTTAAACACTGTCCCAAATCAAAATGTATAAATCAAAACAAAAATTCCAATTTCTGCTACTTAGTAAACACAAATTACTTTCACTATCTGTGTTTTTACTGATTGTCAGTCTAAAAATTATAGTAGGTACTGATCAAATCTAACATGTAATATGCAAAGAATGATAACAACAAATATCACAATCAACACATGACACAAGAGATTTAATGTGGAAACCCTGTGAAGGAAAAAACCACCTGGGACCGGCAACCCAAAAATGTTCACTCTTCTGAAGTGAGGTCAGTGAAGACCCAACCTTGTTAAAGGTTACAAACACATTGTCAGGTGTGACCTTGTTAGAGGATTTTTAGACTAGAAGTTATCATCCAACAGCAGTCACTCTGGGGTTGATAGGATAACAATGTTCATTCTATGAATGAGACATCATAAGACTTTCTTAGTCCACTTGGTTAAGAGATTTGACAATTTACAATGGTTAAATATGTAATAGTAGATGATCTACCTTAATACAACTTCAATTGTAGATTACAGATCAATATTTTTCTCATACAAATCCTTCTGATCAATGTAACACTTCAGATTCAACAATGTATTAACTTACTATCCGTTGCTAATTACTCTCTTTAGCTCAGTAACTATTTTGCATCTCAGTTCTCATTAACTAGTATGATTAGAATGCATGAAAAATTCTTCACATGATAATTCTAGAGCATCTTCTTCTTCTGGCATCTTTCAACTATGAAACCAATGTCTCTTATATAGACAAGTAAATCATTTTATTTTCCTCCATCAGATTTTGTCGCTTAATCATATTCATAGATTTTGCTGCTTTAGGCTTCCTCAGTTGATGTGTCAGTAAAATGTTTCAATCTTCTCCATTAGATCCTTTTGATTTATGTTAGCCATCGATCTTCATAAAAAACATTATCTGTTACCTTGATTTCATACACTTTACAGCTCATCACTTTATCAGTTAAACTGATCATTCAATTCCTTTCTATTTTTCTTGGTTAACAAAGAAATGTGTCGATGAACACAAGCTCAATTAACATTGTTCTCGGTATACACTACACTCTGTTGATATATACTAAAATGCTTTCATTTACCAACAACACTACTTTGTGTCTCTCAGCTCTATTCTTCATCATAGATGAATGCAACATAATAAAGTCAATCCCATCAATTCATAGACTCATCAACAAGTTATTTAGTGTATTATTTATCCTCATCTGACCTATACATCTTCCTCATGTAGATATTTCTGTTCTTCATCTCTTTCACCTTCCTTTAGATGTGTCGGTATAGTAACTTACAAGATAAGTACTATCAAACTAATTGACATCAATGACAACACAATACTAATTTAATCATCTTGCATTATCTGATCATCAACTCCTTAGTAATCTTGAGTTACAGATTCTTCATTCTGGTTCCAAATCAGTTGTAGTTCATCAATCTCTCCCTTTGGCATTGATGGCAACTCAAGTAATATGAAATGTACCATACATACCAAACATGTATTATATAAATCTGTAAACAAACGTTGTAAGTCGAATAGACTTAATATGTTTAATCACTATGTTACTCAACATTTTTGATGCTCTTTTTAGTCTCCTATTCTTGCTTCTGTTCTTAGTAACTGATCTTCAATGCTCTATTCTTTCAGATTGTCTCTCCCTTAGATAGTTCTCATCGATGCATATCTCAAGTCATATTATTATCTCTCCCTTTGATAAAAATGCCAAAGAAACAAATAAACAAATAGCTCTTCATTAGCTAAGTAACTCTCTATTGTCCATTACATTCTTTGTATCTCTGTATACTGATATCTCAATCTGTTATAGTTCTCCAAACTTAATCACAACCTTGAACATGATCCAAAGTGTGAACTATGCTACATCAACATGAATGATCTTCTGACATGATTAGGTTGATGCAACATCTAGATCACCTTAGTGACTGATAAACAGGGGACAAACCCCAAGTCTAGTCCTCAAGTATTCAAATGTGTCCTTCGGTAGAGGCTTTGTAAAGATATCTTCAAGTTGTTCCTTAGATGTAACAAATTCTAACTTCACTTGCTTCTCTTGCACTTGTTCTCTTAAGTAATGATACTTAATAGATATATGTTTTGTCTTAGAGTGCATCACTAGATTCTTCGAAATGTTAATGGCACTAATGTTGTCACAGTATATAATCACCGAGTTAGTGATTACCTCATTCATTCCTTCCAAAAATTGCTTGATATATGCAATGTTTGAGCAATTCATAGTAGCAGCAACATATTCTGCTTCTGCTATAGACTGAGAAATACAAGCCTACTTTTTACTTGTTTAGGTTACAAGTCTTTCACCAAAGAAAAATGATCCTTCAGTGGTGCTTTTTCTATCATCTACATTTACAGCCCAATCAGCATCGGTGTATACCTTTAGCTCAAACTTTCCTTCCTTAGGATACCAAATGCCATAATCTTCTATCTTTTTCAGGTATCTTAAGATTCTTTTAGTAGCAATCATGTGTTATTCTCTAGGATTAGCAGAATATCTAGCAACAATTCCCACAACATGTGCTATATCTGGTCTACTGTGAACTACATACATGAGCTTCCCAATCATGGATCGGTAAAGTGTCTGGTTTACCTCTGTAGTTTCATCTTCCTTTATCAATTTACTTCCAGTAGCCATTGGTGTTCCCACAAGTTTAGCATCTTCCATGCCAAATGTCTTCAAGACTTCCTTTATGAACTTGGACTATGTGATGAATATCCCATCACTTTGTTGAATCAACTGTAGTCCCAGAAAGAATTTAATCTCTCCGAACATAGACATTTCAAACTCTTTTCTCATCTCATGAGAAAAAGACTTACATACATGATCTTGACCTCCAAAAATAATATCATCAACAAAAATTTCAGCAATAAGAATAGTATCATTAGTATCACCTTTCATATATAGATTGATGTTTTCACTTATTCTAACAAATCCAATACTTAGTAGGTAAGTATGTAGTATTTCATACAAGGCTCTCAGTGTTTGCTTCAAACCATATAAAGCTTTATGTAATCTACATGCAATTTCTCTGTTGTCTGGATCAACAAATCCTTTAGGTTGTTTTATGTAGACTTCTTCTTCAAGTATACCATTCAGAAATGCTGACTTCACATCCATTTGATAGACTTTGAATTTCTTGTGTGTAGCATATGCAAGTAGCATTATAACTCCTTCTAATCTAGCAACAGGTGCAAATGTTTCACCATAGTCAATGCCTTCTTCCTGTGCATATCCGTTGCATACCAATCTAGCTTTATTTCTTGTAACTTCAGCATTTTCATTCAGCTTGTTTCTGAATATCCATTTACTACCGATAACATTTTTTTCCTTTGGTCAGGGTAATAAGCTCCAAGTTTTGTTCTTTTCTATTTTCTCTATTTCCTATTTCATTGCATTAATTCATTCTTCATTTTCCAATGAAACTTTCACATTCTTTGGTTCAAATTCATAAACTAAGCATGTACCTTGTCTTATTTTGCTTCTTGTCTGCATTCTAGCTTGTCTGTTTCCAATAATTTGTGTCTCAGGATGATGTCTTCTGACAAAACTAGCTAGTACTCAGTTTCTTCTTTCTTGTTCATCCTGTTCAAGTTCATGTGCTTTCTCGGTAGCATCATCTTGTTCGTCAATTTCCTCTTCCTGTTCCTCGGGGTTATTTTCCTGCTAACTAGTTATCATAGGTTGCGACTTCGGTAGATAGTTAGGAAGTTCAATGTAAGTGAATCTACCATAGTCTTCTGGTTCCTTTCTTTCTTCTATCTTCTAGTCATCAAACTCATCAACACGAACATTAGTACTTTCAATTATCTTATTTGTAACCTTATTTAGACATTTGTATGCTTTACTTTTGGTAGAATATCCTAAGAATATCCCTTCATCTCCTTTAGAATCAAATTTTCCATTTCTCTCATCTTTTAGAATAAAGCATTTACTTCCAAAAATTCTGAAATAACTTACAATAGGTTTGTGTCCAAACCATAGCTCATAAGGTGTTCAGTTGGAGTCCTTTAGTTGTACTCAGTTAAGCACATATACAGTTGTGCTGACAGCTTCCCTCCAATATGTCTGAGCAACATTCTTTTGTATCATCAGTGTTCTAGCACAATCAATTATTAACTTGTTCCTTCTTTTAGCAATGCCATTTTGCTGAGGTGTCCTTGGTGCAGAGACCTATCTCTTAATACCATGCTCATTATAGAAATTAGTAAATTCATCAGAGATAAATTCACCTCCTCTATCAGATCTTAAGCATTTAATTTATTTTCTAGTCTCTTTTTCTACCTTAGCATTATACCACTTGAACATTTTAAAAGCTTTAGATTTCTCTTTCAAGAACATAACAGTCATCAGTCTAATATAGTCATCAAGAAAAAGAATAAAGTATCTATCACTAGAACAACTCTGAGTTCTCATAGGACCACACAGGTTGGTATGAACCAACTCAAGTATCTTCTTTGTTGAGTAGTCTTTCCTTTTAAAGCTAGACTTAGTCATCTTACCTTTCTAACATTCATGGCACATAGCATGATCTGGTTTAGACAAGCTAGGCAACCCTCTAACTCTTTTCTTCTTACTAATCTTGACCATGTTATCAAAATTCACATGACATAATCTTTTGTGCCACAACCATGCATCTTCATCCTTCATTATCAAACAAGAAGACTGATCAATATCAAGATAAAATAGGTTACCTCTGGATTGTATACCAGTTCCAACAAGTCTTCTTCCATCATCATATATTTTCAAATTTTTGCTCTCAAAAGCAAGTTAGTGGCCTGAATTGTTCAACTGTGCCACACTTAACAAATTATAGTTCAGTCCATCTACCCAGTATGTATTTTCACATTTAATTCTTTCATTAATCATCAGCGAACCTTTACCTCTTACCATACAAGGTGCATCATTGCCCATTCTCATAGATCCTCCATTGTATTCATCAATTTTATCAAATTTCTCTATATCATTGGTCATATGATGTGTACACCCATTGTCTATGATCCATGTATCATTTCTATCTACTCTAGAGATTAGTGTTGTCTCTTCATGTTTCTCTTATTCCTCTGAATCATCTTTCATAGCAACAAATACTACTTCTAAATCATCATTAGTGTCAGATTTAGATTCAATATCTTTAGCTATGTAACATACCTTTTTCCCTTTGTCATAACTATCTCGGTTATCTCTATTGTTGTATTGGTAGCCTCTGTTGACTCTTCTCCCATAGCTTCCTTCTGATCGGTCTTTGGATCTATCATCATCTTTCTTGTGTGGACATCTAGTAGAAATGTGGCCAACCTCTTTACAATTAAAGCATGCCAAAGGTATCTTTCCTCTATATCTTCCTTTTCCTTTGGGTAATCTTCTAGCCATAAGAGCTTCAAGCTCATCAAGTTCATTATCGGTATTGCTATCACTATCACCATTCTTATTTTTCCTGGTACACTTACTAATCTTCAAAGAAGACATGAAAGCAGATTCAACAGAAGGAACAATACTATTGTCAAAGTTGTTTAATTCAAAGTTTGTAAGCTTATTGATTTGTGTGTCAAGGGTAAGATTGGATATGGCTCTTGTTTCATGAATTGAAAAGATCCTGATTGCATAAATTGGTAGCAAAGTTCTGAGAATCTTACTTATCACTATTTCATCATCAATAACTCCATCAGATGCTCTAATAGCATGCACTACTTCTTTCAGTCTATTTGTGTATTGCACAATGTTCTCACCTTCTTTCATCTTCATATCATCAAAACGACCTCTTAGACTTTCTACTCTGGCTCTCTTAACATTCAAATCTCCACTATATATTAAATTTAGCTTATCCCACATGGCTTTGGAAGTAGTGCATCCCTTAATGTCATCAAATTTGGCATTGGTATAGGTAGCAACAAGTTCCATCATAGTAATATTGTGTTCATGCCTATCCTTTAGTTGATCAAGATTCAGGGGACCTGGTGTTGGTTCAATGTAGCCATTCTCCATCAGATCTAGTGTAGAATTCCCAATTCCAGATATGTGCAACTTCATCTAGATTTTCCATACTGTGAAGTTTTTTTTGTTCTACTTTGGCACTTCCCTCTTATACATCTTGAGATCTTTGTGCTGAAGTCCTTAAAACTCTATTCTAAGCAACCGATGCTCTGATACCAATTGTTGGAATAACTAAGACGGGGGTGAATAAGTTAAACACTGTCCCAAATCAAAATGTATAAATTAAAACAAACATTCCAATTTTTAGTACTTAGTAAACAAAAATTACTTTCACTATTTGTGTTTTTACCGATTGTTAGTCTAAAACTTATAGTAGGTATCGATGAAATCTAACATGTAATATGCAAAGAATGATAACACCAAATATCACAATCAACACATGACACATGAGATTTAACATGGAAAACCTTTGAAGGGAAAAACCACCTAGGATCGGCAACCCAAAAAATGTTCACTCTTCTGAAGTGAGGTCAGTGAAGACCCAACCCTATTAAAGATTACAAACACACTGTCAGGTGTGACCTTGTTAGAGGATTTTAGACTAGAAGTTATCATCCAACCAACAGTCACTCTGGGGTTGATAAGATAACAATGTTCATTCTATGAATGAGACATCATAAGACTTTCTTAGTCCACTCGGTTAAGAGATTTGACTATGTACAATGGTTAAACATGTAACAGTAGATGATCTGCCTTAATACAACTTCAATTGTAGATTACAGATCAATATTTTTCTCATACAAATCCTTCTAATCAATGTAACACTTCAGATTCAACAATGTATTAACTTACTGTTCATTGGTAATTACTCTCTTTAGCTCAGTAACTATTCTATAGCTTAGTTCTTATTAACCAATATGATCAGAATGCATGAAAACTTCTTCATGCAATAATTCTGTAGTATCTTCTTCTTTCGACATCTTTCAACTATGAAACCAATGTCTCTTATATAGAAAAGTAAATCATTTTATTTTCCTCCATAAGATTTTGCCACTTTAGGCTTCCTCGACTGATGTGTCAGTAACACATTTCAATGTGCTCCATTACATCCATTTGATTTATGTTAGTTGTTGATCTTCATAACAAAAATTATCTGTTACCTTGATTTCATACACTTTACAGCTCATCACTTTATCGGTTAAACTAATCATTCAATTCCTTTATGTTTTTCTCGGTTAACAAAGAAATGTGTCAGTGAACACAAGCTCGATTAACACTGTGCTTGGTATAGACTACACTTCATTGGTGTATACTGAAATGCTTTCATTTACTGACAATAGTTCTTTGTGTCTCTCAGCTCTATTCTTCATCATAGATGAATACAACATAATAAAGTCAATTCCATCAAGTCATAGACTCGTCAACAAGTTACTCAGTGTATTCTTTATCCTCATCTGACCTATACATCTTCCTCATGTAGATATTTCTATTCTTCACCTCTTTCACCTTCCTTCAGATGTGTCAGTATAGTAATTTACAAGATAAGTATTGTCAAACTAGTTGACATCAATGACAACACAATACTGATTTAATCATCTTGCATTATCTAATCATCAACTCCTTAGTAATCTTGAGTTACAGATTCTTCATTCTGGTTCCAAATCAGTTGTAGTTCATCACATAGTATGTGGAACATGTGCAACAATGAGAGGATGATAATGTGATAAGATCACTAAAGGTGGATCTCACACACAAAGAGGTATGTGATGACAACTATCACACCTAAAGTGGAAATTCTCTTAACCATGTGCTAAAATGAAATGCAAACTCCTAGGTGTCACAATGACAAGTAATATGCAAATGCATTATCCTAAGTAAACTTAAGTAAAGTGTAAATAGTAAATACTTAATTAGACCAACACCCCCCCTTAAGTGAAACTTAGGGGAATGCACTTAAGCTCTCAATGCAAGATAGGTCCCAACAACGAGTCCATATTAGGTACCCATGTACAATATGCAAGAACAATGCAATCTCTCATAAAGCAAAGAAAGAGGGAAAACCTCATGGGAAAAACCCTCCCCTAAAAAGAGAGATGAAAAACAAGATGCATGGATGGATGGAGTAATTAAGGCCCCCCCATTATGACATACATCATGCATATACAATAAAAAATCCCCCTGTAGGAAGGAATCAAGGAGACATGATATCCCTTGCATAATGAATAATCTCCTACAAGGATGGTGGGTGCTTGAAGGCAAAATATAGTCCAATGCCTACAAACAACATTTTTCCCCTTAGGAAGAAGATACACTAAGTATAGATGCAAGAAGGCTTCCCATTGTGGATAGGAAGTAGGAAGGGGAATCCAAATGAAGTATGATGTCTTTGAAGTATTCCCATGTGGTGCCATGTCCTTGGTTGATGAATATGCCATGAACCAATCAGGAAAATTCCCAATAGAAGGTGACAAACAAGGAACCAATGGTAACTGATCCATGTAAGAATTTGGATCAAAATCCAAAGACAAAGATGTCTCCTCAACTGAAGTAGGAAGAGAAGTAAGAAAGCCCCCCCTCAATGTAGAATGTACACCCATGATAGATTCTCCTGGATCAATGTAGAAACTACACCATGAAAAATAAATGATATTCCTCCCCTTAGGAAGAAATAAGTCCATAGGTGTATCAATGAATCCTCCCCAATCTCTAGGAAGAATCCTCAAAATGTATGATGTCTTAGGAAACTAAATAGGAATCTCCAACACATAAGTATGATCAAATTGAACCATGCAATGTGACATCTCAAGTCAAGTTCAAGACTCATGAAAACCAATCTCCAAAGACTCAAATGTCTTCTCTAAAGTTAAAGAGACCTCCTCCAAATGTTGTATCAAAGGATCCACAATCATGTCAATCTCGAAAGAAGGATCAAGTGGAGAATGAAGATGAGGGTCAGCATACTCCCTCAAAAATATTGAAGAAGGATCATCTTCAACAAAGAGAAGATGAATATCATCAATGAAGTCTCCCAAATCTGAAATGTAGGACTCCACAAACAAAACTACAATGTATGTCAAGTACTCATCCCATGGAACCAAGTCTAGAAGATAATGAATATCCTGTTGCACTGAATCACCTGAACCCATGGCTATGTGAATGCAAGCATCATCAAGAGAAAGACTAGATGTGATATCAATAGGAGGAGAAGGAGTTGTAACTAGAGGTTTTGGACGTTTTGGAAGTGGAGGAATATGTGGATCTCCATACATTTCCCAAAGAACACTCCAAATATCAGGAATATTTTTTGTCTCATCTTCATAGTCAACAAGGGAATCCATAACATCCATATCCATATTCCAATAGATAACCTTAATAACTTCTGAGTAAGAGTCCCAATTGAAAGGACTTTTAAGTCTATACTCATATAAATAGGGAAATAGGTTATGCTCACTAAGATGAGAAAGAACCAATTCACTCCATTGCTTATAGTTTCCTCTTGTCAACTTAATTAAACCATCCATGATATACTTCTCACATGAAACAATAAGATCAAAAAATCAATGCACCCCCCAAAATGCAAAGAACCAAAGAACTCCCCAAAATGATGATTTTGGCACTTTATAGATAGTGCGTGTACAATTACCACTTTCCAAAATGAACCAAAGTGGACTTCTAATTTTGACGATTACAACAAAAAATATGAAGCTATAGTAGACTGAAACAAATAAGACACAAGATCCCTCAAAGATCTAATCAATTACAAGTGTAAAAATAGGCCAAAATAGACAAAATTCTAAAAGTACTATGTCTACTCATAATTTTTCCAAACTAATAACAGATCTGGAAGGTAGACAAAAAATCATGAACTTTAAAAAAAAATAGCACCTGAAAATGTGTCTATATGAGCCCGAACGAAGCCTCTAAAGTTGTAAAAATTGGGATTTGCAATTTTTAGAAAATATGAGAAATAGAGATCAGAAATAACCTGCACCATTGTGTAGATTATGAAATTCTACCCCAAAACAAAAAAAATTGCTTGAAAAAAGGAGTCTGGATGACTGAGATATCGCTGATTGAAAATTGCCTCTGAAATTATTTTTTCTGAATCGTCGTCGTCGAACCTTGAAAATTCAAATGGCTCTAGATTTGGCTTTAGATATCTGATTTGGATGAAACAAAAATTGATTTAGAGGTTTTTGGACCTTCTCAATGTGATTCAAACCTCTGATTTGCACCAACAATCTCCAATTTTGATCTGCAATAAAATTCTCTCAAAATAGGATATACAATGAAACTCCTATGGCTCTGATACCATGTAAGAATTTTGATATCACTATGATACGATGTAAGAATTTTCCTAAGGAAAAGAATAAATGTGAAGATCTAGAAGCTCAAGAGATAGCACAAGAGAGATAGGCAAAATGATCAAATAATTGATTATAGCCAAATTGAATTGAATACAAAGTAGGAGTGCCTAAACATATAGGCAATGCAATAAGAATACATGATAAGGAGATGATAAGATATCACCCATACAAGGTGGAATCACATGTCCACCAAAGGTGGATCATCCTCCATTGTACATCAAAGTATGTGCAACATGTGCAATGATGAGAGGATGATAATGTGATAGGAGCACTAAAGGTGGATCTCACACACAAAGAGGTATGTGATGACAACTATCACACCTAAAGTGGAAATTCTCCTAGCCATGTGCTAAAATGAAATGCAAAATCCTAGGTGTCACAATGACAAGTAATATGCAAATGCATTATCCTAAGTAAACTTAAGTAAAGTGTAATTAGTAAATACTTAAATACACCAACACTAATAAATAAGATTCATCATCAGTGGGAACGTGATGAAGAGGTTCACATACTATCAAACTCTTCCTCAAATTAAGAGTGACAATATCCTTGGTATTACTTTCAGAAGAAAGATAACCAAGTGTTCAAAAAAGCCCCATCAATATAAGATATTAAAATAAATTCAAGGCCCAAAACACCACAAAATTTATATTTCCTTTCCATTTCCAATTGAAGGGGAAAAATCATGGTTACCCCTTCAAATGATCAGACTTTGTAAACATGTGTGAGTGTGTGGTAAACCTAGAGAAATTAAAATCAAATTAGGTTGTACTTCAACCACAAAATGTTGAATTCATTTTACTTCTATAAAAGAGTCTGGAATTTTAGAAACTAAGGGTCAAAACTTTGGGAAAAAAATTGATTGAAGCAGAAATTGCCAGTCAGCCAAACCTCTAACCCCATTCCAGAAACCAACCCTAAGGAATAAACTCTTGGTATATGATTGATAGGTACATCTATATTTAACTTAGCACCACTCAAAGATTGGGCATTGATTCTAAGGCTTCTAATTCCAGCCTCACTACTAAGCAACAAAGAATGGTAGGGCCTTTTTAACATTGTACTTCTTTCTTATAATTGAATGTCCTCTATGAGTTTCACTAACCTATTTTCAAATTTTGTGGACATCAATATAAAGTCTCTTTCTTTATTTCCTTTTGTTTCTCAATTGAAATAAAATTAGTCATCATGTTTTCTATTTTCTTCCCTTCTTTCACATTGCGAAATTTGTGTACATGCTCTCTTTGTTATAATTTATTCTTGAAAGGGTAACCCATTTAATTTTATGCTTCACTTCTAAATTCTTCTTCTATTCATAGTGTGGTTATTGTCCTATATGGTAATTTTGAATGAACTTTCCTAACAGGGAAATTTAAATTGGGGCATTTTGAGGGATCAAAATAAGTTTGTAGTTGTTGGGTTTTGAGATAATTGTACCCGCCTTAGGAACTATTTGACACAATGATGCAAGAGATTATATGCCTGGTGTGGATGCATTATATTCCTTACTCTCTAGAATGTTAATAACTGTCAAATATTGTAGACCATCATGGGATCTAAGTTTAGTTGAGGATTATTTATAGAACTAGTATAATAAAAGAATTGTCTTGCCCTTTTCACTCATTTCACCATGCAATAGGACCATTCCACAAGGAATTTGACTACTACATTCCACAAAAAAACAAACAAACTCTTAAGCAAGACATTGTTCAAAGAACAACTCACCTTGTTCATGTAAAAGGCCATGATGCTATTGTTGCTATTCATAAGAAGAATTATGGGTTCACTCTTACTTTTAATAGAAGATTTTCTCAATCCATTTTAGATCTTGAACATTTGAGGCTTGTAATGTTCTGAGGTGTTAGACCTTGAGATTCATAACACAAGCCTCAATATCATTGGAATTTCTTGATTGAATAACTCGAAGAGTGCAGCACAATCTTTGGGTAAGTGCACCAAGATGGTGTGCAAAAAGGGGGGTATAAGTGGCCACTTTTTTTCTTTTTTTTTGAAATCAGGTAATCCTGAACTTGAAAGAGAAAATGAAGGGTCTTGCACTCAAAATTAGAAGAAGTGTAAAGAATAATAATTATAGTACTCTAAATCTAGTTTCTAAACTACTAAATTATTTTTTCAATGGATAATATTAAGAGGGTCAAACCCTCCATGCATGAAAAATTGTTCTATATTTTTTGAGAAAAAACATAGTTCATAGCTATTTTCGTGTGCTCAACAAAAGATATAGTTAGATTTAATATTTTGAAAAACCACTTGGTAGGATGGTAGGTAAGACTGAGATCTAGAACTTGTATTTTTTTACATAATTTTTTGTTCAGTACTTTTTTATGATTTTTTGAATTGATCACATCCTGAAAATTTGGTACCTGTTTGTGCGCTGGGCATAACTTGCATCAAAATAATAAAAAATAAAATCTTATTTTTTTCAAAGTGTATAGATTCAGGTGTATAATAGTAATATGTAATTTTTTTTGAAAGCTTCTCTCTCTCTCTCTCTCTCTCTCTCTCTCTCTCTCTCTCTCTCTCTCTCTCTCTCTCTCTCTCTCTCTCTCTCTCCACTTTTGTGTTTCTTGCACAAGGCATTCACGTTATGCAAGACTATGCTTTACACTTTTCTATTTTTGCATAGGGCACATGAGCTATGCAACACTAAAATAAATGGTCTAATTTGTTAGAGATCTCTTGAAAGAGGCCTATTTTTTCTATAAACTATTTGATTTCTGCATTTTATCCAATAAATATTCTCTTTTCATGGTGTTGAAGGTGACAAAGAAGCATATTCTATCAATTTGCACCACCTTTTTGTTTAAAAATCAACACCAAATTGTGAAAGTTAATCATTCTTCACCGAAATTTATCGATTGAGGTAAGTTTTTTAATTTTTTACATGTGAAATGTGAATAAGGAGTCTTTTGGTTTATAATTGGTATGATATAGACTTGTTCAATACATAATTTGATATAATTATAATAAATTTATATTATAATTTATCATATTGTAAGAGATATATATTATAATTTGACTTATTGTAATATATTTATATTATATTTTTAAAATTGTAATCAATTCATATGTAGAAATCATCATCATGCTGAGGAAATGAGCAAAGACTTTAACACAGAAAGAGCATGAAAGAGACAAAGAAAAGAAAAGGGAAAGAATGAGACAACTTCATGAACACAAAAAATTTCATACCATAGAAGAATATTTTTCTTTGGATGAGGAACATGAAACATCAATAAAAAGTAAGAGAGAATTGAAATTGGAAACAAAAAGACAATGAATGAGAAACTTGCGTGCAATAAGACTATTGAATTATGAAGATGCGGGCACATCTTCTATGAGTTCCCAAGTTGAATAGACATCATCATCCAATGTTGGAGGCACACCATTGTATCATGTTGAAAGCACACCATTGTCTACATCCCAAAGTGGAGGCACACAATTATATCATGTTGAAGGCACACCATTATCTACATCCCAAGGTGTAGGCACAACATCGTGTCATGTTGAAGGCACTTAAGATGGTACTCAATTCACACATAATATTTTTGATGCTCCTAGAATTGTTTATAGAAAGCCAAAATATTTGATTGATATTGATACTAACATTTTGCAAGCAATGCATGACAAGATTCCAAAGCATACTTGTCAAAGAAAAGCTAATCATATTTGGAGATCATTTTTTGAGAATTTAAATGTGACAGGAAGATGTCAACTATGTGTTGAAATGATGAGAAATCTGAAATTTAGGCCCATCATGAAGATTCTCGGGCTAAGAATGATGGATGAGTCAAGTGAAAAATCTATTGTAAAGAATATAATGACTGCATATGAGAGTGTGGGTTTTACATCACATACAAAAGATAGTAATGTCACACAATGTGTACTTACATCAACAATGGTAAGCAATCAAATGAAGAAATATCGACTCATTAGAAAGTCAAGAAAAATATTTAAAATAAGTAGAAAGTCTCTATTGAGAGCCATGGGAAGGTGTCAAAGAGTGGAAGATCCAAATAGCAATGAGTTATGGGTATTTTCCGGTAGACTACTATGTAAAGATAAAGAAATTGTTGAAGCTTTGAAATTCTTGATTGAAGAATTTTGGAAGAATAAAATAGGGGTATCTCCTAATCAAAGAGATGTTGTAAGACGGAGGATTGGTATTCTAATTCATGTTCCACATCCAAAACATTTTTTGGATTCAACTCAGCCATAATTCTTTGGAAAATTTATACAAATGTATCCTCAAATTAAAATTAGGTAGAGATATTTTGAAATGGGTAAACCTTTTTATGTGAAGATAATTCACACACGCACAACTTGTTATTGTAGGGTACATATTGAATTTTCTAACCATTTTGATGTTTATAGGAATATATGTGTAGATTTGCACTCTAACAATGTTTTGCAAGATTGTAACATAAATGTCCCACCTAGATTGAAATAGTGGATGGTCAACAATTTTACAAGCTCTCATGCTTGAATGGTACATGCATAGATTGTGGAGGTTTGTGAAATTTTTCAATTTCTCAACATATGGAGAGTACACATGCAATCAATAATGAAATAGTGGAATTTGGAAAATATAAGACTATGACATACAATCTAAAAGATGGAAAAGAGGCTAAAAGATGTGATTTAGTAATTGAAAAAATTCCAATGTATCAGTTCATGGACATTTTTTGTAAAAAAATTATATATGAGTATGAAAGGCATACACATAGAGCATGATGGTTAGATATGCAATTTAAGTTGTGCAAGGACATATTCCCACCTGATACCATTGTTTCAGTTATGGACTTTGTAGAGAAATATAGACTACAACCACAGAATGAGGTGCAAGAAAAGTATTACAGCTCTCAACAGGTTGTTATATTTTTTCATATAACATTCATGAATTCACATGATAGTATAGAGGAGAATAAGAAGATATTGAGGGAGTATCATTTTTATATCAACGATGATCACTCAAATTATACAGATTTTGTACATGGTTGCTTTCAACTATTTTATGGTGATTTTTCTAAAAAGGGCATATCATATCATCAACATATCATATGGTCAGATAATTGTGCATCACAATTCAAGAATTCTCGAATATTTCATTGGTTGTGCAGGATGCATAAGATTACTAGAATTCAATATATATGGAATTTCAAAAAGGCGAGTAATGGAAAGGGAGAGCACGATGGTGTAGGTGCTTGTATTAAAAGAGCCTTAGCATGTAAAGAATTAAAGTACAAAGAGCCAGCAACATTGTCAGATGTGAGATATATTTTCTAGTGGTGTAATGCTACAATGGGTCTAGGTAATGAAGGTGAGTCTACAGGTCATAGATTTTTTTGTTTGATGAATGAAACTAACATTGCAGCATATGAGGATTTTTGTACACTGACAGGATCGAGTGAGCTACACTCTTTTAGAATTTATAATGCAGGTGCATGGAGTATCCACACACGACATATGGTGTGCTTTTTTTCATCATGTGTAGATGAATATTGGGATGGGTTCGAGTCAAAGGAATGTGTCGATGAATGGTATACATGTATTTTGAGCCCACTTGCCTCCTATCATCCCCATGAAACTAACATAAATAGAATCATCCATTTACTTTGATCGCTTATCTGATCTAGTACAACCAGGTAAATTTTCCACATACAAATAATCTAAAATTTAGTACTATATCATAAATATTCAGTAAACTAATGTCCTCATTATGTTTATATCATTACAGGTCATATTTTTGTTTTTATTACACCTGAAGAAAATGAAGAAGGGACATATTATTATTGGTGTCATTGTGTTGATGCAAAAAAGAAATTGGATCACTCGGTTATCAATGGTGAAGAATTAGAATACCCTATAGGAGCGGTGGTTGTAATTGGTACATGGCTTAGGTGGTATGCTATGAAGAACCCTAGGTTGTGGTTGTTTGAGGATTGGGAGACACGTAGTTTGATTCTTCATCATTTGAACCTCGTTGTTGCATCAAATGTCCACTTGATCAGATATGGGGGAAGACCACATAATAAAATTCTTTGGAAGGTTCATGAGTCAGACCACGAGGCAATACTTGAGACAATCAAGGGTAGGGCAGATCCAATTGGTTCATTGGACTAAATTGAGATAAAAAAATATTGTAATGTCAAATATATTTGAATACATGTGCATATAACATGTATATTTATATAGCACTATAAATTGGGTGGACTGTAAATTGCTTATGCATTACCCTATATGTATAACGGGAAGTTTGTAAGATTTACTGACAACTTTCTCTTCTATTTTTGGTGGCAATATAGGAGGTTTTCTTTGCTCGACTCTTTCCTCCTAGTGCTCCTAATAAGTTGAGTTGTAAAAATATTTCTCATTATTAATAAAAAATACTTTATGATATTATGCCAATGACTTGCGGGCACACAATAGTTGGAAGGCCATGGAAGAGCCTTAAGGAACCAAGTCAACTTAAGGATTCTACAAGTGTCCTCGAACTCACTCAAGGAGTTTGATGCAAAGGTGGTGTGTAAGACTCTTTGATCTCATACCCTGATTGAAATGAGTGCTTAATTAGTTAGCAAGTGAGACAAATTCTCATATCAAACATCCATTCAAGGATGCACTATCTAGGCTTCTCCCAATGCACCTAGAGCCTCCAAGTTATCAAATCTCCAAGAAAGACTTCTAGCCTTGTTCCAACACCTTAGAATTCCTTAACATAGTTAATGTACCATGTTTCACCAACCAAACAAGTCTGGTTTAGTGTTCTCCAACACAATCCACTCCAATGGCCCTTTAGGCTAGTAGCCTTCACCAATCACAAATTGACCTTTTTCTCTCAAACTTCCCAAATGACTTAGAAAAATATTGATTGTTTTATATACCCTTTCAGGTTCTCTAAATCCTCTTCAAGTATCAGGTTACACTCTTTTGGACCATATACAAGATCGAATAACCTAGTAACCCCAAACTAGGCATAATTCACCCTCATTTACAAAATAACTTATAAACGTACTTACTCCCTTGACCCCAAAGAAAGAAAAAGTCTTCCATAAGGTTTCAAAACAAAATATTCTCAATTTTTTAACATCTCAACCCTTACTCATTCTTCTATCTGCAAAACCCTTACTTCTAGGGTCATTTATCTAGGGCTTGCACAAAACCCAGTCTCTATCAAGAACACTAGTTAATTACTCTTCCTTATTAACAAATAAAATACTAAAAAAGTTCCATGGAAAGGTAAATAAGAACCAAGGCAATGTGATGTAGAACCCTCTACTATTCCCAAAATGAACCCAACTCAACTTGAGGATTCTACTAGTGTCTTAGAACTCACTCAAGGAGTTAGTCTCACTCAAGGGTCAAATAGAGTGCTCTGACTTTAGAAAACCAACACCTCATAAATTTTGAACAAGTTCACTTCCTCTGATCTCTTATTCCAATTTATCTTGACACCACACACAAGGACCCCGATCTAGGCTTCCCAATGCACCTAGAGCCTCCATTATGTCAAAAATTCAGAGAGGGTTTCCACCTTCATTCTAACACAAAATAGCATCTTAACATGGTCCATTTACCATGTTTCACCAACCCACCAAGTTTGGTCAACTCATCTTCCACCAATCCACTCCAACAACCCTTTAGGCTTGTAGCCTTCACCAGTCACAAATCTACCTTTTTCTTCCAATTTTCCCAAACAATTCCAAAACTAATAACTAATTTAGATAACCTTTTGGGTTCTCTAAATCCTCCCCAAGTCTCAGGATAGACTCCTTTGGACCATATGTTAGATCTAATAACCTAGCACCCACCAAATAGGCATAATTCACCCTCATTTACAAAGAAACTCACAAAGGTACTCATCCCTTTGATTCCCAACCAAGGAAAAATATTTACTAAGGTTTAAAAATAAAATATTCTCAAGGTTTTATGGCTTCATCCCTCACCTACACTTCTAGCCACCAAACCCTTGCTTCTAAGGTCACACAACTAGGGTTTGTTCAAAAAGACCTTCAACACTATCTCTAGATCAAACCAATGGTTCCAACACATAATTTTGATCCCATACAACAATAATCCATCATGAAATGTATCTATTCTTAAGGGCCTTTTCTCTTCGAGTGACTAGTGCAAGGTCGACACCCTTCAATCACCAAACTACCACCTCTCTATGGCTTCCAAACACATCATCTCCATGTCCCTACATAAACACAGTATGATACAAGGATAAAAATACATATTTAAACCTCTCCCACCAATCATAGTAGGCAAAGGGGTGGGAGAGTCACTTCATTGTGAAGTCTTCAAACCCAAAAAGTTGACTATACCCTCTAAAGCCCAGTCACAGTCAGAGACCAATCAATTCCTTGAATTTAATAACAATAAAAACACTTAAGGGATTGCATGAACATGTAATAAAAACATTATCTTCATCCCATACAACAATAATCCATCATAAAAAGTATCTATTTTTAAGGGCTTTCACTCTTTGAGTGACTGGTGCAAGACCGACACCCTTCAATCACCAAACTACCACCACTCTGTAGCTTCCAAACACATCATCTCCATGTCCCTGCATAAAAACACTATGATAAAAGGATAAAAATACATATTTAAACCTGTCCCACCAATCACAGTAGCCACAGGGGTGGCAAAGTCACTTCATTGTGAAGTCTTCAAACCCAAAATGATGACTGTACCCTCTAAAGCCCAGTCAGAGTCAGGCACCAGTCAATTCCTTGACTTTAATAACAATAAAAACACTTAAGGGATTGCATAAACATGTAAAAAAAATACAAGGTAATTTTATTACACCATAATCCAACCAAAAATATGTTCTATCCAAGCATATGAATGCACTGTTACTCTAATTTTTCCACGGGCAGATTCACTGTTGCAGAGAATTTGAATGTTTTAATTGATTCATAATCATTACATTGGTTCTTCTTCAAACCATAGTCCACCATGCCATGACCACTCACGTGGTTCTCCAATGAAATAGAATCCTACACTCTAAGAATCGACTGCAACCATTCCTAACTACCCAAAAAACTATCTAAAAACTGACAGTCAACCAAAATATGATTAAATAGTGTTGTCAAGTTGACAACCAATGTTGTCAACTCAAAAACATGATTCTAATTCCCCTCTTATAACCTTTAAAAGGTTTAAAAAAACCTTATTAATCCAAACTAACCCTCTAGCCTCCATATGATCCTTATAGGCCATAGTTGCATTAACATGCAACTTTACATCATTTTAGCATCTTTTGCACTTTTGAGTGCATTTACATGTTTTGATGGCATTAATAGCTAGATAACAATCTTAGATATCCCTATAGTTCCTTGACCCTTACATTTTACCTTGGATCCATTAAGTGATCCTAAGGTTACATAGTTAACCCTCATGCCATTAAATGGCTTACATAGCATATTTGTCGATCATAATATCAAATGATCCAAAAATCATTACAAACATGATGAAAATAATATAAAATGACCAATCATGGTCCAATAAATTATCAAATGATCTCAAATGGTCTTGTCCCATCACCCAAGGATCCAAAATGACCCTACCATACTTCCATTGCTCTGGAGTTGACCTTGGTGCTCCTACACCACAATGTCCTCACATCATGATCCAATCCTTACACATCACCAAAACATATTTGAAAACACTGCTAAGGTTGACTATACCCATGGGACAATACACAGTTTTCCATATCAAAACCCTAGATGACCTTATAGGTTATTAACTGATGTAGGGGCATCCAAGTTTGAGGCAAGGGCTTCAGTGTCCTCAGTGAAATTGCATACTTGGGAACAAGGAGATTTCTTGGAGGCTTGTGAGATCAAGTTTAGATCTACCTTAGGGTTTCCATCAGCTTTTGATTGTCTTCAAAGATTAATTGGCTAGTGATTGTATTGGATCTAGTTTTGAATCTTGAAGAATTGTTTTCTGATTGTAATTGGCCCTAACCCAAAAGGCTTTACAACTGGTCATGTTAATGAAAATTAGAGTTAAACAATTATTTGTGTTGCATTATTGAGTAATCCATTGTGTTGTTCTGGTGGCTGCAAGGTTTGGATTGTCCTTTATTGGATCTACCATCCTTGACTACATCAGGTGGTATCAGAGTGAAGTTTGTTCCTATTGGAGCGAAGTTGATCTTGTGGTGTGAAAGATAACCTAGCAAGGCTGATCTTGTTAAGTTGATCTTGCTGATGCAGAGATCATATGATCTTGATTACAGATCTGTGGCACTAAACTTGTGAAATTGTGCCCTAGTTTTTTGCAAGATTGCAGGTTGTGATCTGACTTGTACACAACTTGGAAATTGTCACAAGGTGGTTAGTGAGGGTTTGTTGTAGAGGGTTTATTTGCATATCTTTAAGGATGCCTCCAAGAAGATTGGACCCTAGAGTTATTTTTGATCTTTGTGATACTATGGAATCTTGGATCATAGAGAAAGTGAAATTAGATTTCAGATCTGAGATGGAATTGATGAAGAATAACATGGTTGCCAAGATCATGAGAGCTGTTACTGGTATACCTCAGAATGTTGGTACTGAGGATGGCTATGAAGAAGCTATTGAAGAATTCAAACTTGTTGGATCTAGTGGTGATGACCAGAGGGATAGATCTGGTGAAGACAAAAGTGCTCAGTTACCTAGATCTACTGCTCAGTTTAGTAATTACCAAATGGAAGCTTTTACTATCTCTAGTACTTTGAAGCGCGATAATCTGATTGATTAGATTGGTGAACTTGAAGATTTCTTTGAGCTAGAAGAAATTGAAGATCCTCTTCGGGTGAGATTAGCATAGACTAAGTTGAAAGGACATGCTGCTCTTTGGTGGAAATAACTACAAAGAGATAGAGAGGATGAAGGTGAAATGAAGATTAATCAGTGGAGGTTGATGGTGACAAAATTGAAAGCTAAGTTCATACCGGTTGACTATGAGCTTGACTTGTTTAAGAAGTTGTAGAATCTAAAGTAGAAGGATTTGTCTATTGAAGATTATACTAAGGAGTTCTACAAGCTTACTATTCGGTCTAGACATAGAGAACTTGGAAGGAAAAGGTAGCTCGATATGTGAATGGTCTGAGATTCAATATTCAGGATGAGCTTGGTATGCTGAAGATTGATTCTATTGAAGATGCTTATCAGTATGCTCTAAAGGTAGAAGATAAGTTGAAGAGGAAAAAACCTAATAACTCTCGAGGGAGGGAGAAAATTGATCACTCAGTGAAGGATGAACCAATTGATGCAGAAGATGAATAAAAGCTTGTGGAACCTAAGAAGAAGATAGGTATAGTTATCTTTAAGCTAACTTACTATAACTGTGGAGAGGAAGGACACCATTCTTTTGAGTGTACATAGAAGATGGTTGACCAATGAACTACTATGGTGAATGAGAACATTTAGAATGAACCTGAATCAGAGAACTTGCTGCTTCAGTGAACATTTCTTGGTACAAAGGATAAACCTTGTCAAAGGAGTAACTTGTTTAGGACCCGAAGAAAATTTGAAGGTAAACTCTTTGATGTTATTGTTGATAGTGGTAGTACTAATAACCTTGTTGTTGAGGACATGGTTAGGACACTTGGTTTGAATAGAAAGAAACATCCATGTCCTTATAGGATTGGTTGGTTACAAGATGATCATGCTTTGGAAGTTAGAGAACAATGCTTCATTGATGTTCAGATTGGCCAATGTAAGGATCTTATGTTATGTGACATTGTGAAGATGAATAGTTGTGATATACTATTTGGTAGACCTTGGACATATGATTGCAGAGCTATTTATGACTGTGTGAAGAATTTTTTTACTGTTGAGAAGGATGATAGGAAGTTTTCACTGATGCCTTTGATGGATACAACACTTGGTAGGAGAAGCTCGAGTATTGGTTCCTGAGTTGAGTTGGTGGATCAAGAGAAAATGAATGATCAGTTTGGAAAAAACACCTACATGTTGTCTAGAAAATATTTGAAGAGACAGAGGAAACTGAAGTGGAAGAATATGCAAGCAGAGAAGATGGATGACTTGTATGTGAAGAACCAGTTTGGGGTTTATGTGCTGAACCCTGGAAGATGTTCTTCCCACATATGAACATATTTTGGAACCTAGGGTGGCTAATGCAGGGGCATCCAAGGTTGAGGTAGGGGCATTTTATGTCCTTGGTGAAACTACAAAAGTGTTTGTATTTTGGCTGGTTTTTACTCAGTTGCAGCCTTGACTGATGACCTCAATCATTGAAGGAAGCTTGGTCACTGAAGGAACTTGGTAGTCCCTGGTGCTTGGTGATAGTGTTACTTAGTCATTCCTATGGTGCTCGAAAATGCTTGGTGTGCTTGGTTAATTCATTGATGCTCAGTAGTTCTAACTTATCGACTGCAGTTCTGTGTGATTTGTTGGGCCAACTTGGTGCATTTATTGTTGGTAGCTATTGTTATAGGTTGATATGCTGAATTAAATATTTTTATACAATTGTAAGCTGACTTGTATGGAATTTAATTATTGTTAGGAAGAGTTAAGGGTTTCATCTTTCTGATTGTGGCTAATGATTAGTATTTAAGGAGGGTTTGGGTAGATGTTTAGGGAGACATGACTTGGCAGATCTGGATCTTAGATGCGAAGCCTAAAAGCTGAAGTTGGAAAAGTTGTGGAAAATATCTTGCATGATATTGCAAATCAGATTTCTATCTGATAGTTGTATTTGCAAAGCCAATGGTTTGCATACTTGGGAACAAGGAGATTGCTTGGAGGCTTGCAAGCTCAAGTTTAGATCTACCTTAGGGTTTCCATCACCTTCTGATTGTCTTCAGAGCTGAATTGGTTGGTGATTGTATTGGATCTGGTTTTGGATCTTGAAGAATGTTTTTCTTGTTATAATTGGCCCTAACCCAAAAGGCCTTACAATTGGGCATGTTAATGAAAATCAGAGTTAAACAATTATTTGTGTTGCATTTTGAGTAATCTACTATGTTGTTCTAGTGGCTATAAGGTTTGGACTATCCTTAATTGGATCCACCATCCTTGATTGTGTCATTAACCTTCACATAATTCCTTGGATCACTCAAGTGACCCCAAGGTTACATCATTATCCCTCATGCCATTTAATGTTTTACATGACATTATTGGTGATCCCATTAACCAATGATCACAATCTAGGCCTTCTCCCAATGCACCTAGAGCCTCCAATATGTCAAATATTCCAAAAAGTCTTCCACCCTAGTTATAATTTCTTAGAACATCTTAACATGGTCCATATGCCATGTTCCACCATCCCTCCAAGTCTAGTCAAGTGATCTTCAACCCAATCCACTCCATTAGTCTTCTAGGCTAGTAGCCCTCATGGTGCAGGACACATTGATGAAGGTGGGAGGGTCACTTGGGTGACTAATTAATTTGAATAAGATAAAAGACCTATAAGGTCTTTGCAATGTTATAAAATGGTTATTAAGCCATCTGATGTAATGATTTGATCCTTTAAGGATATAAAACATGTGATAATGCACTTGGTGCAAATAATGATGTAATTGCCAAATCTTGGTATAGAGAACCTAGGGGGTAAAGATAGGTCTTAGGAAGGGTTTAATGGTTTTAAAATTTTATTTGGATCATAAAAGAATAAAATCCAAATTTATAGTTTTAAGAGTTAATTTAAATAAGTTTTATAATTCAAAAATTTGAATGTAATAGCCAATTGCCTAGAGGAGGGAAGAGCCTAAAATAAGGTTAGTTTGTGTTGTTAGGAGTTCCAATTGACTTTGATTAGTTGAGGAGGTTGATAGGACTTTATTTAAGTGTTTGGAGGTCTGATATTTCATAATGGTACAGACTGAAGGAAAGATTTGTACGAACCATGTCTTTTTTGAGCAATAAAATTCAGATTTCTTGCAATTTATCATAGTTTTTTGATGTATCATTGAAATCCATACTTGTGCATGGTTGAGCTAAATTTTAAAAACCTCTTTTGAATCATTTTTATAGTCATTTCCATTGATTTGGTGCATTTCTTTTTGACCGGTTTGAAATAGTGATCGGAATTGTCTTGTTTTAAGATGTAAATTGAATGATCCATCCCCTTTTTGTAATTACTGTCACTTGGGTATGGATCCAATAATTATATTATAGCATTATAATAATTTAAATGCAAGAATGAGAAGGATTTTTTTGGTGGGCATTGATTGGAGGAGTTTGTTGGGGCTGAGGAGTGACCAAAGGTCATTGAGTTGAGCCAATGGTATAGAAGCGAGAGATCTAGCCCTTAGAGGTGGTCATTTTATGATTCAATCCATCTAAGGATGGTATAAGAATGGTGAAACAAATTTCATTTGGTTGGTATGGTGTTGGGAGGTCATACATTGAGAGAGCCCTAGTTTATAGGGGTTTTAAAGATCAATTTGGGGCTTTCATATCTAGAAGTGTCATAGAGTCAAAATGATTGAATTTTCTTCTAATTAGATCCATTTCATAGGACTATTGAAGAGTGAAAGGTCTGGGAGATGACCCATGATAGGGTTCCTTTTTTAAATGGGTGAATTAGGCCTCTCTAACAAAATAGAATCATCAATTTTAGAGTGGTTTGTCTCAAAACATGTTGGGTTGAGTTTGGGATATTATTGAAAAATTTCAAAAGGGTATATAGATCCTTGATTATTTTTTGAATTCTTTTGATAAGATGTGGATAAAAACACTATTTTATGACTGGTGAAGGCTACTAGGAGTAGTCGAAGAATGATAGTTTGATAGTTTTGAGCTAACCGATGCAAGTTGAGAGTTTGGGTGAAGTAGATAAGTTGTGTGTAAGGTCTTGAGAACCTTAGGAAGATTGAGAACACCTTGCAAAGGTGTTGAAGCCAATAGATTGCCTTGTTGGGTACAACCATGGGGTTGGAATGTTGATTGAAAACTTAATGAATGTGAAGGGTATGAGAGAAGGATTTCATGTTGTGAAGTCTAGGATGGTAAAGGAGGATTGAACTAATAGAGTAAATGCTAGTGACAACCTCATTTGGCACATAGAGTTGCTCGAATACTGACGACCACTTTAGGCTGAATTGTCCCTCAAGGTGCACTCAACATGAAGTTAGAGACCTTTATGGGGTCATATCTTAGAGCTCATGTCAGGTAGCATCAAAGAGTTAGGTGCTACATGACCATGTTGTTGAGGCCTATAATAACCTATCTCAGTTTTTAGAGATTCAAGTTCATTTATATTTGGCACCACATTCTCGATTGATGTCAAAACTTGAAGTGTTCCTCTGTTGAAATGGGCAACATTGTGTATCTTTCAAACTGTTAGTCGTAGCATCAAACTATCTACTCTAATAGCTCTGAATGGCTAGGTAAATGCTAGTGGAAATCTTTTTTGGCACATAGAGTCTCTCAAACATTGCAGACCATTCCGAACTGAAGTGTCCCTCAAGGTGCACTAAGAATGAAATTGGTGATCTTTACGAGCTCATATTTTAGAGCTCGTGGAAGGTAGAATCACACTGTCAAGTTCTATAGAACCATGCTACCGAGGACTACAATAAACTATCTTGGTTTTTAGATATTCAAGTTCATTTATATTTGAAAACACATTCTTAGTTGATGTCAAAATTCATAGTGTTCCTCAGTTGAAATTAGCAACATTGCATATCTTTCAAACCATCAGTCGTAGCATCGAACCGTCTGTTCCAAAAACTCCAAATGGCTGGGTAAATGCTAGGGGAAACCTTGTTTGGAACATAGAGTCACTTGAACACTATCAACCACTCTAGGTCAAAGTGTCCCTCAAGGTCCCTTCAACATGAAATTGACAATCTTTACAGGGTCAGATCGTGGAGCTTGTGTGAGGTAGCATCGAATTGTTAGGTGCTGCAAGATCGTGTTGCTGAGGCCTACAATAACCTATCTTAGTTTTTAGAGATTCAAGTTTATTTATATTTGGTACCACATTCTCTATTGATATCAAAACTCATAGTGTTCCTCAGTTGAAATGAGCAACATTATGTATCTTTCAAACCATCAATCGTAGCATCAAACCGTTTATTCCAAAAGTTCTGAATGCTCAGGTAAACTCTAGTAGAAACCTCATTTGGTACACAGAGTCACTCAAACACTACCAACCACTCTAGGCCAAAGTGTCCCTCAAGGTGCACTCAGCATGAAATTAGTGATCTTTATGGGGTCATATCTTGGAGCTCATGTGAAGTAGCATCAAACCATCAGGTGTTACAGGACTGTGTTGCCCAGTCCTACAATAAACTATCTTGGTTTTTAGAGATTCAAGTTCATTTTTATTTGGCACCACATTCTTAGTTGATTTCAAAAGTCAAAGTGTTTCTTAGTTAAAATGGGCAACATTGCATATCTTTCAAACCGTCAGTCGTAGCATCAAACCATCTATTCCAATATCTTTTAATGGTCGGGTAAACATTAGTGGAAACCTTGTTTGGCACATAGAGTCACTTGAACACTGCCGACCACTCTAGGCCAAAGTGTCCCTCAAGGTCCCTTTAGCATGAAATTGATGATCTTTACAGGGTCATATCTCAGAGCTTGTACAAGGTAGCATCAAACTGTCAAGTGCTATAGGAGCGTGTTTCTGAGGCCTACAATAACCTATATCATTTTTTAGAGATTCAAGTCCGTTTATATTTGGAAACACATTCTCAGTTGATGTCAAAACTCACAGCATTCCTTAGTTGAAATCAGAAATATTGTGTATCTTTCAAACCGTTAGTCGTATCATCAAACTGTCTGATCCAACAGCTCCAAATGGCCGGTTAAATGCTACTAACAACCTTGTTTGGTATATAGAGTCTCTCAAATGCTTCCGACCACTTTGGGTTGAAGTGTCCCTCAAGGTGCACTCATCATGAAATTAGTGATCTTTATGGGGTCATATCTCGGAGTTTGTGTGAGCAGGAGGATGAACTATTGAAGCTAATGGATGAAGGAGTGGAGTACCAAACATATGTTTTGGTGAATAATAAAGATTGGATTATTTTTATTTCTAACACTATTATGACAGGATTACAGGGATGTTATCTTGTTGATCATGTGAATGGTGATGTTGCAGACATCTATGGGAACATAGATATGATGGGTGACAGAGTTAGTGCTTGGCACATGGTCTTTGTTTGTAATTACAAGATGCCAATGAATAGAGGATATAGTTATGTTACAGGTCCTCAACAAGTAGTAGATAGAGACTGGAGGAAAAGAAAGAAGCTCACCAATCCAAGGGACTTGGATTGATTTGATCCCTGAGATTATGGTGCAGGCCACCCTGACAAAGACATGCAAAGGAGTCACTTGGTTGGTTGATGAAGACTGAATGATCTAAAGGATCAATATATTTAATGTAATTTGCCTTGAAGTCAATTTTTTGTTTTGATGTAATGGAATGTAATAAGCCTAAATGTATAAATGCATGACACTGTTGAATTGATGTAATAGGAATTGAATCACATAGGGGTTAAGGATGTAACCTTGGGGTCACTTGGTTGATCCAAGAATGAATGTAAGGGATAAGGACCTATATGGTCATCTAGGTTCTGATATGGCTATTAATGCCATTAAAATATATAGTTGCACTAAAAAGATGCAAAAGATGTAAAAGGATGCCAAAGATGTAAAAATTGCATTTCAATGAAATTAAAGCCTATAAGGCTCATGTGGGGAGTTAGTGTGGGTTAGAAAGGTTGTTTCTAAACCTTTAAAAGTCATTAGAGGGGGCTTTATACTTATGTTTTTAAGTTGACAACATTGGTTGTCAACTTGACAACATCTACTTTAATCATATTTTGTTATGTTAGTCGGTTTGAGATTGTTAGTAGACAGTTTAGAGTTAGTTATATGGTTGTTGTCATTTTGTTTTGAAGTTTGAGTCTATTTCATGGTGGATCCATGAGTTTGGAGATATGATGTGGAGTTGGGTGTGTAATGAAAGAGTATTGTAATGGTTTTTAATCAATAAAACAAATATTCTCTGCATATTGTTACACTGTACCATGGGTATAGTCACTATAACAGTGAATTCAAATGCTTATGGAAGCATGATCTTGATTGGATAGTGATTTAAATACATTGATTTGGTTTTCATTTACATATTCCATGCATTAGTTTCAGTATTCTTATTGTTCTTAAGGCAAAGTAATTGACTGGGTTTTTTTTTGGACTGTGACCAATTTAGAATGGTACAATCAGTGTTTAGAAGTTGAAGTAACCACAATCAAGTGACTCTCCCACCCTTGTAGCCACTATGACTAGTGTGAAAGTGAAAATTTATTATATCCTTGTTTTGTATTTTGTTCATGTAGGGATGTAAGTTGATGTTGTTTGAAGATCATTGAATGAAGGAGATTGCTCTGTGAGCAAGTGCCCTGTCTTACACTAGTCATTATGGTAGATGAATACCCTAAAGAGTGGATATTTTTTATGGTGGATTTTTTATGTGGGGATCAATGTTGATGTGTTAGATCAACAAGACTAATCTAGAAGAGATTGTAAAGTTCCTTTTGAATAGACCTTAGTTATGTGACCCTAGGAGCAAGGGTTTGGTGACTAGAAGATTCGGTAGGTGTTGAGACCTTAAAAATTTGAAAATATTTTTTTTCAGACCTTAGAAAAGACCATTTCTTAGTTGGGAGGTAGGAAAGTGAATATCTTTATGAGTTTATTTGTAATGGGGATGGAATTAGGCCTAGTTGGTGGGTGCTAGGGTATTAGATCTAGTATATGGTTCAAAAGAGTATACCTTGATACTTGGAGAGGATTTAGGGAATCCAAAAGGGTATCTAAAACAATAATTGGTTTCTAGAGTTTTTTGAGAATATTGGGAGAGAGAGGCAATTTTGTGACTGGAAAAGGCTACAAGCCTAAAGGGCTAATGGTGTGGTTTGTATGGAAGAACTATTGACCAGACTTTGTGGGTTGGTGAAACATGGCATATGGACCATGTTAAGATATTCTAAGGAGTTAGAAAAAATGAGGAAGTCCTATTTGAAGTTTTGACATAATGGAGGCTCTCGGTGCATTGGGTGAAGCATAGACAGTGGATCCTAATGAAGGATATTTGATGTGAGAAGATTATCTCACTTGTTACTGATTGTTCTTGTATTTCTATAAGGGTATGGCTTCAAAGTGTCTTACACACCACCTCTACATCACATTCATATTCTAATAAAGTATAAACCATACAATAATAATATACATCGATAAACATACAAACATAACTATATGGCATGGGAAATTTACAAAGCATAAGACATCCACATAAACATAAATTAGTATACATAAATACACCAAATGTATGAATTGCATACCTAAAACATATATATATATATATATATATATATATATATATATATATATATATATATATATATATATATATATATATATATATATATATATATATATATATATATATATATATATATATATATATATATATATATATATATTTGTAGGGCATGAAGCCAAATATATATGTCTAATATTGTCATACATAGAATATATCCAATACAGTTAAACTAGCTTCCTGAAAGCTAAATGGATGTACAATGTGTCACTTATACAATATACAAAAAATATTTCCACTATTGCCATATAGCATACAATCCATATACCTAATCTAGTTCTTTCTTGCCAAGGGAAGAAAACAAATCTTGAGCTTTCTTCGATCATCTTGTCAATGGAGATGTAGTGGATGTTGTAGTCTTCCAAGTGCGCTCACTAGTCCTATGTCTAGACTCTTTTGGAGCTCAAGATGATAAAAAAATTAAGCATAAATAACTAATATACATCAGAATTTAATTATACAATGACTTAAAATATAATATTCTCTTACCACTAGCAAATAGTCACTATGTACATCCACTGAAGGTGCATGATGACGATTTGGAGTAATCCCTACAAAAATTATCAAAATAAAAATTAAAATACATACATGAATATCATTATAAAATTCAATACAAACTATTAAAATAACAATTAAAATTAAGTGATCTCTTTCATACCTCAGTCAGTGCTTCAGAACTAGCTACTACTATAGATACTCCATGATCCAAAGTATCACGAACATAAGGAGGAGTCTCTGATGTCAATAACAAAAAATGAAACAACAAAAGTATTATGTAGTTATCAAGATTACATATATATTTTACAACCCTACTAATGAATAAATGGTACCTCCATGAAGGTTCCACTGTGTCCTTCGGTGTGCAGTGTCGATGTTGAAGCTCCAAGATTAAACTAGTGCGCATGTACATGGAAATTTATAAGATAACCATTCATATAAGAATGTGCTACTGACATGTTAATTATTATGCATTATTACATATATACTTATGGAATCAATGATGACATCACAAAGCCAAGTGAATGAATGTGATCACCGCAATGACCACTTTGCCTCTAGATTTGGATCATAATTTGTCTAGTAATTTAGTTATTCATTCATTTATTAATTAAATATAATCAAGTACATCAAATTAACATACAAATAAAGATACCTCAAGGAAAGTGGCACAATGCCCTTTGCTATCTATTCTGAATGTTGATGGTCCACCAGTGAACTAATGCACATGCGCAATAAGTTATGATATAATCATTCATATAATTACATAATAATCAAATATATTAATTAAAATTCTTTATTCGATACATACTTGTAGAGTTGATGATGATGTGTAGAAGAGGACTAGAGGATCATTGCCACTACCACCGACACTCTTGCCATGAATTTTGATCATAATCAATAGATACTAAATTAATTAGTTATTATTTTATAAATGAAATATGATCAAATAAATTTAGTGAAATTGGAAATATTTACCTATGTGTCAATGCCAAATGTCACATTTAGAAAATCATCAGTCATCATTCCATGATCCTCTTCCTCTCTCTCAGTAGCACCAAATGTGCACAAGGATCCACATGACTGACAAATATGCCCCCTCAAAGATTGACCATGGTGACCCTCAACTAAAGGAGTGACACACTGAACGAGAGCCTCTGTCAAAGCAATAATCATGCCTAGTGTGTCCACCTCTACATGTTCCTTCACAACAGAAGGAATACTAACATGATCCACCTGTGGCTTGCCAATAGGAACCCTAAGTGCATTAGGGTCATGATGTGCCCCCACTCTATCAAATGATGACCCCCCTCCTCTACCCTGAGAATCTAGAAAGTCAAAATAATTTGGCCCCTCCTTGAGTAGCAACTCACAATAGAGTTTCCTTAAGAAATATATAGGAACCTCATGATTGTGATAGGGAGGGCAATCAAAGACTATCCACCATCTCTCCCAAAAAAAATTTTTATGTCTTCATTCAAGCACCAATGAATTAGGAACCTCCTTGTTTTAGTTCTAAGAGTATTAGTGTCCCCTGGTTTTTTAAAGAGTTTGCAAATGTCATCTTTTGTGAATTTTTTATTTTATATGTCCTCATATGAAAATTTATTTTCATAATATTATTTTTGTTCTTCTCTTTTATTGTGTCATAAATTAAGTTGCCCACTAACTGTGCCTACATGGGTCAAGATTGATTCCAATGTTTTGCAAGTCTTTCTCTTCGAGGATTTGTAGCAATAGAATATTTTAACCTCCTAATTAAAGATTCTAATTATTTTTTCCCTCTTTCAATTTGGTTCATCAAATTTTCCTGTGTTCGAGGAGGAGGTTTCTCATTTAGTGGAGGTGGTTGAGGTTCATTTTCTTGGTTATTTTCTGTTAGAAATAGTCCCAAGAGATAACTGAGAGGGGGGGGGGGTGAATCAGTTATCTACAAGATTCAATTCTTTATCCAATTAAGTATACTTAAACATAAAGCATAAACACAATAAAAGAACACATGAACACAACACCAATATTTTGGTTATGGGGAAACCCAAATAGGTAAAAACCCCAGTGGGAATTGACACCCCCTAATATTATGCACTAGAGTATTATGATCCTTGTTAGAAGATCGTTAACCATGTTAGGATTTTCTTTACAATATATTTAGTACAGTAAACCTAGTCAAGGGTCAGACCTTGTTAGGATTATTTTACAATTGTCTCTGTTAGGGGAGAGGATGCATTGTCCAAGAGCTCACTTCTCAAAGGGGTGAAGGCTACAACCTTCTAAATAATAGATACACACTATATTTGGATCTTGGTGAATTATTCTTTGACCTACTATCTGGCTTAGTTCCAATGAATAGTACAAGTACTTTACTTGGTCACATAGACCTTCTAATGTCTCAACACTTCACACACTCTACTCTACTCTGCTTAATCAACTATAAACCACACACCAGCAATCACAAATGACTGCCTATAAATATCTTTCCTCCAAATGATATAATCAAGTTGTCCTATTAGAACCACCTTGAAATCATAATAGAGAAACCATAACACACTCCAATAAACATTTCATTGGCTCTACTATGCACGCAACACATTCTGGGACCTGTCTAATAAGATAATTGTAGACACACACTACACAATGTTGGCTCTAACAAAACAACTAGATCTTTCTCTGTAAGATGAATTAACTCATGCACTCTTAACCAAACATCAAAAACTCTTCTCTAAGCTTAAATCCAAGGTTGCATACCCACAGGATAGGTGCAACTACATAATCAATAAAATATATGTCGGCTCTTCTGAATAAACATAGGAAACTGCTACTAGCAAATAGAGACTGCATAACTTCACTTCTACTCATTAACAAACTATGTGTCCATGAATGAAACATCACTAACATTTCTTCAACATATATCCAAGCACACAAGGCTCCATGATAACTGTATGGACAACCAAACATAGAACACTACCTATTACTCTATTAAGAACATTGTTGACACAAGCTGCTATATACATGTTTGTACTAACAGTTAACCTCTACGCCCATTATATCATGATGATATCATGTCCATGCTTCATATACTAAAAGCTTACTGCATAAGACTTCCTCGCATGCTACTTTCCATATGTTGTCATCAATGACAAACATACAGTTAGTACTAGCCTACTGCCAAATCTCCAACAATCTCCCCTGTTGGTGTCCAAAATGATGCTTATGCTCTAACAGGCTGCCAATATACCCTCAGATGGATTTTAGGAATGGTTAGCTCCAAAATGTAATGAGGTCTTAGGGTAACTAGACCAACTATAGGGACAAGACTTCCCTCTTCTACTTCTAGCTCTGCAAAACCAAGTTGGGTGCACCTAACCTAGTATAAAATACACTTCATACACCAAGAACTAGGTTTGAATAACAAATAATGGGATAGTAAGAAAGTACTAAGTGTTAACCACACACTCATTGACTCTCCATTACTATGGGTGGAACCACATATAACCAAATACTGAAAACTGAAGGATGGTTCTTAATTTATATGTTTGAATCATAACAACCTCAACCAGGACAAGTCAACAAGGAAATACTTATCTAGGCCAGTGCCTCATGCATTGGGCAAGGTTTCTTAGACTGATTACACACACACACACCAGAATATATCTGAGATTCAAAGCCATAAACACATTTACAATATCCTTTACTACTTATAAAATATCCTTACATAGACAAAAGATAAATCTATGTCCCATCTAGAGCATCATTTCATCTAATCCTGGATTAGAACTCAAGAATGAAAACATATACATAAAATGATTATGCAATGAACTAGAAAGTTCAAAATTTATCTAAATTGACACAAAGGAGAGATAAGAATCATGTGCCTGTATTAAGTATGAAGAATCTTCAAGTGTATACAATGAATCTAAAGAAACCAAGCTTGCAAACTACAGCTTAGACCTACAACTTTCTTTCTATTATCAAAATATACCAAAAGAGAACATTACAATACAAATTGGGCAGAAGACTCACAACCAGAAAATAGTTTGAAAACCTAACTCCCAAAATAAAAAATGATCATAGAAATCCCTTTATACCAGGGTTACAATACAAGCACAATGATCATTTCAAAATCAAAATTCCAATCCACCTAATCCCACCAAGAATTTAACAGAGACAAAGATTGGGATCAGGCCGCAACATGCAAGCTCAAACAATCAAAATTGTCAGCCAACTAGCCCTGTACTGGTCTAAGTACCGAATCATCATCAAGCCCTAAGAAATTTGGCCAAATTGACCCCTGCAACACACTTCAGGGTACTGATTCATTTATTACCCATGGCAAGACATTACCCTGCAACTACCATGGTAGCCTGGACCACATCATAGTGCTTAGCAATCACTTCCACCCACTCTGGTCACTCAAGAATTGAATTTCTGGTACCTCTGTGCTTGAAAATCCTCTGCAAAATTCAAAATTGAATCATAACGATCACTTCATGGTGCCATCAGCCTATTGACGGTCCTCATTTGAATCTCTACTATCTTTATGTCATGACCATCCAATCAATCTTTACCTTCGCGGCTTACTTTCCTTTTAAAACAGTGCCCTGTTATATTCAGTGAACTGGCGACAAAGACCTCCACCAATTTGCAAGACATATCATGCCTTTCACTAAAAATCTAGCGACTACACGACCAGGTCTTTATCCATTCCGCCAAACCTCAGACCTGACCTGGGTCCGCCTGATGCCACATGTCATCATGCCATTTGCTGAAACTACCAAGCCATCAGACATAGGACCCACCACTGAGAAAAGCCTTATCCTTTGGGAAGATCAGACGGTGGCCACATGATCGCAAGAGGGAGGAATATTCCTCGCGATCATGCGGCAACCGTAGATCTTATCTGCATTGTTACTCCACTTTGAGAAGTACCGAGCCCACCATTATGTGACCACGTGACTTAAGCAAAGAAAACCGCCAGCCAAGTCATTGAATGTTAGCCACTAACCGCCAGGGATCCGGAGAACACGTGATTGAAGAGAAGAGACCACCTGCCAGGTCGTTGAATGTTAAGGGATTAACCGCCAAGAACTAGCAAATAGGAGATAACCATAAGTCACCAGGTCATGAAATCAAATCTTAACCGCCAAGAGGATCGCTAGATGTTTCATGCTTGGTCACTGAAAACATTGGCCCCACTTTATTTGGCGAACTGGTGACTGAAGGTTTTTGCTAGTTCACAAATACTTACCACGATTGCTAAAATATTTAGTGATTACGTGACCCACTTGTTCATTGAGTCACTAGTCCATCTAGAGAATCACCAAATCTTTATGTGAATGAGTGAGCACATGTAAAATTTATCAGGCCGCTAAACACTTTATCACAACCGCCAAGGATGCTGAGAGAATAATCTGGGCCCACAAGGAAAGATCGACAATAGCCACATGATCGCAAGGCTCTGACAAATCACATGAGAATATGCACTGGCTATTGATCCTTTGACATCATCAGGGCCCGCTAAGCCTTCAAAAAATCAGGTCCCACTTTATCTCTGATCTGTTCACCCATGGACCAATCATGAGGCTCTAACGATGCACACCTGGCAGATATGGCCCAAAGAAATAATTCTTTTTACTCATCTCACTACAAGACTAACCTTAGGGGATTCAGCGAATACACGAACAAAGACAACCTCTAATTCATGAGATACTTTCTTTAACCGTGGTCAAACCCTGAGAATATGCGAACAAAAGCTTTCTCCAGTTTGCCGAATGATTCCTTAACCTTGAGTTACATCTTGAGAATACACAACCAAAGAGGAAGCACTTCCATTCGCCAAGTTGCTGAAACATTTGGGGCATGACTAATCTATTACGAGATTCTGCGAATACATATTCGCCCAATCACCAGACATATAAAAGACCTAACCGTGCAAATAATAAAACAAGAGGTTAAAAGGGCACATGTGGATTAAATTTTTAAGTGACCGGATAAAGTAACTTGAAAATAGAACAGGGCCAGGGCACATTTGAATATTTGAAATTCAACGGCTAGTTCTAAACTCCAAGGGTTTAAGGACCAGGAAGCTAGGAAAAATTGTAGAGAGAGGGAAAAAAAAGAAGGTCATGGCCATGAAATTTTTTTGCATGTGCTAACAGTGGCTCATATTAGGGGAAGCATGTCTCTTGCAAGCATGACAAGGATTCATAATCACTGGGAGAGCAGACCAACTGAAAATTCTGACACAAAAACACAAAGCAAACAAAAACAAGGGAAACCTAAACTACTGTTCATGGAAGAAAAACTTCAGGAGAAGTAAAACTTTAAGAATTGTCCATGAATAGGCAACTCCAAAGTACCACCAGTTAAATCCTTTAAGACATATGAATCTGTTCCCCACTTGCTTTCAATCAGATAAGGGCCCAACCAAATAGGATAAATTTTTTTCCATGTTTTCCCTTATCCTCCAGCCTTGCATTCCACATCAGGACCAGATCATTAGCTTCAAAGCTCCTTTGAATTTCTCTCCTATCAAACAAATTTTTACACTGTCACTACAAATTTTCATTTCTTTCATGTGCATCTCTTCTTACCTCCTCCAACTAGATTAACTCATCCATCCTTAGTCTCATCTCATCATTTAAATCTTCATCATATGCCTGGATGAACCTGTACATTTGCAATAAATTATTCTGAGGTAATCTAGCACTTATCCCATAAACCAGGTCAAATGGGGCACAACCTATGGCTTTCTTTATAGTCACTCTGTCAGCCCACAATGCCCACCATAACTTTGAGTCCCATGCTTTCTTATTTCTGTCCAACACCCTTTTGAGAATCTTGATAAGGCTTTTATTACTGGATTCTACCTGGCCATTCCCCTATGGATGGTATGGGGAATAAAATGAAATGTGTATCCCATATTGCTGACAAAAAGCACCAAATTCTTATGATCTAAAACACATTGCATTATCAACCACAATTGTCTTTGGGCAACCAAATCTAGTGAGAATATTCTGCATTACAAAATCAATTACTAATTTACTAGTAGCCCTCCTAGTAGGGATAGCTTCAACCTACTTGGTAAAATAGTCTTTTGCCACTAGTATGTATGAATGTCCACCACTAGACTTGTTTGGAATTTCACCAATGAAATCAATACCCCACTTCTAAAAAGGAAACTGAACTGAGACAAGCCTGAGTGGCAAATTCCCACTGAATTTCAACTTTCCTGCAAACCTCTGACATGCATCACACTTCCTCACAAACTGATGTGTGTCCTTAAAAACTGTAGGCCACCAAAATCTAGACCTAAGAATCTTGTGGGCTATGGTCTTTTCCATATAGTGTCCTCCACACACACCTTGATGCATTTCCTCTAGCAGAGTCTTAGATCTTTCATGATCAACACACTTTAGCAATACACCTTCATTGCTTCTCCACCACAACTCACCATGTATAATGGCATACCTTGCTGACTGTAACTTGACAGTCCTTCTCTTATTTTCATTCATTTCAGGGGGAAGAAACAACTTGTGCAAGTAATTGATGACATCTTGATACCAGTCACAATAATCCATATCACAAATGTATGGCCTCTCTTCCTCCTCTAGCATATTCACATGGTTAGCAATCAGATTACTCTGTGCCATCAACTTCGCAAGGCCTAAGCCTCTCACTAATTTTGTAATTTGAATATCTATATTGAATTCTTGGATCCTGTTGATCCATCTACATCTTTTTCCTGAGACCTCTTGTTGCACTAATATATCTTTAACAACAGCACTAGGAACATAAGCAGCCACCTTAGCTCCCACAAGATAACACCTAAAAGCCTTGACTGCTTTGACTAAGGCATAAGCCTATTTCTTAGTGATATCATATTTTAGTTCTACTGCATGTAAGGACTTGCTAAAAAATGATATAGGTTACTCATATCTATCTAAATTCTTTTGCAATAAGACTGCTACAATCGTATGATAAGAAGCAAAAGAGAAAATCTGCATAGGCTTACCATAATCAGGGGCCCTCAAAATAGGGGCATCTTTAATGGCCTATTTGATACTCTTGAAAGACTCATTTTCTTCTTCATTCCACTCCACTTTTGCATTTTTCTTCAACATTCTAGAGATGGGAATACAAATTTCTGCAAAGTTAGTAACAAATCTTCTTAGAAAATTTACCTGCCCAAAGAAAGATTGTATTCCTTTAACATTTCTTGGTGGTGCAAGCCTGTCTATTGCCACAACCCTTTCAGGATCAATTCTCACTCCATCCTTAGACACAATATGTCCTAAGATTTTTCCTTCTACAACACCAAAAGAGCACTTCTTTGGATTCAAAGAAATTCCATATTCCAGAGCTCTAATAAAGATCTTTTCAAGATGCTCACAATGTTGATCTTCCTTCTTTGAATATGCCGTGAGATCATCTTGATACACCACTAAAAACTTATTTATAAAATCAGAAAAGGCTACATCCATAGCTCTCTGAAAATTTGCTCCTACATTTGTCAGGCCAAAAGGCATCCTAACATACACATAGGTCCCCCAAGGAGTGGTGAATGCAATCTTGAATTGTTCTGACTCCTTGACCATGACCTGATTATATCCAGAGAAGCCATCCATCATTGACATCAACTCTGATCTAGTGACTCTTTGCAGCATGTTTTCCATATTAGGGAGACCATAGTTATCTTTCAAAGAATTGACATTCAAATTTCTAAAATCAACACACAGCCTAATGTCACCATTCTTTTTTCTGACTGGAGCCAAATTTGACACCCAAGTAGAATGTCTGACAGGCTTGGTAATGCCAGAATCCATCATCTTTTTGAGTTCATCTTGCATTTTCAGTGCCAAAGTAGGGTTCATAGGCCTTAATTTCTACCTAAAGGGTTTAGTTCCTTCCTTTAATGGTATCTCATGTTGAAAGAGATCTTCTCTATATGCCTTCAAATCTTCATAAGACCATGCAAAAACATGTCTAAATTTCTTGAGAAGATCAATCAAATTCCTTCTAGTTCTTTGAGATAAACATCTACCTATGTAAACATTCTTTGGTTCTTGGCTTGTCCCTAGATTCACCTCCTCCAAATCACTTACCTTGTCAGCAAGTCTAGCAACACAAGCCCTCTCTTTACCATCAAATGCTCTCTCAAGAGAAACCAATCCCCTTGGGATCCTATTTGACTTCAATTGCAGTACCTCCTTCCCAAGGACACTCTCTTTTCCACCTTTGTTGTCTACATAGGTGCTGAATTCCATTTCCTGACCATCAAAGTGAGACTCACATTGCAAGAACCTCAAAATATCTTGATCATAAGAAAATACTTGCCAATTCTCAACATTATCTGGGATAGAAGGCCTGGACTTACACTCAATTCTGGATATCCCTACAAAGGTAACATCCTCTGGCCTTAAAGCTATGTTTGCTAGCAAATCTACCATCTTGTTTTGGCTTCTATCCACCCAATCAATACCAAAGGCACTGAAATATTCAATTTCATCCCATACATCATTTCTATATTGCTTCAGCATTTGATTCTTAGATGCATACCTTGATCTAATTTGAGAAAAAATTAACTCAGAATCACCAATCACCCTAAGATGTTTGATCCCATGTTTTGATGCTTGTCTCAAACCAATCAATAGGGCTTCATATTCAGCAACATTGTTTGTGCAAGGAAACAAGAGAGTGAAAGAAAAATTAAAAGTCTTACCACTTGGGGATACAAATAACACTCCTGCTCCAGCACCTTCTCTAGAATTTTCTCCATCAAAATATAATGTCCATAAGACACTATCTTCTGCCATGTTACTCTCATCATCAGTGAAAAGGATAGGCCTGACTTTTTCTTACATCTCATTCCTCTGAACTTGGAATGAACCAATGTCAGTGTCAACAAAACAATTCATGATATCCTTTTCATTCTCCTCAATCATATGTGGAGTTCTAGCTTCCCTTGACACCTTCACACTCTCTCCTTCAATGTCAAAAGTGGTAAAGGACAAGTCACATTGAATACTTCCTCCCATAGAGGCACTCCACTTTCTAGATAACAACATTCCATATTGAGGAGGAATGTCAACTACAAGAACACTCATAGTCAACTGTTTGTTGGGAAATGCCACTAATTTATAAGGCAAAGGTTTGATGGTACCAATAACCAACACTTCTCTTGAGTCCATAGCTTGGCATCTCCCATGAGGTGTATCAGCTTTTAGTCCTAATGATTTCATGATCTCTATAGGCATGACAGTGTTTGATGCTCCTGAGTCAATCATGCAGTTCTTCAATATTTTACCATCAATAACTAGAGACAAGAAGAAAGGATCAACTATCCTTACTGCATTGTTTACAAGATTTGTATCCAAGAAGATTTGAGGAATTTTGGAAACAATTTCTTCACTCTTACTATCAGGTGTGTCTTCCAAGGAAGCCACATGTTTGTTATTTCTATTCACCTCTTGGATTCCTATAGAAGAAACACCATTTACCCAATCCAAGGCATTGACCTTGTGTTCTTCTATCCTCATCATTTCCAACAGTGGAACCTTGACAGTGATTTGTGAAAGCAACCTAGTCATATCTATTGGAACATACTTTTGGTTATTCATGTCTTCTTCAAAAATAGTGACAACTTTATCCTTAGTGAAACCAGATTTTTTCTTGAGAGAGGACTCCTCTCCCTTCTGAAAGGCAGGAACAACAACACCTGATGTTTTTGCTTTGTTCCTAGGTGCTGCAACAGGCATAGTTTTCTTTTTTACCTTCACTTGGTTAGTATGATCAATGCCCCTCCCCTCTTCTCCATGCTGCTATACACTATTTTCCATCCTCTTGATGAACATACTACCTTGTTTACCAGTTGCATTTCCAATTGTCCTACTTCTCAAGTTATAATTGCTTCTAGCTTGAGTGACCATGTCCGCAGTGATTTGAGCAATTTCCTCATCTGATGGTCTTCTTAAATAAACTTGCTCCTCACCCCTCACTACACTGCATCCAACATCATCAAACTCTTCTTCTTCTTCATCATCAGAGCCAGCTTCATCCCATGCATGTGATGAAGTCATAACACATCCTTCCTTATCATACTACTCCTCACCTTCTTGATTATTAGGTAGATTCAAAGCAATGACACAATGCTCTAGACTATGAGGAGACTAACAAACAACACACCATGGAACCTCACCAGCTAAATTCACTGAATTTCTCTGCAAAGGATCAGGGATCCTTCCATCAGGCCTTTCTTGCTTGGTTGGGAAAATAGGCTTGCCATCTTTCCATTGAGTGTTTTAAGGATAATTTTGCATTCTTGGCTGTCTGCTAAAATTGTTTGGAGCTGACCTCTCCATAGTCACAACCCCGTTGTTTCCCTTTTCACTAGGCTTTAAACCTTTCAAAGCCTTCAAATTTTGTTTTAGATTGTCATCCTCTTTGGGTTTAGAGTCAGCAGACCTTCCCATTTCTTTCTTACTCTGCATTTGAGGCCTGCAATCATCTCTTCTTCCTATTTTTCCTAATATTCTTCTATTGCTCTCTATGTTGATAGACAATTTGTAAGCCTCCCCAAGACTTCTAGGGTACTTATCTCTCAAAAGATATCCCATCTTTGCATCAAAGGCATTAAAGTATGTCACAAGACATACCCTATCATCTAATCTGATAACCTGCAAGAGCCTATGCATAGCCTTTTGGAACCTTATGTTAAATTCAAGGACCTCTTCATTCTGGTTCTTCTTTATGTTATTGAATTCATTTAGGATAAAACCCTCATTTGTCTTATCACCATAGTGTTCCTTGAAACAATTCTTGAATTCATTCCATGACCCTATACTAGCATGGGGTAACCCTCTAAACCAATCCCTAGCATCCTCAATCAGGGATTGTACAAATAGCTTCATTATAACATCATCAGGCTCTACATTATAATCATCTATTACATCTATGAAATTTTTTAAGTGTTCTTCACATGTGATAACATTATTTCTAGTAAATTTAGGAAGATTTTTTCTAATTTCATCAGGGATTACATTAGGATAGCCAGGAATACCAAAGAAGGCAAGTTGTTTGTACCTTTCATGAATAGGAGCTCCATGTGGTGGATCCATTTCTTGAGATGTAGATGTTCTTGTGTTTGAATCATCAAGGACTCTAGCAGCACCTAACACAGCATTTGCTTGAGCTGCATTGTTACCATGAGTTCCACCTTGCCCTAAGAAAGAAGCAACAACATGTGAAGGTCTTGAAGCATGCCTGAGAAAATATATCTTTTTTTTTTTTTCTGTAGCAGAAGCCTCCAACTCAGCTTTCTCTAGTTCTTTGTCCAATATCTCTTTCTTTCTTCTTACTGTCTCCAAATCTGAATCTAATATTAGTCCTAGATCTGATGTCCTATCCCCAATAGCTTGTTCATTGATTTGAATTCCAACAGCCTTCTATTTACCTTTATCCTTTGGCCTAGTTTTGTCATGTTTCCTTTGCACAATAAGTTGTTCCTCTACCCTCTTAGGCTCTGGGACAAAGTTAATTGCTTCCAAATCTAGCAATTTCCTCTTTAGCTAATCAGCCCTTATCATGGCTTGTCTTACTTTTTCTTCTCTATCCTTTTCTCTTTCCTGCCTGATGGTAAGCTGTTCTTGAACTCTTCTTTCTAGTTCATAGACCTCTTCAAAGATCTCTTCTAATTTAGGGAGTGTGGTCTCTGACTCATCATCTCCCACTTGAGCTTCATCTTCATATTGATTCAGTCCCAAGTCAATAGCAGCCTCTTCATATTCTGAATTATCTTCTTCATGACCAGGCCTGGCTTGGGTCTCTTGTCTAATATCTCTCTTGTTTCTCCAAGTCTGAGAAACACCTCTCCTTTTCCTTCCTCCTCTTGTCTGACTAGGCCTTGAAGTACTTGGAATACCTTCTTCCATTATATCTTCATGATGCTGCTTTCTCCAGGACCTAGTAACTCTATAACTCATTCTACAAAATAAATCACTGACCAGTACTGCTACCAATATTTTGAGTCACCACCCAAGTGTATTGGGAATATTATATGATGATTTCTTGACTTCAAAAATGCTCCAATAAGTTAAAAGGACAAGGGACAAGGATAACTCTATTTTCCAATGATGACCTATTGGTTAAGATGAACATGTATAACACTTCCCCAGTAGAGTCACCATCTTGTTGGTGTCCAAAATGATGCTTATGCTCTAACAGATTGCCAATATACACTCAAATGGATTTTACGAATGGTTAGGTCCAAAATTTAATGAGGTCTTAGGGTAACTAGACCAACTATAGGGACAAGACTGCCCTCTTCTTCTTTTGGCTCTGCAAAACCAAGGTGGGTGCACCTAACCTAGTATAAAATACACTTCATACACCAGGAACTAGGTTTGAATAATAGATAATGGGATAGTAAGAAAGTACTAAGTGTTAACCACACACTCATTGACTCTCCATTACTATGGGTAGAACCACATATAACCAAATATTGAAAACTAAAGGATGGTTCTTAATTTATATGTTTGAATCATAACAACCTCAACCAGGACAAGTAAACAAGGAAATACTTATCTAGGCTAGTGCCTCATCCATTGGGCAAGGTTTCTTAGACTGATTACACACACACACACCAGAATATATCTGAGATTCAAATCCATAAACACATTTACAATCTCCTTTACTACTTACAAAATATCCTTACATAGACAAAAGATAAATCTATGTCCCATCTAGAGCATCATTTCATCTAATCCTAGATTAGAACTCAAGAATGAAAACATATACATAAAATGATTATGCAATGAACTAGAAAGTTCAAAATTTATCTAAATTGACACAAAGGAGAGATAAGAATCATGTGCCTGTATTAAGTATGAAGAATCTTCAAGTGTATACAATGAATCTAAAGAAACCAAGCTTGCAAACTACATCTGAGACCTACAACTTTCTTTTTGTTGTCAAAATATACCAAAAGAGAACATTACAATACAGATTGGGCAGAAGACTCACAACCAAAAAATAGTTTGAAAACCTAACTCCCAAAATCAGAAATGATCACGAAAATCCCTTTATACCAGTGTTACAATACAAGCACAATGATCATTTCAAAATCAAAATTCCAATCCACCTAATCTCACCAAGAATTTAACACAGACAAGATCAAGATCAGGCCGCAACATGCAAGCTCAAACAATCAAAATTGTCAGCCAACTAGCCCTGTACTAGTCTAAGTACCAAATCATCATCAAGCCCTAAGAAATCTGGCCAAATTGACCCCTGCAACACACTTTAGGGTACTGATTCATTTATTACTGACAGCAAGACATTACCCTGCAACTACCATGGTAGCCTAGACCACATCGTAATGCTTAGCAATCACTTCCACCCACTCTGGTCGCTCAAGAATTGAATTTTTGGTACCTCTGTGCTTGAAAATCCTCTACAGAATTCAAAATTGAATCATAACAATCACTTCATGGCACCATCAGCCTATCGAAGGTCCTCATTTGAATCTCTGCTATCTTTATGTCGTGACCGTCCGATCAATCTTTACCTTCACGGCTTACTTTCCTTTTAAAATAGTGCCCCATTATATTTAGCGAACTGGTGACAAAGACCTCTGCCAATTCATGAGACATATCATTCCTTTCACTAAAACTCTAGCAACTATGTGACCATTGTCTACCAAGTCACCAGACAAACTAGCGAATCACCCTTTTATTGTGTGAACGTGCGAACACAAAGAAAATTTGTCAGCACCGCCAGGTCTTTATCCATTCCGCCAAACCTCAAATTCGACCTGGGTTCACCCAATGCCACATGTCACCGTGCCATTTGCTAAAACTACCAAGCCATCAAACATAGGACCCACCAATGAGAAAAGCCTTATCCTTTGGGAAGATCAGATAGTGGTCGCATGATCGCAAGAGGGAGGAATATTCCTCGTGATCATGCAGCAACCATAGATCTTATCTGCATTGTTACTCTGCTTTGAGAAGTACCAAGCCCACCATTATGCGACCACATGACTGAAGCAAAGCAAACCGCCAGCCAAGTCGTTGAATGTTAGCCACTAACCGCCAGCGATCTGGAGAACACGCGACTGAAGAGAAGAGACCGCCCGCCAGGTCGCTGAATGTTAAGGGATTAACAGCCAAGAACTAGGGAATAGGAGATAACCATAAGTCACCAAGTCACAAAATCAAATCTTAACTGCCCAGAGGATCGCTAGATGTTTCATGCTCGGTCACTGAAAACATTGGCCCCACTTTATCCAGCGAACTGGCGACTGAAGGTTTTTGCTAGTTCATGAAATACTTACCACCATTGCTAAAATATTTAGCGATTACATGACCCACTTGTTTGCTGAATTGCTAGTCCATCTAGAGAAGCATGAAATCTTTACATGAATGAGCGAGCACATGTAAAATTAATCGGGCTGCTAAACACTTTATCACAACTACCAAGGATGCTGAGAGAATAATTTGGGCCCACAAGGAAAGATCGATGATAGCTGCATGATCGCAAGGCTCTGACAAATCACATGAGAATATGTGCTAGCCGTTGATCCTCTGACATCATTAGGGCCCGCTAAGCCTTCAGAAAATCAAGTCCCACTTTATCTCTGATCTGTTCACCTGTGGACCAATCATGAGTCTCTAATGATGCACACCTGGCAGATATGGCCCAAAGAAATCATTCTTTTTATTCATCTCGCTACAAGAATAACCTTAGGGGATTCAATGAATACCCGAACAAAGGAAACCTCTAATTCATGAGATCCTTTCTTTAACCATGGTCAAACCCTGAGAATACGTGAACAAAAGCTTTCTCCAGTTTGTTGAATGATTCCTTAACCTTGAGTTACATCTTGAGAATATGCGACCAAAGAGGAAACACTTCCATTCGCCAAGTCGCTGAAACATTTGGGGCATGACTAATCTATTATGAGATTCCGCAAATACATATTCACCCAATCACCAGACATATAAAAGACCTAACCGCGCAAAGAATAAAACAAGAGGTTAAAAGGGCACATGCGGATTAATGTTTTAAGTGACTAGATAAAGTAACTTGAAAATAGAATAGGGCTAGGGCACATTTGAATATTTGAAATTCAACGGCTAGTTCTAAACTCCAAGGGTTTAAGGACCAGGAAGCTAGGAAAAATTGCAGAGACCAGGGAAAAAAAAGAAGGTCATGGCCATGAAATTTTTTTGCATGTGCTAACATCCCCCTTTGGCACTAATGGCAACACGTGGAATGAAAAACCATCACCAACCAAAATCAACATTTCTTTTATAACATTCTCCATTTCCTCTTCAAAACCCCCCAAAAGATGAATCCTCCATCTACTGCAATATTTTCTAATATTCTCCATTTACTCATCTGTACTAGTATCAAAACTGAATACTGCTCCCCCTTAGTATATTACTCCTCCTTTTTACTTTTGTTATTCATGACTCTGTATATTACTCCCCCTTTGACATCAATGGAAAAGGGTACCATTCATTTTAAGCACCAACACTACTCCTGAGGTAGAGTAGTCAACCTTCCATCAGTCCCTGATGACTGATGTCTTTCCTTCTTTCTTCTAAGCAGAATGAGGGAAGGGAATTACTCCCAACCTCTCCCTGAGATACTCAAAATTATCCTTAGGTAAGGGCTTTGTGAATGTATCTTCCAACTAATCTTTAGTGCTCACAAAGTCCAACTTGACTTCTTTCTCTACCACTTTCTCTCTAAGGAAGTGATACTTGATCTCAATGTGCTTTGTCTTTGCATGCATCACAGGGTTCTTTGACATATTGATAGTGCTAGTGTTATCATAGTGAATAACAATGGGATAATCAATCTGAATTCCAAAATCCTTTATCATTTACTTGATCCAAACAATTTTAGAACAATTCAAGGCTGTTGCAACATACTCTACTTCTGCTATTGACTGATAAATACAATTTTTTTTCTTGCTTGTCCAAGTGACAAGTCTATCACCAAGAAACACTGCTCCACCTAAAGTACTATTTCTATCATCAAAACATCCTGCCCAATCTGCATTAGTGTACACATGAAGGTCAACATTTTCTAAATTAGGATACCATAGACCATAATCTATAGTGCCCTGAAAGTATTTGAGTATTCTCTTTACTTCCATGAGGTGACTTTGTTTAGGTTCTACAACAAATCTTCGAACTATGCAAACTACATTGGAAATATCAGGTCTAGTCTGAGTAAGATATATAAGATTACCAATCATAGACTTATACAATGTTATATCTACTACTGGTGAGTCATCTTCTTTTGTAAGCTTACATCCAGTGATCATAGGGGTTCCTACTAGCTTGAAATCATCCATCTTGAATTTATTCAGTATCTCTTTCACATATTTTAACTGATTAATAAAAATTCTTTTTTCTGTCTACTACACATTTAGTCCTAAAAAGCATTTGATAGGACCAATCATACTCATCTCAAACTCATTCTACATTTCTTTGGCAAATTCTGCACTTAGTTTGTCATTACCTCCAAAGATAATGTCATCAACAAATATAGCTACAAGTAGTAAACCTTCAGATATCTCTCTAATGAATAGATTACTATATGCTGCTCCTTTCTTGAATCCAATCTTTGTTAGATATCCATCTAGTCTCTCATACCATGCTCTAGGTGCTTGCTTAAGTCCATAGAGGGCCTCCTTCAATCTGCATACCATATCAGGTATGTCTGATAAGGTGAATCCTTCCAGCTTCTCAATGTATACTTCTTCTTTCAAATCTCTATTTAGGAATGCTAACTTGACATCCATCTGATAAACTTTGAAGTTTTTGACTATAGCATAAGCTAGAAATAACTTAACAGCTTCTAATCTACTCATAGGTGCAAATGTGTTTGAATAATCAATGCCTTCTCTTTGTGCATACCCTTTACATACTAACCTTTCTTTATTTCTTACTACTATACCATCTTCATTCATCTTGTTTCTGAAAATCCACTTTATTCCAATCACATTCTTATCACTAGGTCTTGGGAGCAGCTCCCAAGTGTCATTCTTAATAATCTGATCAAGTTCTTCTTTCATAGCATCATGCCAATCTAAATCATTACATGCATCTTCAACACTTAAGGGTTCAATCTGAGATAGTAAACATACCACTTCATTGTTAGCTGAGTTCTTTGCTTGTGGCCTTGTTAAGACTTTGCCACTCTGATCTCCAACGATGTCTATCTTGGAATGATTTCTTGATGTAAACTTTGGAACTTTAGGTGATGCTAACTTATCAACCTTAGGAGTTTCTTCTTCACTTGTCCTAGGGTCATTGAATAATACATCAATACTATCAAACATTTCTTCAATAACTATCTCACTAGTGGAGGGTCTAGGTTCTTCTTCAATCATGGGTGAGTAATCATGATATCTTTCTTGAATCATAAACTTTTCATCAATCTTTACATGAGAACTTTCAATAATCATTTTCAATCTTAAATTGAAACATCTATAAGCTTTACTTTTAATAGAGTAACCAAGAAAAATACCTTCATCACTTCTTGCATCAAACTTGCCTACTGCTTCATCCCTCTTGATTTAGCACTTGCTTTCAAATATTTTGAAGTATTTTTCTATGGGAACATTACCAAACCATAGCTCATATGGTGTTTTGTCAACACCTGGCCTTAATTGAATTCTATTGATGGTATAGACAATTGTATTGACTATGTTGGTCATTCCCTTTGATGGATAACTTTAATATAACTTTGACTCTATCACCACTCCAAAGTCTACAAGGAAGAGGGCCAATTAACAAGGATCAATGAAATCCTCCTACACTTTGAGCTAAGATTCTCAGGTGGGTGTACCCTTGATTCACTTCTTCAAAGGAATCCAAATTAATATACAACTATACCCCTTACTAACTGATTGAAAGATATTATCATTTAAATGTGTGTGTGATTGATGATGATGGACTACCTCTAGAGAATAGACTAATGCCTTAACTAGGGCATAGAGTCACTTAACAATATATATCAACTGCAAACTCTAGTTCAAATACACTTGGATTCAAGATAAGTGCTTTGCCTATTACCCCTCCCCCTCACATACCATGACATCAAACTCTTATCTAGCTATGAACTCACTAAAACTACCTGAAAGACTTTAATCCTAACTTTGTTAGAAACTCAAAGCTAATTTCAAAATGCTCTTTGTTCACCATATGCTAACCCACTTTGTGAAATTAACATATACGAGCTCAAGAAGAACAAGACAAGAAGACATATACAAATATGCAATTGGAATCTGAATATATTCTCATTAAAATCTACATAATCAATACGTTATCAAACAACAAAATACCAAAGAACAGACCCAAGATCTGGGCTCTCTTTACTCAGTATGATACCATCAACAACATGGGACCAAAAAGAAAAGTTTTGAAACCCTCACTAAGTAAAAAATGCTACAATTTATACCCCCTAGTTATCTTGGAAACCCAAAACAGGTTGCAACAAGCTAAGGATGACTAGGGTTAGGGTTTTCACCCACCCAACCAACTAAAAATAGTCAAAAATGTATTACAGGGATGAAAACTAGGCAATCCAAGAGAAAGTAGATCTAAGTATGATTTCAATTAATGAAAAATCCTAGAGTACTGTATCAGAGATCATGAATCTACCATGAAAATGATCAAATCAGCCACCTACAACATGCCTCGAGCATAAAACCACACTTCTTTACGACATAGAACTCCTCTACAATTAATCATGGGGCCTTAAGACTACTCTGCAACAGTTGGCAACCATTAACCACCAAATCCAACCACTTAAACATTCAATTTTGGTCCTTTCTCTCACTAGGAACCCTCTGCAAATTCAAAATCCTTGTAGCAATGGTCATTTCATGGCACTAGCAGTGTATCGATGGTCAATATTCAAATCTGAACTCAGTTTATATCATGGTCGTTAGATGCTTCATCTTCTCGGGCTCATATTTTATCTTTATAAGAATCTCACAGATACACGACCATGGGAAGTCTCCAAGTTGCCAAACTCTTTGCCTTAACCCATGTCAGATCTAGCGACCACACAAATAATGCATTCATAGAATCTCACAATCTTTTCCTAACCTCAAGTTATATCTCACAAACACGAGAAAACAATGTTCGCTAAGTCGCTAGATAGTCCCTTGACCCATGCATAGGAATCTTGGTTTACATTTGGTGAATCAGTGATAAAGGGAGAATCTCGTATTCACTAAATGTTTCAAATCTCTGCTATTTTATTACACAAATCAATGAACATAGAGACAATTATCAGAGCCACTAAAACTTTAGCAGAACCACTAGAAGACTGAGAAACTGACTGGGCCTGTATCAAGAAGATCGACGGCTATCGCATGATCGCATGGGCTGGAAAGATTCCATGTGATCATACAACAACCACAGGATTAGAATCCTTCCCCTACAAATGAAAGAAAATGGCTCCACCTTATCTGGCGAACTGGCGACTGAAGACTTTTCACAAGTTCATGAAAACAATCACCACCGCTAAAATATTTAGCGAATACATGACCATTGTTCACTAGATTGCTAAATCAATTGGATCCTTCGCTAAATATCACATGAACCAACAAATAGGAAAAAACTTGTTAGGCCACTAAACAATTTATCCTTATCACCAAAAGGACTGAGAAATTTAACTGGGCATGCAAAGGAAAATCAACGAGTATCTGATAATCTCATGACTCTGACACACTCTATGCAAAATTATGCCGACCGTAGATACTCTGACATGTCAGGACCCACTGAACTTTGAAAGACCTGGCCCCACCGACAACATGCCCAGTCACACAATGTGGACCAATCACATCTTTCCATATCAGTACACCTGGCATGTGGACCTATCTTATTTCATCGCTTCTGAAAAAAGTGAAATCAATGGCTGGCATAATTTCACAAACTTCTAACACATCTCATAAGAACTTATGCCCACCGTTGATTTACCTTAAGTGTCAAGACCTTCTGACAAACTTAGAAACTAGGTCCCACTGTAGCTACCAATGTATGACCTCATGGACCAATCATAGTTCACCAACTGTGCTTACCTGTAACTTTGGACCCATAGAAACATTTCTTTATTCATTTCACTGTAGATTTAACCCTTGATCGATTACACAAACACGCAACTGAAACATTCTCTAAGTCATGAGATACTCTTCTTAACCACAGTCAGACTTAGAGAATACATGAATAAGAGCATTCGCTAGTTCGCTAAATCATTTTTTAACCCCAGGTTACATTACGAGAATGAGCGAACAATTTAGTTGCCAAGTCACTAAATACATTATAACCTTGGACATGTTGACACCCTGCCACATCATATTCTCGGTCTGACCAATGAACATTTGACACCTCAGCATCCCTCTGACATTGGGTCCATCTGTATTACCCATTTGTAGTAGGCCCACCATCTCATGAACAGGCGACTATAGGAAAGATAAGATGCTTCACCAAGTCGCTAGAAGTCGAGTGCTTAACCACCAAGATTAAGAGAACCCGCGAACACCACATTCGGGAAATCACCAAATAAAAGGACATAACCACCAAGGACTCAGAGAATTAGTGACCAAGCAGGAAAGAAAATGCACACATGTCGAAAGGAAAACTTAAGTGACCCAAAAAGGTAATGGAAAATTATAACAGGACCAGGCTAAACCTAGGGTTTTTTGCATGTAACGGCTAGATTTTTAAATTTTTGCAAGGGTTTCAAAGGTTTAGGACATGAAAAACATTGCAGTGGCTAGAAGAAAATAAATATAGCCATGGAATTTTTTGCAGGGGCTAACAGTGGCTCTGTCTGGGGATGTATGGCTCTTGCAGGCATTGCAAGAATCTAGAATCACTTGTAAAAGCAGACCATCCCATAAGGCAAAAACTGAAAGACAGAGAGTAGCTGGACAAAACTCTAAGAACCAAGACCAAACAAAACAGGGGCAAACAACTATTTACAGAAAATACAATATGTACAAACCTAACTACTGTTCATTGAAATAGAATACCTTCAATTGAGGTATTTCTTCAAGAATTGTCCATATACTGGCAATTCTTGAACTTCACCATTCAATTCCTTCACAATATATGAGTCCTGGCCCCATTTCTCATGAATTAGATATGGCCCTAACCAAAGTGGATCAAATTTACCATGTTTTCTATTATCCTCAAGTCTGGCATTCCAAACCAACACCAAATCACCAGGTTCAAACCTCCTTTCAACAAATTTCTTATCATACAAATTCTTAAACTACAACTACAATCTGGCATTCTTTGAAGCTGATTCTCTTCTAGTTTCATCCAGTCTGATGAGGTCTTCAATTCTCAACCACATTTCATCATCTATATCATCATCATATAACTGAACAAACCTATACATTTCTAATAAATTGTTCTGAGGCATTCTTGCATGTATTCCATACACTAGATCAAATGGTGCACAACCAATTGCCTTCTTTACTGTCACCCTATCAGCCCATAGAGCTAATGGAAACTTTGCATTCCATGCCTTCTTATTCTTTTCAAGAATCCTCTTGAGAATTTTAATCAAACTCTTATTAGTTGATTCTGCCTATCCATTCCCTTGTAGATGATAAGGTGAAGAATTTGATATCTGAATTCCAAAACTTTCATAGAATTCTTTGTACTCAACAGACCTAAAGCACATTGCATTATCATTGACTATCCTCTTAGGGAAACCAAACCTTGTGACAATATTATTCAATAGAAAATTAGTAACCACCTTACTAGTTGCATTTCTCATAGGTATAGCCTCTACCCACTTAGTAAAGTAATCAGTGGCAACTAGTATCTAGGAATGTCCTCCACTAGACTTGTTTGGTATCTCCCCTATGAAATCAATTCCCCACTGCTGGAAAGGAGCCTGCACTTCAATTGGCCTTAAGGGCATATTGCCTAAAAATTTAAGCTTACCAAAGAATCTTTGACATGCATTGCATCTCCTTACCAACTATTCTGCATCCCTGAAGATTGTGGGCCACCAAAATCCTACTCTCAAGATCTTATGAGCAATAGTTTTACCCATATAATGTCCACCACAAACTCCCTCATGCATTTCCTTTAACAACTTATTAGCTTGATTTTCATCAACACATTTCAAAAGTATGCAATCCAAATTCTGTGTATATAACTTACATCTCACAATTACATACTTGATGGCCTGTAATTTTAATGTCCTCTTCTTATTGTCATCCATGTCTGCTGGACATTTCATGTTTCTTAAGTAATAGATGATATCTTGATACTAGATACAATCATCCATATCACAAGTGTAATCAATTTCAGCTTGATTTATTTGATTTGCATCAAGATTGGATTGAGCCATCAATTTTTCCAATCCTTGTCCTCTAACCAATTTAGTGAACTAGATATCAATGTTGAATTCTTGGATCCTATTTATCCATCTGCATCTCCTCCCAGACACCTCTTGCTATGAAAAGATATCCTTTACTACTGCACTTGGCACAAAGGCAATCACAGTTGCTCCCATCAAATAACATCTAAAAGCCTTTATTTCCTTTACAAGTGCATACGCCTATTTTTCATTGATATCATATTTCAATTCAGCAGCCTACAAAGATTTACTGAAAAATGCAATAGGCTGCTCATAACCTCCATTATTTTTTTGCAACAAAACTGCAGCAATAGTATGAATAGATGCAAAAGAAAAGATATGCATTGGGATGCTATAATCAGGTGCCTTAATCACTGATGCATCTTTAATAGCTTGCTTGATATTCTTGAAAGCTTCATTAGGCTCACCCTCCCAATTGATAATAGATCCCTTTTTTAACATCTTAGATATAGGTCTAATAACCTCAGCAAAGTTTGTCACAAATTTTCTCAAGAAATTTACCTGACCAAAGAAGGACTGAATTTCTTTAACATTCTTTGGTCTCTAAAATTATCAATGGTTGCCACCCTTTTAGGATCAATCCTAACTCCTTTCTTACCAACCAAGTGGCCAAGCAACTTACCCTCAGTGACACCAAAAGAACATTTCCTTGGATTTAATGAAATGCCATATTCCAAGGCTCTCACAAATATTTTTTCTAAATGCATACAATGATCTTCTTCTTTCTTAGAATAAGCAGTCAAATCATCTTGATAAACAAAAAGGAAATCATTAATAAAATCTGAAAAGGCAACATCCATCGCCCTCTGAAAAGTTGCACCACCATTTGTGAGACCAAAAGGCATTCTCACATAAACATATGTCCCCCAAGGTGTAGTAAAAGTTGTCTTAAACTATTCTGATTCTTTTACCATTACTTGATTGTAGCCAGAGAAACCATCCATCATAGACATTAATTCTGATCCAGTGACTCTCTGCAACATAGCTTCCATATTGGGCAGACAATAGTTATCATTTAATGAGCTGGTATTTAAATTTCTAAAATCCACACAAAGTCTGATGTCACCATTTTTCTTCCCGACAGGGACTAAATTTGAAACCCAAGAAGAGTGCCTTATAGGCTTAATAATTCCAGTATCTCTTAGCTTCATCAATTCTTCTTGCATCTTGGGTACCAAAGTGGGATTAATAGGCCTTTTTTTTTTTCCTGAAAGGTTTAGCATCTTCCTTCAAAGGAATAATATGCTGAAACAAATCCTCTCTATAAACCTTCAAGTCATCATATGACCATGCAAAAAGATGCCTAAATTTTCTTAATAATTCAATCAAAGACTTTCTTATCTTATGAGACAAATCTCTACCAATGTATACCTTCTTAGGTGCCTCATGTGTCCCAAGATTTATCTCCTCTAGATCAGGATGATCTTCTTTTTTACTATCTCTCTGAACTCTATCCTGGCTGTCAAAAATAGTTTCCAAAATAACAAGTCCCCTAGGAACCTTGTTAGTTTTAAGCTGAATAACTTCATTACCAAGGACAACTTCCTTTCCTTCTACAGTCTCAACTAAGGTTGAACAATCTAATTCCTGACCATGATATTGATCTTCACAACTCATAAATTTCAAAATATCCTTATCATCATAAAAAACTTGCCAATTTTCAACATTATCTGGTATACTAGGCCTAATCTGCATTTCAAATTTAGAGAGACCAGTAAAAGTAATATCACTGGGATTGATTGCAATATTAGCTAACAAATCAGCTATCTTATTATTACTCCTATCCTTCCACTCAATATTGAAGGCATCAAAACATTCAATCAAATCCCACACAACATTTCTATACTATTTTAATCTCTTGTTCTTGGAAGCATACACTGACCTGACTTGAGATACCACCAATTCAAAATCTCCTACCACCTTTATGCACTTAATTCCATGCTTTTGAGCCAATTTCAGTCCTAACAACAATGCTTCATATTCTACTATATTATTGGTACAAAAGAAATTCAATGTGAAAGAGAACTTGTAGGTGTTACCATTAGGAGAGATAAGCAAAATACCCACCCCTGCACCATCTTTGTAGCTAGCACCATCAAAGTACATCACCCACAAATCACCCTTCACTGATTTAGCATTCACCTCAATAGATATAGGTGGCAATATAGGATCCTTCTCTAGCATTGGGATTTCTACCCTGAAAGCATTAATGTCAGTATCCACAAAACATGTAGTCTCATAGTCAATATTTATTTCAATCATGTGGCATACTCTTGGTTCTCTCTTAATCTTGATGAACTGGTCATCAATCTTAAAATTTGCATAGGACAAATCACATTGTAAACTTCCACCCACTGCAGCACTTCATCTTCTAGATAGTAGCATCCCATAACGAGGAGGGATGTCCACCACCAAGACACTCATAGTTAATTCCTTCTCTGGATAGGCTGCCAATCTATAAGGCATGTCATTGATAGTCCCAATAACTGGTACCTCTCTCTGATCCATAGCACAACATCTGCCTTGGATTGTATAAACTTTAAGGCCTAACTTCTCCATGATTTTGAAAGGCATAACAGTATTTGAAGCACCACTGTTAATCATACAATTCCTCAACTTCATTCCATTCACAAGGACACTCAAAAAGAATGGATCAATATTCTCAAGGCTAGCATTGATAGAACTATCTAAATATATAGGTGGAATTTGAGATTCCAATCCCTGAGTCTCTACTCCCTTCAAAACTTTAGCCTAAGATTCATTGCATGCAACATCATTATTATGAACATTATCTACCCATGCAATAGCTCTATCTTTATGTTCAGGGATCTTCAATAATTCTAATAATGGAACCTTAACAATTATTTGAGACAATACAGCTAACATATCAACAGGAGCAGAAGGAGGAATCTCAATCTGCATTGCCTTAATATCCTTTTTCTTATTTGATACATTAGGTGTATTGGTGATTTTCATCTTTTCATCTTTATCCATTGTATTAACTGGCTTCTCTATCTCATTTGAAGTTATTTCAACTCCAACTACCTTAGGTTTCCAACTTTTACCTTTTACATCTTTGAACCTTGCCATGTGATCACCTTTTGATTTATTCTCATTGGGTTCTCTGGAGTTGGTACTCTTTATAAACATTCCTGCAGCTTTCCCATTTACATCCCTTGCTAGCATGCCCCTAGTCTGCACTTGAGCAATCATTTCTATAGTAATTCTATCCATCTCTTCCCTTGATGGTCTTCTTAAATTCACTGGCTCAGAGGAAGAGATCATGTTACATGTTTTTTCATCAATGTCTTCATTATCAGAAAAAACCTCCTGATGGAACAATGCCTGATTGTGTCTCTTTGAGCATACATCTTCTTCTTCATTAGAATCATAATCATCTTCATATCCAAAATATGAAGTTACCATATTACACCCAATGTTCTCATGAGTTTCTTGTTGATCTAGCTCCTCATTACTATCATCTTGATATGCTGACATAGATTGTGCAACCACACAATGTTCTGCAGAATGAGGAGACTGGCATGCAATGCACCATGGTGTATCCTCTATAACATTTATAGAAGACTTTTGTAAAGGATTAGGGACAAATATATCATTATTTCCTCTTGTAGCAGGGACAATAGGCTTGCCATCCTTCCATTGGGTGTTATAGGGATAATTCTGCAATCTATTCTGCCTACTAAAATTGTTGTTGAACCGAGGTTTTTCATTAGCAAGAACATTATTGTTCCTATTAGTAGGTGCTTTCAAATCCTTCAATGCATTCAACACCTTGTCCAATTTATCCTCCTCTTGTTTCTTATTTCCAACATTCTTCTCATTATCCCTTTTATATCTCTTGTCTCCAAACAACTTTGGATCATCTCTCTTCCCACCCAATTTTCTTGATATTTTCATATTATTTTCAATATTAACATCAATGCTAAAAGCATCTCTAAGAGTTCTTGGTTCCTTGTCCCTCAACAAATATCCCATTTTTCCATCAAATGCATTAAAGTATGTGGTTAAACAAACATTGTCATCTAACCTCATAACTTGAAACAACTTATGCATGCCCTTCTAAAATCTCATATTAAATTCAGCTACAGATTCATTCTAATTTTTCCTTATGGTATTAAATTCATTCAACATAAAACTAGCATTAGGCCTATCACCATATTGCTCTTTGAAACATCTCTCAAAAGAATCCCACGTATCAATACATTTATCAGGTAATCTCTTGAACCAATCTCTAGCATCTTCCATCAAGGACTAAACAAATAACTTCATAACTACATCCTCATGCTCAACCTCATAATCATTTAACACATCAACAAATAACCTAAGGTGTTCCTCACAACTAATAGCATTATTACCAGCAAACTTAGGTATCTTATCTCTTATATCATCTGGGAAAGCATTTGGATAGCTAGGTATTCCATCAAAACTAATTTGCCTATAGCCATCTAATTGCATAGGTCTTCTTTGAAAACTTGAACTAGTATTCCCACTAGCATTAGCATTGTTATCTACATTCCCACCCACATTTACATTTAATTGTTTATTTGGGTCAACAACTAGTTTGGTGGATGCAGTAGGAATAGGATTACTAGTAGTAGCAGTATTAAGTGGAATAGTAGTAGTCATAGATGGCATACCTAATTTAGCAGAAGATGGGCCAACAATATTTGCTAATGAAGCCTTCAAGAACTGGATCTTTCTTCTCTTCTCTACAATAGAAGCCTCAATTTTAGCTCTTTCCAATTCTTTAGCTAGATCCTCATCTTCCTTTCTTTTCCTCCCTAACTTGGTATCTTTATTTGAAATAGGTGGTGGGATCTTTGGTATTGTTACTGGTTTGCTTTCTTGCGGTCCAACCACCTTTTGTTTTCCTTTTTCATTAATAACTACAACAGGTCTGGTAGTCACATGCCCATTTTTATCTTTAGGCAAAGGATCATAGCTTTGCACTTGTCTAATCATAGGGCCTTCTTCATCAAACTCATGGTGTTGTAGCAAACATTCTTTCTCACTTCTCAAAGCTTCAAGATCCCCAAAAACATTATGCTGCAGAGTTTTAGGAATAGAAGCAAGCATCTTGTTTCTCTCCTTCATCTCCTTAATTTTCCTAAGAAGGGAGTTTCTCTCTATTAATGCATTCACTTTCTCATCCTCCCTTTCCTCTTGTAATCTTTTATATATGATATCCTGTTCTTCCAACTACAACCTAAGTACATTTAGGTCATGTGGATCTATCATCAAATCCTCTGAACTTGATGACACCTCCACATTAGTAGGGTGATGATATGGAAAATGCAAACACCTTGGTCCCATGGGTTTGTTGGCATTAAACAGAATTGCCACTAGTGACAACACTTATTTGCATTCTGGGTGTAAACCGAGCAAACAGTGCAAACCGAGCAGATAGTGCAAACCGAGAAAATAGTGCAAAATCGAGCAGACAGTGCAAACCGAGCAGACAGTGCAAACCGAGTAGACAGTGCAAACCAAGCAGACAATGCAAACCGAGCAGGACAGTGTAAACCGAGTAACATCATGTCTACCGAGTCACCAGTATTTACCGAGTTCAAAACCTACCGAGTGATCAATATGAACCGTGCCTTCACTTCTACCAAGTGCATGACGATGCCGAGTAATGCAGTGGATGCCGAGTATCAGAAAGTCACCGAGTTAGTTTGCAGGAACCGTGTAACCATACTTGGGCCGACTTAGTAGCACTTATGTTTATTTGTCAAGCCGACTTTGTAATTGTAATTGTAATTAATTGTTTAAGACTTGTATATAAACAATGTTGTAAAAATGTCAAGATGTATGTAAGTAAGCATGTATGTGAAAAAGAAAGAAAGGCAGAGATAAGCGAATTACAAAGGGCTTCAGTAGTATAAGGAACAGCAAAGACAAATTCATCACAGAAGGTGATCAGTACATCAGCGAATCTCAATCAGCAATCCAGTTGCAAAGCAAGAGATCTATTGTTTCATCCTAACAGGTGAATCAGTACTAAATCCTTTAACCGGGTAGACTTAACAATCTTTTGTAAAATCTCTTTACCGAGTGCATACTTCATTGTATGTTTGTAAATCCTTTAACAGGGTGGATTTAGCAATCCCTATTGCTCCTAACAGGGCAGATCATCAGAAGTGATCAAATTGTAAGCTTTAACTGGCCAACTTTATTCTCCAGTATTAAAGCTTTGTGGGTTTCATCCCCACCCTAGTTTTACTTTCTTTTTGGAAGGTTTCTGGGTAACCAAATCTATGTGTCATTATTGTGAATGCTTTTAAGTTTCATGATTTCTGTATGCAAAGGTTAAAGTAAATTACATGTTATTACATCTGTAATTGAAAGAAAATTTGGAGTTACTGATTCACCCCTCCCCTCTCAGTAACTCGGTTAATTCCTGAATATTTCCAACAATTGGTATCAGAGCAGCATTCGTTCTCAAGACAAAGCTTAACTAGCTTGAGCAAAGATCCAGGACAATGGAGGTATTCAAACTGAACAAGGTGATTGAAAATGAAAAGCTAAATCTGGAAATGGCCATAGCTAAACTCAAAGAAGCAAAAGAACATCTTTCCCAATCCCTAAGAAGAAGGAAGGAACTTGCAAATTAGATGAATGATCAGAATTACATTGAAGAAAAGATTGAAAATCTTTTTCCCTCAAATAACTTAGATGAAGCAAACAATGCTATCAAAGAACTCCTAGAAAAGAATGGGTCTCTGCAGGAAGAAGTAAGAAAATTAAAAAGAGAACAAGAGCTACACTCTACAAGATTCTGTGAGATCTTGGAACAAAGAAACAAGTTGAAAGATGAATTAGATGGAAGGAACATTGAAGTCCAAAATAAAACCCTTCAGCTAGAAAACCTAATTGATCAGATCTCTCATACAAATGAGGAAATTCTGAATCTAAGATCAGAAATAGAAAGCACAAGAGAAGAACTAAGATCTGAAAAGGAAATCAATCTAAGATTGGTGGATGACCTAAACGCTGAAAAACAAATCAATGAAGGAATGCTGAAAAGTCAAGAAGACTTGAATCAGCTGTATGAGCGAAATCTTCATAGGCAAAAAGGAAAAGCAGGACTTGGATACAAAGGAGAAGGTGAATCTTCTAAGCAAGGTACTCAAAGGAATCAAAAACCTACTTGTAATCACTGTGGTAAAATAGGACATACTTCAAATAAATGTTGGAACAATGAAAAAGTAGAATTCAATGGAAAATGCTACAACTGCAATCAACATGGTCACAAAGCAAATGAATGCAGGGAAAAACTAAGATTCAGAGGTAATTGTCACAAGTGCAACAAACAAGGTCACAAAGCATCCGAGTGCAGATCCAAGACATTCAATCCAGCAGAACAAATTATGAAAGCAATGTTTGGATGGGACTACAACACCTGGTGTAGATGTCATTACTGTGGAGAATATGGACACATTGGCATGAATTGCATAAAACATCATCTAAGGAAAAGAGATACTACCGTAAGATGCTTCAAATGCACCAAACTCGGTCACATAGCTAGAAACTGCATGAATGCTAGTGAAGTTGAAGATGGAAAGAAAAATGAAGCAACTAAGGTCAGGAAACAGGTGAGACAAAAATGGATTCCTAAATCTACCGAGCAAACCAGTCCAAGTAATGGAATGGGTGGCTCTACCGACTCAAACTAAATTTCCAAGAAAGCACTGGAATTGTATTCTCATAGACCAATCTCAAGCAGTTCCAGAACCGAATTAAAAGAAAAAATATAAATTAGCATGCAAGATGCAGTAAGATCACAGGAAGGTCGGTATCAGTCTTTACCGAGCAAGGTCGGTACCCGTCTTTACCGAGCGAGGTCGGAGCAATATGAATTCTCGAGTTCACCGAGTTGCGAAGTCTTTACCGAGCAATTAATTCTTAGTGGGTGACAGTCTATCGGAATTCATACCCTAATTTGTACTGAGCATTAATGACAGAGTTGTAAAAAAAAAGCAAGTAATCGAACTCATTCTTCACCGCAAACCTTTAGCACTTTGAGAGCAGAAAATTTCAAGAGCAACCCAGCGATTCAATACTTTTGCGAAAGGAATTTTCTGTGAGCTACCATGGCATCATCCAGCACCTCAGCGAAGAAAGGATCTGATATGTTAGTCCAAGGGGAATGGAAAGCACCAGATTTCAAGATCGTGCCCGCAATTGCAGTAGCCCTAGATCCGAACGGAGCTCAATCTCAGATTCCTCCTAAGGTACTACTTATTAACGATATCCGCAATCATTTCAACTATTCAATTCATGAAATGGGGAACCTAGAACTAGATATTGTGCGTAAGGAACTGTGTGTGGATGGTATTCTGAAACCCGAGCACAAACATCTGGAAGATAAAGGTTTAGTTCACATTGCACATCTACCTCGAAACTTTTGAGATAAATGGGTTAGATACATTCTCAGCCGTGTACATGATGGCAAGATTTGGCTTGAGCAACCCATAGAGATCACAAAGAAGATGATTCATCAAATCACCGATCTTCCCATGTTGAACAAAGCAAAAACTACCAAAACCCTAGGTCGGACGGAACTACAGAAGAAAACCCTAGCTGAGTGGGACGGTAGAGGCATGAAAGTTAGCAACATTACCGATGCTGAACTGAAGTTTGGTACACACATCATTGCCCATAAGATTTACAGTTCTAGTCGACAGAATAGTGTCTCCCGTGAAGCTATTGACCTAGCATAAAAAGTGGTCAAGAATAACTTAACACTTGACCTAGCAGACTTATTGTTAAAGCAGTTTAACAAAAACATGGAAAGCATTCAAACTTCCAAAAACAATCCATGTAAGTTTGGATCCTTATTGGTCTGTTTATTCTTCTATGTTCAGAAATTCTTCCCTTCTAAAGGAAAAGTTGTATGGAGAAAAGATGTGCCAGCCCTTTATGAAATAAATGAATACATCTCAGAAATGGGTGAAAATTTTGAAAGCATCATGGATAATTATTTTGAGTCTTTCAAAGAGAAAATGAATGACAGATTCTAGATTCCACAGAAGTTGTGGAAGATTACAAGGATGACATTTGTTTTATGGTGGATTGTGATAATGTATATATTCAAGCAGCTAAACCGAGGACTGTATATGTAAAACCTCTTCCTTATGAGGTAAATATCGATGAAACCAAGAATATCATTGAAGCTCTTCTTAATCAGCCTGTCAATCCCAAAGCTCCATATTTTGGAACATATGATGAAGCTAAGGTGAGAATTGAACTAACCATAAAGCTTCCATAGGCGGTAAACAAAGGAAAGAAGAGGATAGCCAGAATGCAAATGATAACCGAGGAAAAAGAAGAAAAAGATGAAGAAGAAGAAGAAAAGGATGAGAAAATAGAGGAACCAGAACCTGCAAAGAAGAAAGGAAAGGTATTGATCACTAAGGCACCTAAGCCTCCCACTGCTGTATTTACAAGGAGAAATGCAAGAGGTAAGGCAGACAAGGCAAACAAGGCAGATAAAGACATAGTATTCAAAAGGCCTCCTCTAAACCTTCAAGAAAAGATCAAACTCTTTAGAGACGGATTAGGATCTGGAGTGAGTAACATAAAATCTTTTAAATATGAAACCAGATCGAAAACAGAACAAAAGGAAATAGAAGATGCTGTTATTGAAAAGATGGGATAGTGGAAATACTCTCCTGAAGAAATAGCCCCACAGGTTCTAGCTGTCTTATTAAATCCAATAAAAATGAGATGGAGCAATGCAAAGCAAACTGTGATAGACATATTTGATCAAACCCTGAGACAGTTAATGTCGAGCTTGAAAAATGATGAAGTAAAGAAGGCATTAAAAGAAAATGAAAGTAAGATGACATTAAAGTTCAATACTTGTTTGATTCTGATCAACAACATTGAATCGGTTGTGAAGGCTGCAAATGCTACATGGAAAAACATATACCATCTTCACCAACCGAGTATTGAAACAGTCATAATAAAAGACATTGAAGATGACAATGATGAACAAGAAGAAGCCACTGAGGTAGATGATACTGTGAGGATAGCAGCAGAAGTCATTGCATCCCTTCCTACCTCTCCAGTAAAAGTTTCTACATCCAGCCCAGAGACACCTTCAAGCACGGTTGTGACAACTTCAACATTTGTCCAATCATCTATAGCAACAACAGAAGTAGCTACCATTTCTTCTACCGAGTTGCAGTCTCCCGCATCATCAAGTTTTCCAGCAGTCAGTTTTCCAATTTTTGAATCTTCAAGTGTAAATATTTTAAGCTCTCCAGTAGACAGTGTGCCAGTCTCTATAGCCAGCCCTACTATATCTATTGTCACCACTACTAAGGCATTAAGTACAAATAAGCCTAAAGCTCTACTGAGTATAAAATTTTTGGGTAAAAATATAGTAGAGGATATAGACCTAGATGAAGAGATAGAGATTCCAACATTAGATTTTGCAAATCTATCAGCGGACCAAATGCAAAATATAGGTGAGATCCTCCAAAGGAAAGCAAAACAAAAGAAGCTTAAAGAGGAGAGAGACAAGGAATATCAAATCATCAAGGATGATAAGGACATTTTGTCTGATGCATTAGGTATTAAAGTAGACTCCTCCCAACATGTTTTGTTACAATTAGCAGAAGCAGTTAATAAATACAACAAGAATTCATCTGGGATAGAAAATTTAGTTGAAAGAGCCGAGAAGAGATTCAACAATAAAGTGCTTGAGCACATTGCTCAGCACATAGCTATTAACCAAGTAGAATTGTCTTTAGTTTTGTCAAACATTGAATCTACCTATTCGAATGCTACCTCTCTTTTGGCCAGATTGTGCAATATTGCCGAGTTCATAAAGGATGTTAAGGATAAAATGAATAAAATGGATGAGGATATGAAGATTAGCATACAGAAGCTGCAACTTGAACCAAGTTCAAGCTCTTCTCATCACATGAAAGTATCATACCTATCAAATATGCAGTCAGATCTACTGAAAGAAGACACAAGGATCCGGTCCACACTGCTAGACATCCAACACATGATCCTTCCCATCATGAATACAATGTATAAGCACATTGAACATTCCAAAACATTGATTCATGACAATCAGTTCTCTATAGCAGATCACATGATTGAACTCTCTGCAGAAGTCCAAATTGCAATCCAAACATGCAAGATTCTGCAAGAAAGTTGGGACAGAACCCTGGCACTAATAATGAAGGTACATTCTAATTTTCTATCAAATTTTGGATTCTCTCTGTAAGCAACTTGTATATGCACCTTTGGCATTATCGTCAAAAAGGGGGAGATATGTATAGAGGGAGATATATGTATAGAAGAGATCTACCTTTGGCATTATTCTCATTCAGAAATCCAGTTGCAAAGTAAGAGATCTACTGTTTCATCCTAACAGGTGAATCAGCTTGAAATCCTCTAACCAGGTAGACTTAACAGTCTTTGTAAAATCTCTTAACCGAGTGCATACTTCATTGTATGTTTGTAAAACCTCTAACAAGGTGGACCTAGCAGTCCTTATTGCTCCTAGCAGGGTAGATCATCAGAAGTGATCAATGTAAGCCTTAACCGGCCAACTTTATTTTGCAGTATTAAAGCTTTATGGGTTTCATCCCCACCCCAGTTTTACTTTCTTTTTGGAAGGTTTCTGGGTAACCAAATCTATGTGTCATTATTGTGAATGCTTTTAAGTTTCATGCTTTCTATATGCAAAGGTTAAAGTAAATTACATGTTAATACATCTGTAATTGAAAGAAAATTTGGAGTTACTGATTCACCCCTCCCCTCTCAGTAACTCGGTTAATTCCTGAATATTTCCAACAGGGTTGCCTTCTAAAATTATCTTCATCAAGATCCAAATCAACCTCAAGACCCATATCTCTGGCTCGCTCATCTTGACCTGCAGGTAATGAACCTTTATCTTGAAATACTATCTTTGGGGTATCATAAAATTTATTTTCAGAGCGACCACCATCTGATCTAGAAACTCTATATTGTGAACCTTCCTCAATTAAGGAAACATGTGGTGCTCTACCTCTAGTATTTATTTGTTCTCTTATGAGAGCACTAGTAGACTCACCATTTCTTCTAATCCAACTCTTCTTCTCCTATCTAGGCAATTGTTCTAGAGTAACCTCTGGATTTTTTCTAACAAAGGACCTAGTATTTCTTCTTTTTTCCATCTTTTACAGTCTATAACACTAGTTCTAACCCTTTTGAGTCACCACCCACAAATGGGAAATCTTTAAGCTTACAAGAAACAACTGAATACAATAGGAAAAATAAGAGTGCACTTTAAAACCTTTAACTCTAGAATCTCCCCAGTAGAGTCACCATTTTCTTGGTCGTTCCCTTTGATCTTCAACTTGTAGATTTATACTTTGATGGATAACTTTAATATAACTTTGACTCTATCACCACTCCAAAGTCTACAAGGAATAGGGCCAATTAACAAAGATTAATGAGATCCTCCTAGACTTTGAGCTAAGATTCTTAGGTGGGTGTACCCTTGATTCACTTCTTCAAAAGAATCCAAAATAATATACAACTATATCCCTTACTAACTGATTGAAAGATATTATCATTTAAATGTGTGTGTGTGTGATTGATGATGATGGACTACCTCTAGAGAATAGACCAGTGCCTTAACCAGGGCATAGAGTCAATTAACAATATATATCAACTGCAAACTCTAGTTCAAATACACTTGGATTCAAGATAAGTGCTTTGCCTATTATCCCTCTCCCTCACATACCATGACATCAAATTATTATCTAGCTATGAACTCACTGAAACTACCTAAAAAACTTTAATCCTAACTTTGTTAGAAACTCAAACATAATTTCAAAATGCTCTTTGTTCACCATATGCTAACCCACTTTGTCAAATTAACATATATGAGCTCAAGAACAAGACAAGAAGACATACACAAATATGCAATTGGAACCTGAATGTATTCTCATTAAAATCTATAGAATCAATACATTATCAAATAACAAAATACCAAAGAACAGACCCAAGATCTAGGCGCTCTTTACTCAGTATGATACCATCAACAACCTAGGACCAAAAAGAAAAGTTTTGGAACCCTCACTAAGTAAAAAATGCTACAATTTATACCCCCTAGTCATCTTGGAAACCCAAAATAGGTTGCAACAAGGTAAGGATGACTAGGCTTAGGGTTTTCACCCACCCAACCAACTATAAATAGTAAAAAATTTATTACATGGATGAAAACCAGGTGATCCAGGAGAAAGAAAATCCAAGAATGATCTAACTTATTGAAAAATCCTAGAGTACTATACTAGAGATCATTAATCTACCATGAAAATGATCAAATCAACCACCTGCAACATGCCTTGAGCACAAAACCACACTTCTTTACGGCACAAAATTCCTCTACAATTAATCATGGGGCCTTAGGACTACTCTACAACAGTTGGCAACCATTAACCACCAACTCCAACCACTTAAACATTCAATTTTGGTCCTTTCTATCACTGGGAACCCTCTACCAATTCAAAATTTTGGTAGCAATGGTCATTTCATGGTGCCAGCGGTGTATCGATGGTCAATATTCAAATCTGAACTCAGTTTATATCATGGCCATTAGATGCTTCATCTTCCCGGGCTCATTTTATCTTTATAAGAATTTGGTGAATACGTGACCACAGGAAGTCTCCATGTCGCCAAACCCTTTGCCTTAACCCATGTCAAATCTAGCGACCACACAAATAATGCATCCACAGAATCTCACAATATTTTCCTAACCTCAGGTTATATCTCATGAACACGAGAAAATAATGTTCACCAAGTCGCTAGATAGTCCCTTGACCCATGCATAGGAATCCTAGTTTACATTTGGCAAATCAGTGACAAAGGGAGAATCTCATATTTGCTGAATGTTTCAAATCTCTACCATTTTATTACACAAATCAGTGAAAACAGAGACAATTATCAGAGCCACTAAAACTTTAGTAGAACCACTAGAAGACTGAGAAACTGACTGGACTCGTATCAAGAAGATTGACGACTGTTGCATGATCGCATGGTCTAGAAAGATTCCATGTGATCATATGACAACCATAGGATTAGAATCTTTCCCCTATGCATGAAATAAAATGGCCCCACCTTATTTGGTGAACTGGCGACTGAAGACTTTTCACCAGTTTGTGAAAACAATCACCACCACTAAAATATTTAGCGAATACACGACCATTGTTCACCAGATCACTAAATCAATTGGATCCTCCACTAAATATCATGCGAACTAGTGAACAAGAATAAACTTGTCAGGCCACTAAACAATTTATCCTTATCACCAAAAGGACTAAGAAATTTAACTAGGCCTGCAAAGGAAAATCAACGATTGTCTGATAATCTCATGACTCTGACACACTCTATGCGAAATTACACTGATCGTAGATCCTCTAACATGTCAGGACCCACTGAACTTTGAAAGACCTGGTCCCACTGACAACATGCCTAGTCACACAACATGGACCAATCACATCTTTCCATATCAGTACACCTAGCATGTGGACCCACCTTATTTCATCACTTCTGAAAAAGGTGAAATCGATGGTCGTTGTAATTTCACAAACTTCTGACACATCTCATAAGAACTTACACCTGCCATTGATTTACCTTAAGTGTCAGGACCTTCTAAAAAACTTAGAAACTAGGTCCCAATGCAGCTACCAACTTATGACCTCATGGACCAATCACAGTTCACCAACTATGCTTACCTGTAATTTTGGACCCATAGAAACATTTCTTTATTCACTTCACTATAAATTTAACCCTTGATCGATTATGCGAACACATGACTGAAGCATTCTCTAAGTCATGAGATACTCTTCTTAACCATGGTCAGACCTAGAGAATACACGAATAAGAGCATTCGCCAGTTCACCGAATCATTTTTTAACCCTGGGTTACATTACGAGAATGAGCAAACACTTCAGTCACCAAGTCGCTAAATACATTATAACCTCAGACATGTTGACACCTTGCCACATCATATTCTCAGTCCGACCAATGAACATTTGACACCTCAACATCCCTCTTACATCAAGTCCATCTGTATTACCCATTTGTAGTAGGCCCACCATCTCGCGAACACGTGACTATAGGAAAGATAAGATGCTTTGCTAGGTTGCTAGAAGTCAAGTGCTTAACCACCAAGATTAAGAGAACCTACGAACACCGCATTCAGGCAATCACTGAATAAAAGGACATAACTGCCAAGGACTTGGAGAATTAGCGACCAACCAGGAAATAAAATGCACACATGCCGAAAGGAAAAATTAAGTGACCTAAAAAGGTAATGGAAAATTATAACAGGGCTAGGCTAAACCTAGGGTTTTTGGCATGTAACGGCTAGATTTTTAAATTTTTGCAAGGGTTTCAAAGGTTTAGGACATGAAAAACATTGCATCGGCCAGTAGAAAATAAATATAGCCATGGAATTTTTCACAGGGGCTAACAGATTGCATCTCTCCAATAGGTGTGTGCAATTTTTCCTTCCATCATAATGGTCTACATTGTATCAAGGATGATCCTATTCCTTCTCTCTTCAATTTCATTCTTCCGAGGGGTTCTACGTGCACTTAATTGTCTTTTTATGCCATGTTCTTCATAGTACTCATAGAATCTGTTAGAGGTGAATTATCCTCCTCTATCCAATCTTAAACATTTTATCTTTAGTCTAGATTCATTCTCAACCTTAGCTTTGAATATTTTGAATTTCTCAAATGCTTCTAACTTATCTTTCAAGAACACAACCCACATCATTCTAGTATAATCATCAACAAATAAAATGAAATACCTTTCACCATAGTATGATCTTGTTTGAGTTGGACCACATGGGTCTGTATGAATCAAATCCAACTTGTTCTCTGCTGAATTTTTCTTGCTCTTGAATGAATTTCTCACATGCTTTCCCATCAGACATTCCCTACATATAGTATCAACTGGCTTTGCTATACTAGGTAGATCTCTTACTGCCTTTACATTTGTTATATTTACTATGTTATCAAAATTGATATGACAGTCTTTTATGCCACAACCAACTGTCATCAACTTTAGCAACTTAACAAGTTGCTTCTAAATTGATTTGAAAAAAATTACCTCTTGTCTTTGAGCCTTATGCAATCATAACACCATCTTTGTTGTTAATGATGCATTTGTCATTTTTGAACTCAAACTGATAGCCTTTTCCAAGTAATTGTCCAACACTGAGAAGGTTATGTTTCAAATCATCAACATAAAGAACATCATCAATACTATTCTTTCCATCCAAGGTGATGGCTCCTCTACCAACTATTGGTTTAGGAGTGTTGTCTCAAAATATGACCATACTGCCATTGTATTTGTCCAAATGAGAAAACTTGTCTTTATCACTGGTCATGTGATCTGAACAACCACTGTCTATGATTGAGTCTATCCTTATGTCAGCTTGTGAAATCAATGCTAGCTCTTGTTCCTTTTTATCATCTTTATGAATTGTCTTCTTATTCACTTTGTCTATAATAGAAATGAATCCAATTTCTTCTTCACCAAATTCTTCATCTAAAACTCCATCTCCAGCATAGTAGCGTTCCTTAGAATAATTAGGCTTGTAATCCTTTTTGAACTTTCTAGTTCTAGTAGGACACTTAGATGCAAAGTGACCAATCTTATTACATGAAAAGCACTTAAATGGTAATTGACCTTCATATTTTCCTTTTCTTTTCTTTTCTCTTTTGGAAATCATAGAAATGAAATCATCTAGTGTTTTCTCTTCATCATCATCATAAAAATTACCAGAAGTGTTTGTAGATTTCTTACCATGAACTATTGCTTTGAAGGCTGTCTCACTCTTTGGTTCTATCTTCAATCTTGAGATCTCAAAAGTTGCAATTTTTTTGATCAAAGTCTCTCTCTTAAAATTAGATGTAAGCTACACAGTCTCATCAAGGATGTTGATATTTCTTTCATATTCAGGAGTGAGAGTAGTCATTAACTTGTCCATGATGTCCTCCTCTGAAATCTCTCCACCATTTTTTCTAATTCCAACAACTACTTCATTTATCATTTGATTATAAGCTCTGATGTTTTCTTTAGGCAGAATCTCTAATGCATTGTATCTTTTCTTCCATGTCTTTCTACGCACATCCTTTGCTTTCTTGTCTGCTTCAAATATGTCTTCTGTTAGCCCATTTTCTTGTCATAATAGAAAATCTTCAGAAAATGGTCTGTACCCTGTGAAAATTTCCATGGCTATGTGTTTTCTTCTGGTCTCTATAGTTCTTTAAATGTTTCTAGCCTCAAGACCCTTAGCAAAAAATTCATAAATCTAGCCGTTATGTGAAAAAAGCCCTAAATGCCTTAGCCCTATTATATTTCTTCATTACCTTTTCGGGCCACTTAAATCCCTTTTTCTACACGTGGTTATTTTTCCTTCTTCGTGTTCACCGAACCGCTTAATATTATTTCATGCCTTTATGTTATTCAGTGAACCTGTAAATGTATGTTGTCTTGCCTCAGTCGCTAAGTCTCCAAATCCTCAGACGGTTATATCTTCCATCAAGCGAATGCCTGACTGTGTGTTCGCATAATCTCCTGATGTTTAACGGTTATCGGCAAACATTAAGCGACTTGGCTAGAGGTTTTCTTTACTTCAGTCGTGTGGTCACGTAATGTGGGGTCCGATGTGTTTGGTGGAGTGGATAGAGAAGTTAGTGATGCTAAAAAAATTTCTTTGTGTTCACACGTTCGTGCAATAAAAAGGTGATTCACTAGTTTGATTGGCGACTTAGCGAACAGCGGTTGCATGGTTGCTAAGTATTTTGGCAATGGTGTAAAGTATCTCGCGAACTGGTGAAAGTTCTTCGGTCGCCAGTTCACCAGATAGGTGGACCTGATGTCAGAGGATGCTGAGGTGGTAGGTTTTTATTGGTTGTAGAAGGAATGATATGGTAGCATGTCGGGCGGGCCTAGGGTTATGAAGTATTTAGTGACTTGGTGACTGAAGTGCTCACTCATTCTCATAATCTAATGCAGGGTTAAGAAACCTTTTTGCGATTCAACAGATGCCTTTGTTCGCATGTTCTCAGAGTTTGACCATGGTTAGAAAATGTATCTCACGAACTAGAGATTGTTTTAGTTCGTGCATTCGCTGAATCCTTGGGGTTAAGTGCTTACCATGAAAGAATAAAGAAATATTTTTGTGGGCCCTCATTGCCAGGTAAGCATAGTTGGTGGTCTCTCATTGGTCCACAAGGTTATGATTTGGTAGAATGTAGTGGGACCTAGTTTCCAGCTAGGCAGAGGGCTCTGACATGTCTGATGATCGACAGATGGTGTATGCTCTTATAGAGTGTGTCAGAGCCTTGTGATCATGCAAATATCATCGATCTTTCCTTGTTGGCCCAGATTATTTTCTTGGTGTCCTTGGCAGTTGTGATAAAAGGATTTAGCAGCTCTGATAAATGTCCTTGTGTTCACTGATTCACGTAGTAAAATGGTGAAGTTCTAAAAGGTCTGGCGATTCAGTGAATGTGCATTCGCGGGTTTGCTAAATGATTTGGAAAAGATGTAAAACATTCAGTGACTTGGCGATATTCTTTTAGTCATGTGTTCACCAAGTAGGAGGGTTGATTTTGTTGAGATAGTGGGACCACATGATGATTCATTGCTGAGTTATCTTATTGTGATTGGCTAAGCTGGAAAAGGATTGCAGACACGTTAGTGGGCCTGAATGATTCAAGAGAGGAGGATAGCGTGGTAGATCTAGTGGTTGGCATATGATCTCATAGGAGGTGTCAGAGCCATGCAATCATGATCCCACCTTTCAATTTCAAAAGCTTTTATCATGTGGCTCCTGTGGTAGAGATGACTGGGTAGTTGTACCGAGTGATGTAGTGATAGGTGGAATCATAGTTGTGGAGTTAAAGGTGGGGTCTGGGCTGTTTGGTGGTCCTAATAAAGATCTAGCACCTGAAAAATTTCCTTCTTGTCGCGGGTTTGCGGGATGATTTGGTGGCAGCGCTATTCTTTCCGCAAATTGGTGAAAGCTCCTTTGTCGCCAATTCACTAGATGAATTAAGTAGGTGATTTTAAACACGTGTAGTCATGTGTTTGTGGAGTTCAACTGTGGTTAAGATTTTCATTCCATGACTAGGATATTGCCTTGTCGCCAATTCACAGAATGTTAACCCGAGGTATTTGATGAGTTAGAGGATCTAAAGCCTAGGAAATATAAGAGATCTACGGCAGGGATATAAAGTTGATCTTTGTTCGAATCATGACTACTGATGAGCTGGGTGCCAAAGATGTAGTCGTTTGATTTTGAATTCAAATCTGCAGAGGGTTTCCAGCAACCAGAGGGACTATTTTTCCATGCTCTGCGGCCAGATTTGAGTTGGTTTGGTGGTGCCAGTGGTTGCGGGGTGGTCTAGAGGCCTATTTCTTGATTGCAGAGGTTGATTTGGTACCTGGTGAAGGACAGTCTTAGCTCGAGGTGTTTTTGTAGTAAATTTTGTGACCGTTTCTTGCAGGTTGGGTGGGTGAAACCCTAGCCCTAGCTGTCTGTAGCTTGTTGCATTCTCTCTGAGAATTCCAAGGTAGCTAGTGGTATAAAGTTGGATGTTTTTGACTGGTAAAGGGTTCTAAATTTTGTCAGTTCTAGTGAAAGGTTCTGTTCTATAGATTTTCCCTTCTCTTTGCATATAGAGTGTTCCTCTTTCTCATGTTGGTTCAGAGAATACAATATATTTTGTAACAGGATTGTCTTATCTGTGAGGACTTAATATATTTTTACTGTTACTGAGCTATCTCCATGTGAATTCTGAGTCCATTAATCATACATCAAGGGTGTTTGATTTTTCTATTTGCATTGCCTAAGTGTTTGCAAGTGGAGTTGTCTTTGTAGAGATAACTAGTTCAGGGTTAGTATTCTTATATGTATGAGCTGAAATATCAAGGATAGTTCATGCTTGTCTTCCAGTGGATGCTGGTCAATGTGTTATCTGTTCATAGGTCTCTTCTAAGGGGAGGCTCAAAATCCTTTGAAGGATAATAACATATTTGAATACACAGGTGGGTACTAAGTTGAGTTTTGGTCATGGTGTGTGATTGATGTGAGGCATCAACACATTGGATATATTATTTTCTTGTTTCATAGCTGTTCCTTGCAATATTGTATTTGACTCTGTGGCCCATTGGACAAGGCACTGGTCTATCAGGGACTTAGGGCATCTTAGAGGTCCTTTCAATTCTTTCAAATCATTCCTTTCTGTCCCACCCTTTCCCTTTCATGTTGTTAGGATAGGTCTCTGGTTTTCATACTCATTCCATGCATGTTGGGCTATTGCATGAGATATTGGCTTCATTGAGGTACAGGATACCTAGGGGTTTGAAAACCATTCCACATTAATTTGTCTGTAGGCCTTTGGTTTTGTCATGAGGTGTCTTGAGTGTGTAGACAAGGCAATACCCGCCTGAGTGAATGTGGAGCTCAAAGAAGAAGGAGGATTTCTCTTTATCCTCATCATTTGGTTTTTTTTTCTTGTCAAGCTTGAGTTCCTAACTAAGATCTAAGCCCACCATTTGATTCAAGCTTGGTCCTGCAAGAAAAAGAGTCAACATCTTCTAGGTGCTTCCAAATTTTGTGGGCTATATCCACCTTTTTTATTTCTAAAAATTTACCATTAGATAGGGCACTGATAAGGACTTCTTTAGAAATAGCATTCTGATGAAACAATTCCATTTTCCTATCAGTAGCATCTTCCTGTGTAAGGTCTTCAAGGGTAGGTATCTTGGCTGCTTTGATAGTTACATCAAAAAATTCAAAACCAATGCACTGCAAATGGGTCACCATCTTGTTCTTCCAATCAAGATAATTCTCTCCATCAAACTTAGGACTTTCTTTCCTGAAGTATGCCATCTGATCAACCTCAAGCTATTAAAATTTCTCTCCGTGGCACTTGGTTCTAATACCAATTATTAGGAATAGTCCCAAGAGATAACTGAGAGGAGGGGCGGGTGAATCAATTATCTACAAGATTCAATTCTTTATCCAATTAAGTATACTTAAACATAAAGCATAAACACAATGAAAGAACCCATGAACACAACACCAATGTTTTGGTTACAGGGAAACCCAAATAGGTAAAAACTCTGGTGGGAATTGACACCCACTAATATTCTACACTAGAGTATTATGATCCTTGTTAGAAGATCCTTAACCTTGTTAGGAGTTTCTTTACAATATATTTAGTATAGTAGACCTGGTCAAGGGTTGGACCCTGTTAGGAGTCTTTTAAAATTTTCCCTATTAGGGGAGAGGACACACTATCCGAGAGCTCACTGCTCAAAGGGGTGAAGGCTACAACCTTCTAAATAATAGATACACACTATATCTAGATCTTGGTGAACTGTGCTTTGACCTGCTATCTAGATTAGTTCCAATGAATAGCACAAGTACTTTACTTGGTCACATAGACCTTCTTCTAATGGCTCAACACTTCACACACTCTGCCCTGCTCTGCTTAATCAACTATGAACCACACACTAGCAATCACTAATGTCTACCTATAAATATTTTTCCTGCAAATGATATAATCAAGTCAGCCTATTAGAACCACCTTTAAATCATAATAGAGAAATTGTAACACACTCCAATAAACATTATGTTGGCTCTACTATGCATGCAACACATTCTGGGACCTATCCAATAAGATAATTGTAGACGCACGCTACACACTATTGGCTCTACCAAAATAATTGGATCTTTCTCTGTAAGCTAAATTAACTCATGTGCTCTTAACTAAACATCAAAAACTATTCTCTAAGCTTAAATCAAAGGGCACATGTCCATAGGATAGGTGCAAATACATAATCAATAAAATCTCTATCGACTCTTCTGAATAAACATAGGAAACTGTTGCTGGCGAATAACGACTACATAACTTCACTTCTACTCATTAACAAACTATGCATCCATGAATGAAACATCACTAACATGTCTTCAACATATATCCAAGTGCACAAGGCTCTATGATAACTATACGAACAACCAAACATAGGACACTACCTATTACTTTGTCAGGAACACTGCTAACACAAGCTGCTATTTAACTGTCTGTACTAACAGTTAACCTCTATGCCCATGATATCATGCTGATATCATGTCCATGCTTCATATACTAAAATCTTACTACATAAGACTTCCATGCATGCTACTTTCCATATGTTGTCATCAATGACAAACATACAGTCAGTATTGGCCTACTGGAAAATCTCCAACATTTTCTTCATTCATTTGTTCATGAGGAGAAGATGGAGGGTTTGGTTGAGGGTTTTGTTTAGGGGTATCATTTCTTCTTGGTAATTAAAACAAAATCAATTTTAAAATCTTAATTACACTTAAAATCTAAGAAAATAAATTTTAACAAAACAAATTGCTTCAAAACTAAAATTTTAATACAAATAAGAGGCATGGGATGCAAAAACACTTACCTCTTCTTCTAGTTTGAACTTGACGATGTTGTGGAGCCATTCTTTATCAAATTTGATGAATTGAACAAGCAAAGTGTCTTTGCACATGTGCTTTGGGAAGCCCTCTTTCAGTGCAAATGCGGGTTTGTGGCATAAAAATGGGCCTTTGAAAGGCAACTAAAAACCTTTATAGTTTTTACATAGCCCATGCACTCTATAGTGCACATGTGGTATGTTTTGAATTTCCCAAGCCTAAGGCTTGGGAAATCCAAGCCATAGCACATGTGCACTATAGGGTGCATGTTCTTTAGTGCATACACACTATGGTCGTTAGGGGGGCAAAAAGGAATGTGGAACCTTTTTAGTCCCCCATATTTGTCCATATACCCATGAGATGCAAGATTAAGATCAAAGAAGCTAATATGAGATGCAACTAGGATTCATTTACCCATTTAGATTAAGAAAAGCTTGATGAACTAAAACTGATTTAGAACCTAATTGAAGATCAGTGATTAGACATCACCGAATTGTTGATTAGATATGTAAGATGATTAAATCAGTAATATGTTGTCATTGATGTCAACTAGTTTTGACAACACTTATATTGTAAGTTACAATACCTAAACATCTGTAGAAATGAGAAAAGGAGATGAAGAATAGATATATCTACATGAGAAAGATGTATATGATAGATGAGGAGAAGGAATATATTAGGTAACTTATTGATGAGTCCAAAACCTTATGTTATTGACTTGATTGTGTTACATTCATCTATGATGAGGAAAAGAGCATAAAAGACACAAGGAAGTGTGGTTGGTTGATGAAGCATTCTAGTATACACCAAGAAGTGTAGTGTATACTGAGCACAGTATAAACTGAGCTTGTGTTCACTAACACATTTCTTTGTTAATTTAGTAGAAAGAAAAGAACTAAAAGATTAGTTTAGCCGATGGAAGTAGATGAGTTGTAAAGTGTATGATCACGGAGTTGGAGACAATATTTTTTACGAAGATCAATGGCTAAAAAAATTTGAAGAAGATCTAAGGGAAGGAAACAAAATGTGTTACTGACACATCAGCCAAGGAAGGTTTAAGCAGCAAAATCAATGAAGGAGATTAAGTGGAAAAATTTGATGGATGAAAAGAAAATGATTTACTTGTCTATTTAAGAGACTAGGGTTTCATTATGAAACTTATGCCGGAGGAAGGAGACTATAGAGATATCATGTGAAAAAGCTTCATGCATGCCTAATCATATTGGTTAAGGAGAACTAAATTGTAGAGATTACTGAGCGTTAGAAAGCTATAATCGAGAGATAGTAAGTTACTGAATATTGTTGAAATAGAATTGATATATTGATCAGAGGATTTTATTGAGCATAATATAGATCTGAACATCCATAATAGAAGTTGTATTGTAATTAGATCACCTACTATTATAGTTTAACCATTTTAATAAGATGAATCTCTTAACAGAGTGGACTTCAAAGTCTTGTAATGTCATTTATAGAGTGTACATTTGTTATCCTGTCAACCCCATAGTGAATGCTGGTTGGATGATAATGGTTAGTGTTAAATCCTCTAACAAGGTCACACCTCACAGTGTGTTTTTGTAACCATTAACAAGGTTGGGTCTTTGTTAGGAATGAATGTTGGATGATGGCATTCATTCTATAGTAGTTGTTGTTGCATTCATGACTATGATTGTCATTGATGTCAACACAGTGATCTTATAGAGACTAGTAGAGAAGCAGATAGTGTTTTGTTTTATGCATGTGTTATATTGAGAATAATGATATAAAATGTTGAGGTCATGTTCTTTGAAATATTATATGTCTATGGTTAAGAGCGCAAGTCAATACGACATGTACAGAAAAAGTTATAAGCATTTTGGTGGAAGCAGTATTCAGGCAGTGTTCCTGAGTAGCAGTTTGTGAAAATCGGATGATATCTCCTAATTAGGATGGAATATTGTTTTCCATAGTTAAAGGGAAGTTTGAGACACATTGGTGGTGATGTGGTTCATAGTGCAAATTTTGTGGTCACACTAGTGAAGAGTTATTGCATTTGGAAGCTGATAGTTTTGAGTAATTTTGATGTAGTGTGTAGAATCTTTTATTTTTGGATGTCGACTCATTTGTAATTATTTGAGTGTGGTATAAAGGAAGGAATTTTTTTCTTTATTGTGAGATAGTAGTAGTAATGTGAAAGGAATGAGAACATTGTATGATTGAATGTGAATGTAAGCATGAGGTGAAGAAAAGAGCCTATGAAGTTGTGATAGTGAAATTATGAAGTACAGAGATCTGGAATTGAGATCTAGTGTAGGAGTGAGTGCAGTTTGGCACAGTGAGGAGGTAACATATTTCATATTATTCTACTAAATAATATTAAGGTTATTTGGATAGTGTGTTCAATGATCTTACCCTGAAGTTGTTTGGGCAGTGGGTCCTTCTGTCTTCCATAACTCTTAATAGGGTTAGAATCTTTTAACAGGGATTCAAAATCTCCTAACAGGGATTTATATGTACTGAATGTATTTCATAAGACTCCTAACAGAGTCCATCCTTTCACAAGGAATATTCATATTAGTGCATCTTTTGTGGGCATAATTCCCACTGGGGTTTACTCTTTGATCAAGAGGTTCCCTAATCAACATATCTTGTGTTATTGTGTCATTGTGTATGAATATCTTTGTATGGTTAGTAATTGCATTGCTTACATGGTTAAATGCTATTAAAGTTGTAAAAGGTTATGATTATCTAATAACTGATTCACCCCCCTCCCCCTCTCAATTATCTTAGTGGACTTTACTTTCTAACAATTGGTATTAGAGCAGTAGGTCCTTGAAGGGAAAGTTTAATAGCTTAAGGAGATCCATGGAAAATTTCAGGTAAGAAAGCCTTAAGTTTGATGGAGTAAATTTTGACAGCAGGAAGGAAAAGATGAAGACACATCTACTATGTTTAGGACCAGGTTATTGGTTGATTACAAAGAATGATAGGACTATAATTGAAGAAGACAGTCTTGAAACAAGTTCTAAAGTTGAGGTAGATCTATTCATGTGTAACATACTTGCAAGAGAAGCACTTTTGATAGCACTTCTGGAGAATGAATATAGTCAGGTAAAATGTTTTAAGAAATCTAATGAAATTTGGAAAGCTTTACACTCTACTTTTGAAGGTGATGAACATGCAAAGAGAGCTAGATTACATAATTGGATATGTGCATTTGAAGATATTTGAATGATGGAAGATGAATCTGTTAGAAGCTATATTGGTAGAATGTCATAAATTGTTGTAGGGATAAAATCTTGTGGACGATCAAAGATAGAGAACGAAGTGATATGGAAAATTTTGAGGATATTAATTCTTGTATTTAAGCAGACAACACAGATGATTGAACAAGTTATATCTTGTACTATGAACTTTACAAGAGAGACTCTTCTTGGAAGATTGGAAGTAGCAGAGATGAATCTGAGGTTATCAAGAGACTTACCTAGAATGGAGACAACATTCAGTGCTCTTAGTGTATGTCCTACTTTGTCAAGAAGTACCAGTGTGAGTGGAGATTATGCTAGTAGTAGAAGATCCATAAATGAAGAAGATAAGAAGATTGAAGAAGGTATTGCCTTATTTGTGAAAAGAGAACCAAACGGTAAGAAATTTTTTAAATGTTGGACTTGTCAAGAATATGGTCATTTTGCATCTAAATGTCCTAAGAGAGTTAAGAAGTATAGAAATAATTTCAAGCCTAGAAGATTTAAGGAATGTTATTATGCTAATGATGAAGATCTTGAAGCTAGTATAGAAAGAACCTTGAGTGAAAGTGATACTGAGAATAATGATGAGATAGGATTTGTAGCAATTAATGAAGAGAATCCTACAACTAATGCTAAGGAAGAAAAAGCCTTAGTTTCCCAAGTTGAAAAGAAAGTTGATTGGATTATAGATAGTGGTTGTTCACATCATATGACTAGAGATATGAAGAAGTTCATAAAGTTTAACAATTATTATGGAGGAGTTGTTAGAGTTGGTAACAATGCACCTTGTTTGATTAAAGGTATAGGATCTATTACTCTTGATGGAAAGACTAACACTGATGATGTTTACTTTGTTGATGGATTGAAACATAATCTTCTAAGTATTGGATAGTTAGTGGATAAGGGATATCAAGTTTGGTTTATTGAGAAAACTTGTGTGATAAAGGATAAAGATGGAAATCTGATTGGAACTGGATCTAGAACCAGAGGTAATGTATTTCAGTTGAATCCTACTGAGATGACATGCTTGATTACTAAAATTGATGACAGTTGATTATGGCATAGAAGGTTTTGTCATATAAACTTTGATAACATTGTGAAAGTGAGTACTACACTTGGAGTAAGGGATTTGCCTAAAATTATGAAGCCTACTAACATGATTTGCAAAGAATGTGTGATGGCTAAGCAGAAGAGAAGTTCATTTCCTAGTAAAAAGTTCACATCGGTAGAAAAGTTGGAGATTGTTCATATAGAATTGAGCGGTCCTACGAGGACTAGAGGATTCTATGGAGAAAGGTATTTTATGATTCTTGTTGATGATTTTACAAGAATGATTTGGATTGCATTTTTGAAAGAAAAATCTGAAGCATTTGATAAGTTTAAGGTCATTAAGAATAAAGTTGAGAATGAATCTAGAATAGAGATTAAATGTTTGAGATCAGATAGAGGTGGAGAATTTACTTCTAGAGAGTTTAACACCTTTTGTGAAGTGAATGGTATTAAGAGACAATTTTTAGCCCCTAGAACACTTGAACAAAATGGTATTGTAGAAAGAATAAATAGGCCAGTAACTGAAGTAGCAAGAGCTATGTTGTTTGAGAATGATTTGGCGAAGACATTTTGGAGAGAAGCAGTGAATACAACAGTATATACAATGAACAAAGTAAAAATCAGAGCAGACACAGACAAGACACCTTATGAATTATGGTTTGGTCATGCACCCTCAATTAAGTATTTTAGCATTTTTGGAAGTAAATGTTATATAAAGAGAGATGATGATATTGGAAAGTTTGACCCTAGAAGTGATGAAGGAATTTTTCTTGGATATACTTTGAAGAGAAAAGCATATAGATGTTATGATGCAGGAGCATCCTGGGTGTAAGAGCAATCTTGCATCACCCAAAAATATTTTTGTTTTCTTTTCAATAAGGGCTATCTTGTGTAGAGATGCTATTTATGGAAACTTACTATTTTTATTAAGTTGGTCATATGATCTCAGAATATTTTGATTTCACAGTTGGAGGTTCATCCTAGTCATTCCAGCCTATCAGTTGAGTTTCATTGCCACATCATCAGTATTCGTGAAGTTATTGGATTTTTTAAGTACAAAATCTTTCAAGTCAATTTTGAAGGCCTTAGAGGCTCCAGATCGTGATCGACCCCCAACTTATTGGTGCTTGCATGTGTCAGACACTGTAGATCTCGTCATGGCATTTCCAAAAAGTGGTTACAATAGAAAATGGAGTTACAGTTAAAAATTTATGGCCTCTAGAAGTTGGGCTACCTAAAAGCATATTTTGTATTTCTTTTGAGCTGACCCTATTATTAAAATTGTGAAAATAAAATAATTCTATGTATAGTCATCCTTAAGGGCTAAATTTCTGGAACCTTCTCGGGCGGTGGAAATTGCCTATATAAAGAAGGCCCGTAGTTTTGTCTTAGGCAGTTGGGAATAGTTCTGGGTAATAATTCAAGGCTTTGTCCTAAAAAAAATTGTAAGGGGTAATAATCGCTAATTGTGAGGTAGTTTGCACCAAGACCGTGGTTAGGGTTTCAGCGTGCATCATGAAAATGCCTCCACGAAGAGATCATGGTGGAAGAGCTGGTGCTGTGACATCGGAGGTTAGAGAGCTACAAAGACAAGTGGGAGCATTACAAGAGGAGATTCACAGAGGAATGAATCCTAATGTCAGAGATGAAAGCAAGGATGAAGCAGAAGAAGGAAATGATGATCAAGAAGCAGAAGTTGAAGATTTGAATCAAGAAGAAGAAAGACTTTTCCAAGCCATTTTGAAGATCGAGAAGAGACCTAAGATTGAGGTTCTGACATTTTCTAGAAATCTTAACCCAGAGGAGTTGATCGACTAGATCAATGAATGTAAAGAATATTTTGAGTATGAAGATATCGAGGATCCTGATCAGGTCAAATTTACGAAGGCCAGACTAAAAGGTCATGCGAAGATCTGGTGGCAAGATATCCAATTGGAGTGAAATAGAAGAGGAAAGGATAAAATCACAAGATGGGATCAGATGGTGCATAAATTGAAGTGACAGTTCATTCTTGTTGATTATGAGCTTGACCTACTGAAGAAAATGCAAAGTTTAAAGCAAGTGGGAAGATCTGTTCAGGAGCATACAAAGGAGTTTTATCAACTTCTCATCAGAATAGGCCATACAGAAGCTGATAAGGAGAAAGTTTCCTGTTACCTTAATGGGTTAAGGCCAAACATTCAGGAAGAATTAAATCTGGTTTGAATAAAATGTATTGAAGAGGCATACCAATTTTCCCTAAAAGTAGAGGAAAAGTTGAACAAGAAGTTTGAGAGAAGACAAAGCAGAAGAGGCCGTGACAGGAGATCTGATGGTCGGTCATATGGAGATCAAAATGAAAATCTAAAAAAGTAGGATGAGGCTAGTAACAGTTAGAATCAGAGAGGAGATAATTTCAATCATTTTCATGATCAAAATAATAGAGATCAAAGAGGAAGAGGAAGAGGACAAGGATCTGGAAGAGGAGGCTTCCGCAGAACATGTTTTCACTGTGGAGAAGAAGGTCATAGGGCATTTGAATGTCCTCAACACCAAGGAAGAATAGATAGGAGAAGAAAAGGCCAGGCCAGAGTTGCATATGTAGATGAAGATGCCAGATCATCACATTCTAAAGATGCTAAAAGGGGAGAGATGTTGATTAATAGAAGAGTCCTATTGAGTGGTGAGAATGAACCTGAGCAAAGAAGGAGCCTATTTCGCACTAGATGCAAGTGTGAAGGTAAATGTTGTGATGTGATTATTGATAGTGGTAGTACTGATAATTTGGTGTTAGAAGAGATGGTGAAAAAGTTGAAGCTGAAGAGGCAGAAACATCCACATCCATATTAGGTTGCCTGGGTGCAGGACGACCACAAGGTCATGGTCAGTGAATAGTGCCTCGTAAAGTTTAAGATTGGAGGGTACCATGATGAGGTACTATATGATATCATATCTATGGATGCATGTCATATGTTTTTGGGTAGACCTTAGCAGTTTGACAGATGTGCAGTACATGATGGTCATGTGAATACATATTCCTTGACAAAGGATGGAGTACGAAATAAGCTAAAGCCATTGAAGGAGACTGAAGAAAAGGTATGTGGTAATGCAAGAATAACTTTTTTTTATAGAGGAAATTTCTTAGATGGTATGCAGCATGAGAATATGTGTTTTACCTTAATTTCAAAGGCTGAGAAAGAGGAAGTAGAAGATGTACTTGTAGAAGTTGTAGAATTATTGAATGAGTTTCAGGATATTGTATCTGATAATGTGCTTGATGGATTACCACTGGTAAGGAAGATCAGTCATCAGATGGACTTGATTCCAAGAGCTAATTTTCCAAATAAGACAACACACAGAATGACACTAGCAAAAAGTGAAGAGTTGAAGACAAATTCAAAGTTTAGTTCATCACATCATCCATAGATTGTATATGGAAGTAGTCCAAGAAATGTATTTGAATTGAGAAAGATAGATAAAGGAGAAATAAGTAGTGCTGAAGCTAAGGATTTTGTAGAACATTTGAAGAACATCCATGAGGAAGTGAGGAAGCACATTACCAAAATGAATGTATGGTATAAGGCTAAGGTAGATTAGAAAAGGATGCATAAAGAATTTTAGGTTGAAGATGAGATCACAGCAACATAGTGGAGTATTCCAACAACTAGTTCAGATACTAAGGAGATTGAGGATATACTGGACAGTCATGTTGGTAGAAGCATAAGGAATAGGACATATGAAGAATATCTAGTCAACTGGAAAGGTTGACCTATTGAAGATTCATCATGGCTGACAAGGGAGGAGGTTAACCATCTTGGTTTTCCTCTTCGCACCTGAGTCATGACAGGGTCACTTCTCAAATTACCCTGGGTGTTTGATGCAAGAGAATCCTGGGTGTAAGAGCAATCTTACATCACCCAAAAATATTTCTATTTTCTTTTCAATAAGGGCTATCTTGTGTAGAGCTGCTATTTATGGAAACTTACTATTTTTTGTAAGTTGGTCATATGATCTCAGAATATTTTGATTTCATAGTTGGAGGTTCATCCTAGTCATTCCAGCTATCAGTTGAGTTTCATTGCCACATCATCAGTATTGGTGAAGTTATTGGAGTTTTTGGGTATGAAATCTTTCAGGTCAATTTTGAAGGCCTTAGAGGCTCTGGATCGTGATCGAGGCCCAACTGACTGGCGCTTGCGCGTGTCAGAGACTATAGATCTCATCATGGCGTTTCTGAAAAGTGGTTACAATAGAAAAATGGAGTTACGGTTAAAAATTTATGGCTTCCGGAAGTTGGGCTACCTAAAAGCATATTTTGTATTTCTTTTGAGCCGACCCTACTGTAAAAATTGTGAAAATAAAATAATTCTATGTATAGTCGGCCTTAAGGGCTAAATTTCTGGAACCTTCTCGGGTGGTAGAAATTGCCTATATAAAGAAGACCCGTAGTGTTGTCTTAGGCAGTTGGGAGTAGTTTTGGGTAATAATTCGAGGCTTTGTCCTACATAATATTGTAAGGGGAATGCCCATGTGGCTTTGCATATTGTAATTCTAAAAATTTGTAATTCCACATTTGTGGAGATAATAAGAAGCCCATTTTTTCTTCTTGCAAATTGTTGTTGTTCTCTGTTTCTATTATGTGTTTGTGGTATTAAGGAGAGCACCCTTCATCATGTTACAATAAGAGAACTAAAACTATTGTTGAGAGCACAAATGTTAAAGTTGATGAGAAGATTAAAATTTAGGAAAGAATGCTTGATTATGAATCTAATGAAGAAGCTCATCCTCAGCCTAATATTGAAACTACTAAATTATTCTATGAGACTGACATTGAATTGTTGAATGAGAATCATACTATAGAAGAAACCAGATAAGAAACCAGAGAAGAATCTAGAGAAGAATCTATAGTTGAAGCAAGATTTGTGACTATGACACCGAACAAGTATCTATCTATACATCATCCTATTGAACAAGTTATTGGAAGTTTGGACAAAGGAGTTATGACTAGAAATAAGGTACATTTATGTTTGATTTCTCAAATTGAACCTAAATCTACTAATGAAGCTTGTGAAGATGAACATTGGATTAATGCTATGAAGGAAGAACTAGATCAAATTGAGAAAAACAAGACATGGGAATTGGTCCCAAGACCTAAAGACAAGAATGTAATTGTAACTAAATGGGTATTCAGAAATAAGATGAATGAACAAGGAGAAGTAGTAAGAAACAAAGCAAGATTAGTATGTAAGGGATACTCGCAGCAAGAAGGAATTGACTATGAAGAAACTTTTGCACCTGTAGCAAGACTTGAAGCAATAAGAATGTTTTTGGCTTATGCAGCTTTTAATAAATTCAAAGTCTATCAGATGGATGTGAAGTCCGCATTTCTGAATGGTGAATTGGAAGAAGAAGTCTACATTGAGCAGCCTGAAGGTTTTCCTTTGACTCAAGAAGGAGATATGGTATGTAAACTAAAGAAAGCATTATATGGAGTAAAGCAAGCACCTCGAACTTGGTATGCTAGATTGGATAAGTATTTGTTGAAATTAGGATTTACAAAAGGAACAACTAATAGCAATTTGTACACAGAAGAAATTGAAAATGGTTTGTTAGTTATAGTTATTTTTGTTGATGACATTGTTTTTGGAGGAGAAGATGAAGCTAGTGACAAATTTGCTAATGAAATGAAAGTTGAATTTCAAATGAGCATGATTGGTGAGATGAAATACTTTTTGCGATTACAAATAACATAGAACAATGATGGTATCTTTGTTAGTCAGACAAAGTACTTGAATGATTTGCTGAAAAGATTTGGAATGGAGAACTATGAACCAGTTGGAACACCTATGGTTACAGGACATAAACTATCGAGAAAAGATGAAACACCAGAAGTTGAATAGAAGAAATATAGATTCATGATTGGAGGATTGCAATACTTAACACACACTAGATTGGATATAGCACATTCAGTTGGAATGGTAGCAAGATTTCAAGCTGAACCTCGAGAGTCACATTATGCAGCAATAAAGAGAATACTAAGATATTTAAGAGGCGCAATGGATTATGGATTATGGTATGAAAAATCTAATGATTTTACCCTATGTGCATATACAGATGCTGATTGGGGAGGTAGTGTTGATGATAAGAAAAACACCAGTGGTGGAGCCTTTTTTCTTGGAGGAAGATTAGTTTCCTGGTTGAGCAAGAAGCAAAATTGTATTTCATAGAGTACAGCAGAAACAAAATATGTAGCAGCAGCAAACAATTGTAATCAGATAATTTGGATGAAGTAAATGCTAAAGGATATTGGAATTAAGTTTGTTGAGCCTATTTTCATACATTGTGACAACACCAGCATAGTCAGTATGTCTAAGAATCCTATTTTACATTCTAAAACTAAGCATATAGAGATCAAGTATCATGTTGTAAGAGAGAAAGTTGCTGAGAAAGAAGTTAGACTAGAGTACATAAGAACAAAGGAGCAGATAGCAGACATATTTACAATCCCTTTGCCTAATGATACATGTGAATATCTAAGAGGTATGCTTGGGGTTATGCCCCAGCCTACTTTTTAGTAATAATATAGTTGGTTGCATCTATCCAGTGGTATATGAGCCCTATCTTTCTTCTGGATTGGACGTTGGTACTTCCTCTATGGGGGAGTATGTGTATCTGAGCTGAGTCATGAGGACTCTTGTGAATGTATTTTTTAAATAGTGTCTTTTGACATTGAGTTGTTGTTGACATAGTGATGAAATTTCTATCATTGATGTCAATGGGGAGAAGTGTACATGAAAAACCCTTTGTACCATCTGTTGAAGAGAACTAAATAGGAAAATGAAGCAAGATTTGATTGAGGAAGAAGACTTGAAGAATTTTTAGAGCATCAATGTAGTAGTGTTTGTAAGGAAAGTCAGGTGCGGAAACAACTTCCTACACTAATCTCTATAGGAAAGTATTGTGCAAATTCTTTTAAATCCTTACAATTTTAGATTCATTAACTACTTTAACAAAGATATTGCAACCACATACCATGCATATAGAAAATAGAGAATGACATAATGATTTACCCTGGGGAAACCTTTCGGTAAAAACACCAACACTCCAAAACCTGCACAGTGTATTAATCAAAACTATTATAGTTTACAATACACTTGCAATGCAAGTTCTTTCAGAAGATTTTTCCAACTCTTGAAGACAAATCGCAGTAGCATAAAACATTCCAACAATACACTAACTTCTCCAAACTTCACAACCCTAAAAAATGCTTATATCATGCACTTCTCCTTTTAGGGTAACTTCCAAAGATAGGCATATTAGGGTTTTACCATTCTCTAAGAAAATAGGAACCCAAAATTTTTTTTTGGGGTGATGCCCCAAGTCCCACAATTGGGGAAGAGTGTATAGTCCTCAACTTTATCAGTTGCCACATGTCTTCACCCATCATTGATTCTTCCAGAAATAGGTCTTATGTGTCATATGAATTTTTCATAACCGTTTCAGCCATGATCTCCTTACACACAATTCAAGATGTCGACACATCAAGTGGAGTGACACATCAACATGCCAACTGGACATGTACACTCACACTTAATTACATTATTTGCAAGAAATACATTTAAAAAAATAAATAATAAGAATAGGAATTATCCAAGGTTGAGACACCTTATTCCTAACATTCTCCCACTTGTCGAACACCTTGTAAGAGCAACAGGAACATAACAGGAACTAACCGCTATAGGCCAAAAGGCCCATAGACTCTGAACACCATCTGAACTTCTCAGTGCCCACTGGTTTTGTTAATGCATCTACAACATTCTTCACAGTATCTACCTTCTCCAAATTTACCTTTCCATCTTCCACCATATCTCTCACAAAGTGAAACTGCACATCAATGTGCTTTGTTCTGGCATGGAAAGTTGGATTCTTCACAAGGCAAATAGCACTCTGACTGTCACACCAAATATTAATCTGTTCTACATCAACACCAACATTAGAACACAATCTCCTAAGCCAAATGGCTTCCTTAAAAGCATGAGTAGCAGCCATGTACTTAGCTTCTGTAGTGGACAAAGCAACCATAGGTTGTCACTTACTCATCCAATGGATGGCACCACCAAACATAGTGAACACATAAGCACTGGTGGATCTCCTACTGTCAATATCACTTGCCCAATCTGAATCCACAAACCCATGAATACAAACTGAATGTGGAGATCTAGAAGAGTTACCATGATAACATATGGAGTAATCTGATGTACCCCTCAAATATATGAATACTTGCTTAACTGCATCCCAATGTACCCATCCAGGGTTAGCCATAAACCAACTCTGGACTCCCACTACTTGGGCAATGTCTGGTCTAGTATAGACCATAGCATACATAAGACTTCCAACTACACTAGCATAAGGTACTCTACTCATGTCCTCCACCTCACTAGGAGATTTTGGACAATCATTTAGAGATAACTTTGTTCCCATAGAAATAGGAACACATAGTGGTCTACAATCTGCCATGTTGAACTTGTCCAACACAAACTTCACATACTTACTTTGACTCAACCAAAGTTTTCTGTTAGACCTGTCTCTACTGATTTCCATACCCAAGATGTACCTTTCTGTCCCAAGATCTTTCATCTCAAACTGTGCTGACAACTGAGATTTAAAATTAGAAATCATACCCTTACCCTTCCCAAACAGCAACATATCATCAACATATAATGCAACAATAAGAAGGTGATCATTTTCAACTCTGAAATAAACACAATGATCTGATTTCGATCTTACAAATCTAATTGACAACACAAAGGTATCAAACTTAAGGTACCACATCCTAAGAGATTACTTCAAACCATATAGAGATTTCTTTAATCTGCAAACTAAGGATTCTTTACCTTTAACAATGTAGTGCTCAGGCTGTGACATATAAATCTCTTCCTCCAAATCACCATGAAGGAAAGCTATCTTCACATCCATCTATTCTATATCTAAATCATATGATGCAACAAGAGATAACAAAAATCTAATGGATGTCAAATTTGCAATAGGAGAGAATATTTCACCATAATCTATTCCCTCTACCTATGAATACCTCTTTGCAACCAATCTAGCTTTGTACCTTTCAACACTGCCATCTGCATAGAATTTTTTCTTGAACACCCATTTACAACCAACAGATTTTCTCCCTTTAGGAAAAGGTACAAGGTCCCAAGTTTTTTTTTTCTCCAAAGAAGCCATCTCATCATCCATAGCCTCAATCCAAGAACCTACATCTTCCATGCCCAAAGCCTCTTTCACAGATCTAGGCTCATCAGTGTTAGTAATCAAAGAAAAGGCACAACTAGAATCTAACATAGAATAACCAAACCTTTCTGGTTGCTTTCTTTCTCTCATGGATCTCCTCAAGAGCTGAGGTTGAGGTTGTTCTTCCTCTTCTTCTGAACTATCAAAGCTACTAGAGCTCTCCTCATCATTAGGCCCAACATGGTCTCTCTATTCAGTCTTCTCAGGGGTAGGAGGAAATTGAACATCTTTTTCCTTTTCTTTTTCATCTGGTTGTAGCACAATAGGATAAGATGTTAGCTCTCTAAAAATAACATTTCTACTATACAACACCTTACTAGTCATAGGATCCAAAAGCTTGTATCCTTTCACACCAACACTGTATCCAATGAAAATACATTTGACATCTTTGTTTTCCAACTTAGATCTTTTCTCCTTTGGAACATGTGCATAAGCTTCACAACCAAAAACATGAAGATGTCTAATTGAAGGCTTCTTACTAGACCACACCTCCATGGGTGTCTTACCAATAAGAGCTGATGTAGGAGATCTGTTAACCAGATAGCAAGCAGTGGCAATAGCTTTGGCCCAAAACCTTTGTTCTAAACTAGCTCCACTAAGCATACTCCTAGCCTTCTCCATTAGTGTCCTGTTCATTCTCTCTGCAACTCCATTTTTTTGTGGGGTATAAGGAGTTTTCTTATGCCTCTTGATACCTTGTTCTTTACAAAACTGTTCAAACTCTACTGAGCAAAACTCACCACCATTGTCAATTCTCACACACTTAATCTTCTTACTAGTCTGATTCTCTACAAGAGCTTTAAATTCCTTGAACCAACTAAAGACTTGTGTCTTACTTTTAAGGAAATAAATCCATGTCCTTCTACTATAATCATCTATGAAAGATACAAAAAATATAGACTTGGAGATTGAAGGAACTTTTACAGGACCAAATACATTAGAATGAATAAGATCCAAAACATCAGAAGATTTGTGAGAACTAGAGTAAAACTGAACACAATTTGGTTTACCATAGACACAGTGTTCGCAAAAGTTGAACTCAAGATTGCAATCATTTAACCCCTCAATGAGGTTTTTATTTTTCAGGGTTCTGAGACCCTTTTCACCAATGTGGCCAAATTTCATATGCCACAACATTGTCTTTTCTGCAGGAAGCTTACCTTCCAAAGTGTTTGCACTGCCATCAGAACCAATAACCACAGACTTCTTCTCTGCTCATTCAGATGGTGAGGATGAAGAACTATTACATAGAGGAATACGTGCATCTAGCTAAAATAAGATACCTCTCCTAGTACCCCTTGCAAGCACTATCGATCCTCTCATCATCTTACATCCTTCTTTCAAAAAAACAACCTACACACCTACATCATTCATCATACTTATAGATAATAGGTTTCATGCCAAACTTAGAATGTTCATAACTCTATTGATTCCCTTTACTCGTCCATCAGGAAATCTGATAGTGACCCTTCTGCATCCAACTATCTTTAGGTGAGAATCATCACCCAAGTACACCTTTCCACCATCGAACTCTTCATATTTTGAGAACCAGTTTCGATGAGAGGTCATGTGAAAAGAAGCACCTGAGTCTACCGACCACACATCATTAGATGCATGGGCTACCAAAGCTACAATAAAAGCATCTCCATCTTCTTGAGATTTTTCTGAAGCTGAATCTGAGCCTTTCTTCTTCTTCTTTGGTTCTTTGCAGTCCTTCCGAAAGTGCCTAGTTTTATCACAGTTCCAACATTTTGCCTTGGACTTTCCAGGAGTCTTAGAACTCCCAGAGGATTTAGATCTACCCTTCTTTGACTTATTGTCATTTTTCTTTCCTTTGTCATTGGATCTCTCGCGAGCAGCAAGGGCTTCCTTAGATGAATCTGAAGTCTTTCTTCACATCTCCTCAGATAGCAGTGAAGACACCACATCATCCATACAGAATGTGACTATAGTACTTCCAAGAGCCATCACAAGATGGTCCCATGAATCTAGCAAGGAACAAAGCAGGGTCATACAATGATCCTCCTCCTCAATCTTGGCACCAAATCATGCCAATTGTGTAACCAATAAATTGAATGTGTTGAGATGATTAGTTACAGATCCTCCTTCCTCCATTCTTAAAGAATACAACTTCTTTCTCAGGAACAACTTATTCACCAGAGATTTGGCCTGATACATAGACCCAAGCCATTTCCATAAAGAATTTGTAGTAGTCTCATGAAGAACATTCAGAAGAATGACATTTGCTAGACAAAGTCTAATGAGACCCTTAGCCTTCCGATCCTTAATCTCCCAATCCGCTTGAGATATCACTGCAGGTTTCACATCAAGTGAAGTAGCCTCCCATAGATCATGGTCTTCAAGCATGTCTTCCATCTTGAGTTTCCACAACTTGAAATTAGTGCCATTAAATTTCCCCACCTCCATTCTACTATATGAGGAAGTTTCCATCTCAATCTACAAATAAGATTCGGAATGCTCTGCACAAAAAACTCCCACTCAACTTGAGATTAGCTAAGAAAACACTACCCAACAACTAGGATCAAAATTTGATTAGGCTCTGATACCACTTGTAAGGAAACTCAGGTGCAGAAGCAACTTCCTACGCTAATCTCTATAGGAAAGTATTGTGCAAATTCTTTTAAATCCTTACAATTTCAGATTCATTAACTACTTTAACAAAGATATTGCAACAACATACCATGCATACAAAAAATAGAGAATGACACAATGATTTACCCTGGGGAAACCTTTCGATAAAAACCCCAGCACTCCAAAACCTACACAATGTATTAATCAAAACTATTACAGTTTACAATACACTTGCAATGCAAGTTTTTTTAGAAGATTTTTCCAACTATTGAAAAAAAATTGTGGTAGCATAAAATGTTCCAACAATACACTAACTTCTCCAAACTTCACAACCCTAAAAAATGCTTATATCATGCACTTCTCTTTTTAGGGTAACTTCCAAAGATAGTCGTATTAGGGTTTTATCATTCTCCAAGAAAATAGGAACCCAAAATTTTTTTTTAGGGTGATGCCTCGAACCCCACAATTGGGGAAGAGTGTATAGTACTCAACTTTATCAGTTGCCACATGTCTTCACCCATCATTGATTCTTCCAGAAATAGCTCTTACGTGTTATAGGAATCCGTCATAACCATTTCAAACATGATCTCCTTACACATAATTCAAGATGTCGACACATCAAGTGGAGTGACACATCAACATGCCAACTAGACATGTACACTCACACTTAATTACATTATTTGCAAGAAATACATTTTACAAAACAAATAATAAGAATAGGAATTATCCAAGGTTGAGACACCTTATTCCTAACAGTGTTGCAATATTGGATTTTTGGAACATTGGATATTTTTCATCTATGTTTCCATCAATGCCAATGGTGGAGATTGTTAGGAATGAATGCTGGATGATGGCAGTCATTCTGTAACAGTTTTTGTTGCATTCATGACTATGATTGTCATTGATGTCAACATAGTGATCTTCTGGAGACTAGCAGAGAAGTAGACAGTGTTTTGTTTTGTGCACATGTTATATTGAGAATAATGATATGCGATGTTGATGATATGTTATTTGATATATTATATGTCTATGGTTAAGAGCACAAGTCAGTACGATATGTACAGAAAAATTTATAAGCATTTTGGTGGAAGCAGTATTCAGGTAGTGTTCCTAAGTAGCAGTTTGTGGAAATCGGATGATATCTCCTAATTGAGATGGAATATTATTTTATGCAATTAAAAGGAAGTTTGAGACACATTGGTGGTGATGTGGTTCATAGCACAAATTTCTTGGTCACACGAGTGAAGAGTTATTGCATTTGGAAGCTGACGGTTTTGAGTAATTTTGATGTAGTGTGTAGAATCTTTTATTTTTGGATGCCGACTCATTTGTAATTATTTGAGTGTGGTATAAAGGAAGGAATGTTTTTCCTTATTGTGAGATAGTAGTATTAATGTGAAAGGAATGAGAGAATTATATGATTGAATGTGAATGTAAGCATGAGGTGACGAAAAGAACCTATGAAGTTGTGAAAGTAAAATTGTGAAGTACAAAGATCTGGTGTAGCAGTGAGTGCAATTTTGCATAGTGAGGAGGTAACATATTTCATATTATTCTGCTGAATAATATTAAGGTTATTTGGATAGTGTGTACAGTGATCTTACCCTGAAGCTGTTTGGGCAGTGGGTCCTTCTGTCTTCCATAACTCTTAACAGGGTTAGAATCTTTTAACAAGGATTCAAAATCTCCTAACAAGGATTTATATGTACTGAATGTATTTCATAAGACTCCTAATAGAGTCCATCCTTTCACAAGGAATATTCATATTAGTGCATCTTTTGTGGGCATCATTCCCACCAGGGTTTAGTCTTTGATCAAGAGGTTCCCTAGTCAACATATCTTGTGTTATTGTGTCATTATGTATGAATATCTTTGTATGGTTAGTAATTGCATTGCTTACATGGTTAAATTCTATTGAAGTTGTAAAAGGTTATGACTATTTGATAATTGATTCAATCCCCCCCTCTCAGTTATCTTGGTGGAGTTTACTTTCTAACAGTCTTCACCGATCTCACTTCAGAAGAGTGAACAATTTTGGGTTGCCGGTCCCAGGTGGTTTTTCCCTTTACAGGGTTTCCACGTTAAATATTTTGTGTTATGTGTTGATTGTGATGATTGTTTGATTTTCATACTTTACATATTGCATATTGGATTTGGTTGGTAATCACTTTATGTTATTGACTGGTAATTGGTAAAAGCACAGACATAATAGTATTTTATGTTACTGAGCTGCAGAAGTTTGTGTAAATTGTTTTTGGATATACATTTTGCATTTGGGACTATGGATAACTGATTAATCCCCCTCTCAATTATTCTAACAATTGGTATCAAAGCATTGGTTGCTTGATACAAGTGTATTGGTTGCTTGGAATAGTGTTTAAAGACTTTAGCACAAAGATCAAAAAATGTATAAGAGGGAAGTGCCAAAGCTAAACAAGGATAAATTCACACTATGGCAAAGATGAATGAAGCTGCATGTATATGGAATTAGGAATTTTTCCCTCACTTTAATGGAGAATGTCTACCTTGCACCGCCCACTAGACCTTTGACCCTTGATCAGTTAAGAGACAAACATGAACATAATGTCACTATGATGGAGATTGCTACTGCTCAAGTAGATGCTGAATTTGAAGATATCAAAGGATGTACTAGTGCTAAAAAAATGTGGGATAAACTTGCTCAATTTTATAGTGGTGATGTAAATGTCAAAAGAGCCAGAGCTAAAAGTTTAAGAGGAATATTTGATGATATGAAGATGAAAGAAGGTAAAAACATAGTGTAGTATAAAAATTGAATAAAGGAAGTTGTTAATGCAATAAGAGGATCTAATGGTGTTATTGATGAAGACACTATGGTAAGAAAAATTCTTAGAACCTTATTATCAGTTTATGCAATTAGAATATCTACAATCCATGGAATGAAATCTACACCTGGTAATGCTCTCACTCCTGACAATCTAATTGGTAAACTTACTGCATTTGAGCTTAACAATTATGATAATAGTGTTGTACTGAATATTGAGTCTGCTTTCATGACTTCTCAGAAGATTGGTAAGTCTAGTAGTAAACATGATGATATTGATAGAAGTACTGATGATGAGCTTGATGATCTTGAAGCTCTTATGGCTAGAAGATTATCTAAAGGTAGAGGTAGATATAAGTGAAAATTACCTTTAGCATGCTTTAACTATAAAGAAGTTGGTCATATTGCTGCTAGATGTCCAAACAGGAAAGAAGATGACAGAAACAAAGACCGATCTAGTGTAGGAAGCTATGGGAGAAGAAACAATAGAAGTTATCCACACTACAATAGAGACAACTGAGACAATAGTGATAAAGGTAAAAAGGTATGTTACATTGCTGAAGAAGATGATACTGACACTGATTCAGATGATGATGTAGAAGTAGTATTTGTTGCAATGAAGGATGATTCAAAGGAAGAAGAAAGACATGTAGAAACAACACTGATTTCTAAAGTTAATAAAAATGATACATGGATCATAGATAGTGGTTGCACACATCACATGATTGGTGATGATGAAAAATTTGATCATCTTGAGAAATACAATGGAGGATCTATTAAAATGGGTAATGATACACCTTGTATGTTTAGAGGTAAAGGATCCCTGATGATAAATGATAGAATCAAATGTGAAAATGCTTATTGGGTAGAAGGACTAAACTATAACTTGTTAAGTGTGGCATAGTTGAACAATTCAGGTCACCGAGTTGCTTTTGAGAGCAAGAAAGTAAAAATATTTGATGATGAAGGAAGACTTGTTGGAACGGGAGCAAAATCAAAAGGTAACTTGTTTTATCTTAACAATGATGAGTCTTCTTGCTTAATGATGAAAAATGAGGATGCTTGGTTGTGGCATAAAAAGTTATGTCATGTGAATTTTGATAACATGATTAAGATTAGTAGAAAGAAAAAGGTTAGAGGTCTGCTTAACTTATCAAAGCCTAATCATTTTATGTGTCATGAATGTCAAAAAGGTAAAATGACAAAATCTAGTTTCAAAAGGAAAGATTATTCAACAAATAAAATACTTGAGTTAGTTCACACTGACCTATGTGGTCCCATGAGAACTCGGAGTTACTATGGAGACAAATATTTCATTCTTTTTGTTGATGATTACACTAGATTAATGACTGTCATGTTCTTGAAAGAAAAATTAGAGGCATTTAAGATGTTCAAGTGGTATACAGAAAAAGTAGAGAAATAGACTGGTAAAGAATTGAAATGCTTGAGATCTGACAGAGGTGGTGAATTTATTTTTGATGAATTTACTAAATTTTGTAATGAGCATGGTATTAAAAAATAGGTCTCTGCACCGAGGACACCTCCGTAGAATGACATTGCTGAAAGGAGGAATAGGTCAATTGTTGACTATGCAAGGAAATTAATGATAGAAAAGAATGTTGCTCAGAAATACTAGAGAGAGGCTATCAGAATAGTTGTTTATGTTCTAAACTAAGTACAACTGAAGAAGGACACTAAAAAAACACCTATGAGTTATGGTTTGGACACAAACCTACTGTAAGTTATTTCAAAATTTTTGGAAGTAAATGTTTTATTCTGAAAGATGAAATAAATGGGCAGTTTGACTCAAAAGGTGATGATGGGATATTTCTTGGATATTCCATCAAAAGCAAAGCATAAAATTATCTAAATAGACTTACTAATAAAATGATTGAAAGTACTAATGTTAGGGTTGATGGGTTTGATGATAAGAATGTAGAGGAAAGCATAAAGGAACCATAAGACTATGGTAGATTCACTTACATTGAACAACCAGAGTATCTACCAAAGCCACAGACTATGACAACTGGTCATTAGGAAAATAATACCGTGGAACAGGAAAGAGAAACCAACAAGCAGGAATGACCTACTAAGAAAGAAAATGAACCTACATAGGATGAACAATAGAGAAGAGATCAAATACTAGCAAGATTTGTCAGGGGACATCATCCCAAGACATAGATCATTGGAGATAGACAAGCTGGCATGATGACAAGGAGTAAGACAAGACATGGTACATGTTTAGTTTGTGAATATGAACCAAAGAATGTAAACATTGCATTGGAAAATGAAGAATGGGTTAATGCAATGAATGAAGAAATAGGACAAATAGAGAAAAACAAGACATGGACTTTAGTACCTAGACCTAAAGGTAAGAATGTTATCAGTACTAAATGGATATTCAGAAATAAGCTTAATGAAAATGGAGAGGTAAAAAGGAACAAAGCTAGATTGGTATGCAAGGGATATGCACAGGGGGAAGGAATTGATTATGGTGAGACCTTTGCACCTATTGCTATATTAGGAGTCATAATGTTACTTGCATATGTTGCACACAAAAAGTTCAAAGTTTTCTAAATGGATGTTAAATCAACTTTTCTGAATGGGATACTTGAAGAAGAAGTCTACATAGAACAACCAGAAGGGTTCATTGATCCAGACAAGAAAGATATGGTATGTAGATTACATAAATCTTTATATGGTTTGAAGAAAGCACCTAGAGCCTGGTACGAAAGGCTTCATAATTATTTGTTGAGTATTGGATTTGTTAGAACAAGTGAGAATAGCAATCTATATATGAAAGGAAATTTAGATGATACTAGCTTGATTGCTGAAATATTTGTGGGTGACATAATATTTGGAGGACAAGATCACATCTATAAATCATTTTTTGATGAGATGAGAAAAGATTTTGAAATATCTATGTTTAGAGAGATTAAGTTTTTTCTAGGCTTACAAGTGATTCAACATAATGATGGTATATTCATCACACAATCCAAATATATCAAGGAAGTACTAAGAAAATTTGGCATGGAAGATGATAAACCTGTTGGAACACCAATGGCTATTGGATGTAAAATGACTAAGAAAGATGAAACTATAGAGATAAACCAGACACTGTACCGATCAATGATTGGTAAGTTGATGTGTGTAGTTCATAGTAGACCAGATGTGGCACATGCTATTGAGATAGTTGCTAGATTTTCTACAAGTCCTAGGGAGTCACACATGGTTGCTACAAAGAGAATCCTAAGATACCTGAAGAAAATAGAGAATTATGGATTATGGTATCCAAAGGAAGGAAAATTTGAACTCAAAGTCTACACCGATGTAAACTAGACTAAAAATATAGATGATAGAAAGAGTACCACCAGAGGAGCATTTTTCTTTGGTGAAAGACTTATTACCTAGAAAAGTAAGAAACAACCTTGTATTTCTCAGTCCACTACTGAAGTAGAGTATGTTGTTGCTGCTACAAACTATTCAAATATTTCATATATCAAGCAAGTGTTGCAAGATATGAATGAGGTAATCATTGAGCCGGTAATTATATATTGTGGCAACACTAGTGTAATTAATATTTCAAAGAATCTAGTGATGCACTCTAAAACAAAGCACATATCTATTAAGTATCACTACTTAAGAGAATAAGTACAGGAGAAGAAAGTCAAATTAGAATTTTTTACATCTAAAGAACAACTTGCAGACATATTTACCAAGTCTCTACCAAAGGAAACTTTTGAATATTTGAGGACTAAACATGGGGTCCATCCCCTATCTACCGATCACTAATATGATATGGAGGTTGCATTAGCCTAATCTTATCAAAAGATCATTCATGTTGATACATCATAGTTCACACTTTGGATTTTGTCTAAAGTTGTGAAAAGGTTTGAAGAACTAGAACAAATTGGCATATTAGTATATAGAGATACAATACAGAAATTAGAAATAGAGAGTTACATGGCTACTATAGAGCTATATGTTTATGTGTCTCTTTGGCATTGTTGTCAAAGGGAGAGATAAAAAATATGAACTAAGAAGAACACTAGAACAACCATCAAAGGGAGAGAACTAAAATGAAAGGGAGAGAATTGAAGATCAGTTACTAAGAACAGAAGAAAGCATCTAAGAGCTACAAAGATTTTATCTGCAGAAGATAGTCTGCACTTGCAATGTTGTTATGTAACGTAGTGATTAAACATATTAAGCTAAGGAGAGCTTATATCAAGTCATAGAATATATGTTTGGTATGTGTATGGAACACTTCATATTTCTTGTGTTGCCATCAATGCCAAAGGGAGAGATTGATGAACTACAACTGATTTAGAACCTAATTGAAGATCAGTGATTAGAGATCACCGAGTTTCTGATTAGATATGTAAGATGATTAAATCAGTAATATGTTGTCATTGATGTCAACTAGTTTTGACATCATTTATCTTGTAAGTTACAATACCTAAACATCTATAGAAAAGAGAAAAAGAGATGAAGAATGGATATATCTACATGAGAAAGATGTATATGATAGATGAGGAGAAGGAATATATTGGGTAACTTATTGCTGAGTTTATGACCTTATGTTATTGACTTGATTATGTTGCATTTATCTATGATGATGAAAAGAGCATAAAAGACACAAGGCAATGTGGTCAGTTGATGAGCTTGTGTTCACCGACACTTTTCTTTGTTAACCGAGCAGAAAGAAAGGAACTAAAAGATTAGTTTAGCCAATGGAAGTTGATGAGCTGTAAAGTTTATGATCACAGAGTTGGAGATAATGTTTGTTATGAAGATCAATGGCAAACAAAATTTGAAGACAATCTAAGGGAAGGAAATAAAACGTGCTACTGACACATCAGCCAAGGAAGGTTTAAGCGACAAAACCAATGAAGGAGATTAAGTGGAAAAATATGATGGATGAAAAGAAAATAGTTTACTTGTATATTTTAGAGACTAGGGTTTTATTATGAAACTTATGCCAAAGGAAGGAGACTACAAAGATATCATGTGAACAAGCTTCATGCATGCCCGATTAGACTGGTTAACAAGAACTGAACTACAGAGATTACCGAGCGTTAGAAATCTATAACCAACAGACAATAAGTTACTAAATTTTTTTGAAACATAATTGATATATTGATCAGAGAATTTGAATGAGTATAATATAGATCTGAACATCTACAATAGAAGTTGTATTGTAATCAAATCACCTGTTGTTATAGTTTAACCATTGTAATCAAATAAATCTCTTAACAGAGTGGACTTGAAAGTCTTGTAATGTCATTCATATAGTGTACATTTGTTATCTTGTCAACCCCATAGTGAATGTTGGTTGGATGATAACAATTAGTGTTAAATCCTCTAACAAGGTCACACCTCACAGTGTGTTTTTGTAACCTTTAATAGGGTTGGGTCTTCAACGACCTCACTTCAGAAGAGTGAACAATTTTGGGTTGCTAGTCCCAGGTGTTTTTTCCCTGTACAGGGTTTCCACGTTAAATATTTTGTGTTATGTGTTGATTGTGGTGATTGTTTGATTGTCACACTTTACATATTACATATTGGATTTGGTCGATAATCACTTTATGTTATTGACTGGTAATCGGTAAAAGCACAAAGAGAATAGTATTTTATGTTACCAAGCTGTAAAAGTTTGTGTAAATTGTTTTTGGATATACATTTTGTATTTGGCACTGTGGATAAATTATTTACCCCCCTCTCAGTTATTCTAACAAAGCTATGTGATTTAGATTCAAGAAACTAAGATGAAGAAAAAGAAATAAGAGATAAAATGCTAAAATGATTATGCTAAAACTAAACTAGCATGATAACAATGGAAAGATGGGAAGAAGATTGGGAAAGGTTTTATCTTGGAAAGGGGCTCTATTTATAGATTTTTTGAGGGAGGATTAGGATTTGGATTAGGTGGCACCTATGTGGCATCCACATAGGCTTGGAAGGGATGGCTAATTTGAAGGGTCAACTTGTGACAAGATTGGCATTTATGGTTGAATGGCTCAAGGTTTCTCACACATGTGTGAGAAACTTTGGGGAAGAGTGAAGGAGACAAAGTTCTAAGAAAGGGGATGAAGTGTGTAACATGGATGTAAGATCATTTAAGGAAGGTGGGTAGCTTTTTTGGGAAGAGTTTCTCACACATGTGTGAGAAACCCATTAGGGCTAATGAGGTTAGGAATCACTTTTTAAGTGAGATTAGAGGAGTGATTAGGTGGTAGAGATAGGTTTAGAAAGTAAGGCAATGGGTGTAGGCTAGGCTTTAGGTAGGGTTTTATATTAAATTAAATTAGATTTATATTAATCCAGGCTTAGGAGAATATTAGGATTTGGAGGGATTTAAATAAATAGTGATTTATTCAAAATGGGATTTATGGAGGGACATGTATTAAATAAATTTAATACATTGGAAAGGAGATTATTCAAATTAAATTTAAATACTTTAGGTAGTGAGCCCAACTTAATTAAATAATTATAATTAAATGGTTAGAGGAAAATGACAATAATAATCAATTAATTAAAATCTATTACAATGTCACAGAGATTATTAATTAAATGAATTTAATTAATATGAATGATTTTTAGGTGTCTACATCTTGCCCCTCTTTTATGCAATGCTGCAAGTGGATTTGCATTAGAGAAAAGAAAATAAGATACCTCAAGTGAGGTTAGATGTCATGGAAAAGAAACAATGATAAGATGGTGTGCCCCCTTGAGAAAATAACACAAAGAGGAAACTTTGTGAAATTTTCTCAATAGAGGCACAAGGATAGAGGATGAGGGGAAAAGAAGGGGGGAGGGGGATGAATAGAAGCTAGATCATGAGAAAATATGTATAATGTAATATGACTCTAAATGCAGCTAATGGGACTTGGGGATTTCATTGTGTTGATGGTGGAGAGCACAACCTAGTTTGATATAGAAACATTAGATATCTTCCAAGGTTGCTAGGAACTCAAGGGCTTGTCACCAACACTGCAAAGGACTGAGGAAAACAAATAAACAAGAAGAAAAGATCAAGACCTTGCCCCTAGTTCCACCATTCACAACACACCATGATATAAAGGGTCATGGTGACTAGGAGGAGGGGAAACAAGGGAGCTCGGAAGATAAGAAAAGATCCAAAGGAATAAATGAAATAACAAGTATCTCACACACCTATTTCCATAGGGAGAATGATGGATGAGGATTGATTTGATTGGTCTAATATGAGGAAGGATACATCCTACAAAGACCGATGACAGATTGCTAAACTAGGATTCCTATGGAAAGATACAAGCGAGACACTCAAACCTCAAAGGGACTAGGGGATAGTTTCTAAAGTACTTAGATGGATAGGGACAAAGGTCATGATGACACAAGGATTGAATGACACAAAGAATTGTTGGAAATATTCAGGAATTAACCAAGTTACTGAGAGGGGAGGGGTGAATCAGTAACTCCAAATTTTCTTTTAATTTTAACATGTATTTTACTTTTTAACCTTTGCATACAGAAAGCATGAAACTTAAAAGCATTCACAATAATGACACATAGATTTGGTTACCCAGAAACCTTCCAAAAGAAAGTAAAACTGGGGTGGGGATGAAACCCACAAAGCTTTAATACTGCAGAATAAAGTTGGCCGTTTAAGGCTTACAATTTGATCACTTCTGATGATCTGCCCTGTTAGGAGCAATAAGGATTGCTAAATCCACCTTGTTAAAGGATTTACAAACATACAGTGAAGTATGCACTCGGTAAAGAGATTTATACAAAGACTGTTAAGTCTACCCGGTTAAAGGATTTAGTACTGATTCACCTGTTAGAATGAAACAGTAGATCTCTGCTTTGCAACTGGATTGCTGATTGAGATTCTCTGATGTACTGATCACCTTCTGTGATGAATTTGTCTTTGCTGAACCTTATACTTCTGAAGCCTTCTGCAATTCGCTTATCTCTGCCTTTCTTTTTCTTTCACATATATTCCTTTTTTTTTATTTTTCATCTTTTTACAATATAGTTTATATACAAGTCTCAAACAATTAATTACAATTACAATTATACAGTCGGCTTGACAAATAAACATAAGTGCTACTAAGTCGGCCCAAATATGGTTACTCGGTTCCTTCACACTGACTCGGTGACTTTCTTATACTCGGCGTCCACTGCATTACTCGGCATCGTCATGCACTCAGTAGAAGTGAAGGCACGGTTCATACTGATCACTCGATAGGTATTGAACTCGATAAGCATTGGTGACTCGGTAGACAAGATGTTACTCGGTTTACATTATCCTGATCGGTTTGTACTAACTTGCTCAGTTTCCATTGTCTGCTCGGTTTGCACTGTCTGCTCGGTTTGCACTGTCTGCTCGGTTTGCACTGTCTGCTCGGTTTGCACTGTCTGCTCGGTTTGTACTGTCTGCTCGGTTTACACTGTCTGCTCGGTTTACACTGTCTGCTCGGTTTGTACTGTCTGCTCAGTTTACACCCAGAATGCAAATAAGTGTTGTCACTAGTGGCAATACTGCTTAATGCCAACAAGAATCATACCTAAAGATACATATGTACAAATGAGCCTAGGTGGAGACATGATTGACACTAGTTACAAGATGGACAGGGGGTTGGGGGATGAAGATGAGGGTGGAAAGATATGCACGATGATGTCCTAGTTGATATGGAAATCCAATATGGACTTGTTAGTGTTTGAACCTGTAGATTAATCAATTACTCAAATAATCCCAATGGCTATAACCTATGAAGTTACAAACTACTAAGGTATTAAGGTTAAGACCTTCTTCACTTTGAGTAATATATACTCAGGCGGGTGTACCTCTATCAATTCAATGTTCAACTGAGCTCTGAATTGAGAACTTGCTCCTTCACTGCTTTGTTACTGCCTTCAAAATCCAACTCAATAAGTTGCTAAAACTCTGAGTATAACCCAAATTATCCTGATACACAACATCATGATATAGATTATAAAAATAGCAACACGACACAATGGCTTAAGGATATTCATCCTTCTTCCTTTTAGAGTTAAACTCAGGGAAGGGTTAACCTCATTTATTGCTTCTTCAAAGCATTAAAATACATATTTATGAACTTGCCATAATATGACTCAAGTCTGGAAATTATGCATATAAAGTAAAATTTCAGTCAATTATATCTTGGATGGTAAACCAATGTAAATGGATCTAAAACCAGTCCCTTATCCGTTGGGCATCAGAGTCGAACTCTACCTTCACATATATCTATTAAAATGAATACAATGAAATGCAAATGACATGCCTAACATATCATTGTTTCCATTCCTACACCTGTCATCAAATCCACATATAGATATTTAATTCCCAGAGACCTCCCCTAAGATTTTACTCTTTCCTTGAAAGAAAGTTAAGCTCAACCCCTACATTCACCTTGTGAAAGATGTACTTAAACTGTCTTACAATCTAAATACATAAAGAAACTAAAACACTCCACATGTAAAGACAATCAAATGATAGTAACAAAACTCTAGTGTATTTGTATTAATTGATCAAATGCATGCATACAGTCTTCCTTGATTTCAAGAAAATAAGGTTCTATATTCCGGACCTCTCCTTTACAAAAATATTTTCCAACCTCTATCTTCAATAGAAACTGACTATTTATACTAATCAACCATCCTGGAATCCTCGAAAGGATGCAACAAGCTTCGGATGGCTGATAGAAATTGCACTAGAAAACAAAAGAAAATACAAACAGAAAGATATTTAATAAGGACAGCAAGGCATATTTTTTCAATTCTGAACAACTTCCGCAGCTGGCACCTTTGTTTGTAGATATTTTTAGAGCAGTTACCAAGTTTGTCATATGAATGATGACCACCATTACAAGCTAATTTACATCATTCTTTGTTTGAACACGCTCTCCCTCAAATTCTGGATCAGGTGCCAAGTGCAATCTATTCTTCTTCCTCCTCTGTTAGTTGGATAACCGGTTTCTTCTTCTTCTTTGTTATTAACTTTTCCCAAGCTGCCACATCATCATCAGATGGCCAGTTGTAACTCTGCAGCTCCTGTAATAAGTTGACTTGCCATTCCCATGTAGAATCAGTCACATTTTTAACTTCTGCTACAAACTTAATACAGTCACTTTCAAATTTGAATAAATTATCAATTATATTGTTAGTTCTTTCCACATCCAAAGCCTTATTATCTTTTAGGAAGGTGTCTTGATTGATTACCAACTGACCCATTGACAACTTCCAATCTTCCAGCTTAACCACATTTCCATTGTCATCATATACCAGGGGCAAATACTTGCTATAATCTTTATCAAACATGGCTAACCTAGCCTTTATTTGGTTTGACTTTCCTTTGAAAAACTTTGAAGCAGCACTTATTAGGCCAATCCTTTCAAATACATCAGTCACTATTTTTGGGATATCAGGCCTGTGTTCTTGTAAACTGTCTAGTTTATCAAACAACAAATTCCTCCCAGACCAAATACTATAGAGTGGCTCCAAGGTGGCTAAATAGTCATTCACCTTTTGATTGGTCTGATGTAATAGGCTGACTGATTTATGAACTGCATCCATCTTGTCCTTTATTTTATCTTGCCTATACTGCACTATTTTGGCTATAGTGTCCAGGGATGCATCCAATTTCACCTTTTCCAAGTCTTCAGCAGGTCCCTCAGGTGCCTCCAAATCTATCTGAACAGGTACCTCAACTTGCAGAGGAGGAGGAGGAATTATTTTTGAGGCTTCTTCAAGTTTGACCTTTATTTCTGCCAGCTCATCTTCTAATTGTTTGATTTTCATCATTTTCAAATCTCTATCCTTGGCTACCATGCTTGAACTTTCAAACAATTTGGCATATCTTTCTGACAGCTGAGCTGTCTTGGCTTCATTCAGATTAGCCCAATGAGTTACTGCCTTGGAGACTTCAAGGTCTGTTGTATTTTTTACAGTCCATATAATTTTATTCCCCTCCATCTTATCCTCTATACTCAATAGGGATGGCTTTTGGGTTTTGGGGGCCATAGACCACATTGCAATAGCTTGGGACTTAGGGTCATAGCCACTTCCTCTTATCATGTCACCAATCTGAACCTCATATGATAGGCTACCCTCTGGTTGCTTTCTCAATTGATCAATGAGGAATGCAAAAGTTAGATCCCATCCTGGGGTTAACAACATTCCACTTGATTTAACCAATTCTCTGGCTTCGTCCACTGTTATAGGATCAAGGCTAGGATCATATGAAGCAAGAGCTCTCAAAGTTTCTTCACTTGGCTCCATACCTTCAGGCAGAGCTTTCTTTACTTCTTGCTGCTTGTTCCAAATGAGAAAACTCTTGAACTCATCAGTCTTAATGAATTGACCATCACTCAAGAATTCCTCTTGATAGACCTCTCTGATATCCTTCTCCAACCATAAGGACTTTTCTCTGCTTTCTTGCTCAATGGCTATTTTCTTGCCTACTCTTATTGCTTTCCTCAATTGATGATGATATGGCCTATCACCTGGTATAAGAGCAGATGCTCTGTCAATTTCCCTTCTTTGTTTCTCACGCCTTGAAGGTTCACCTTCCTCAAGCCTCTATTTCTTCAATGGTGGCTCTGAGATGTCCTTTATTTCTGGTTGATCTTGAGTGAGATCAACAACTGGTGGTCCCTCAACCTGTGGAGGACTATCTTCTTCTTGTGACTCATCAGTAAATTCTTCCTCATCAGAAGATGAATAATCTTTCTTTTTCTTCTTCTCTGGCTTATTCTGATCAATCAAGCCTTCCAATTGATTTTCCAAGGTATCATATTTTTCAATCATCCCATCAATCTTCTTCAAATAAGGAAGATCAGGGAAAAAACCCTCAAAAGGAATCTGAGATGCTTTCAATTGGTTGGACAAATCTACTAAATCAAAGAATCTGTACCATCTCCTCTTAACCTCATCTTCATCTAAAATGTTTCTAATCACATCTTCTTCATCTAAACCCTCATGCTCCTTGATCACACCAATGTTTGGGATGTAAGTCATCCTGGCAATCTTGATGAAGTCCTCAGGATCTATGTGCCTACAAGCACCAGTAACCATTTTGAATTGTTGTAGCCATGCACTAATTTGAGGAAAAGCCCTCTTTCCTATCAGGAAGTCACCTACCCTGAACTGCCTGGGTGTGAACGTACCCTTTCTGTGAGGGGCCAGAAGCTCTTTATCTGTACACATTAGTTGCCAAACAAATTTTAAACAAGCCAATCTCGGAGGCACATACTTTGGTAATAAATGTGGGGGTTGGGGACAACCATAAACTTTGATAATTGTGGAATTATCTCCTAAGTAGAAATCACCCCAATTATGATTTCCATCCCACTTATCCACATACTGCAGTGGTCTTAAAAGCCTAAGGACTCTAGGAGATAGCCTGGTGACATTTATGCCTAGCATCCTGATAATTGGAAAGATAATGAAATTCTGAAAAACACAAAAATCTGCTTCATTGGAGGTAGAATTCCATATCCTCACCCACAACTGCACTGGATTGTGCTGATCCTTGAAAGTGAACCTTGGTTTTAACATGTTTACATCAAAACTGTTGATGTTGAAAAACAGAATCAAATGCATTAATAAAGAATAATGCATGAACTCAATAGGACTTTTACTTTCTTTGACAGACATTAGCCCTTGATGCATCCTATCAATCACATACTGAATGTAATCATAGTCAGTGTTTACCAAGGGATTTTGAATATCCAAGATAATCATCAGCAAGTCAGCTGGTAAAAATTCTGCATTCCCATCCATTCCCAAAACTCTACATAATGCATAGCAAGTATATCTCATATAATGATGGAGGGATTTGAACTGGTATGGGGCATTCATGTTAGCAGGAAGGGGGGCTATATATTTATCCTGTTTTGGCATATGTTTAACCAACTGGTCTTTTACTGACCCTATATTGCTTCTGTATCTTGCCTTTTCTTTGTTCAAATCAATCTCAGTTGAAAAGGACGTGTATAGACCAAAAGCTTTCATAAAATATCCCCTATCAAGAGTAACTAAGGGTGATTGATCTTCTTTTCTAATTGTCCTTGAGATAGGGTCATAACTTCTGGCTAGGGCAACAATTAAATCAACATCTAGGAAAACATCAGGGACAACCATTTTTCCCAATCCTAACACCCAACCATTACAGACAGGAACATGCTTATTTTTATTGCTGTAAAAGAAGTTGAAAATAGTGTAACCTGAGAATTCCGGGGTGATTGGGTCTCTACACCGTTCCAAAAGATCTTCAAACACATCATCAACAGCCCTCTTGTTCTGACTGGAGCCCAGCAATAGTTTCAGGAATTCATCTGAAAAATTTGGCTTATTCCTGTCCTCACCAATTTTGGACTTGGCCTCACTACTAGAAGATGTTGCACTCTTCTCAAGTTGACTCATCCTTGCTACAGAAACACCTTCAATTCTCTATATCTCAAATGCTTTATGCTCGGAAATTCTCTAGACAAACAGAAACTCTGAGACTGAACAAATAAACAATGAGCTTCAACTTATTTATCGATATGAATCCAAGGTGTGCAACTACCATAGTTAATGAAAATCTCCTTAATGGATCCCATATTCAATTTTATGTACCCTCAGATTTCAAATTTCGAGCTCGCCATGTCCGGATGTTGACAGATAGATTAAACTACTTGAAAACAAGGTGAAGAGGCAATGATCATGATTCTATACTTTAAAACTGTTTGCGTCATGCAATCTTTCTTCTTGAAGCTGACTTGATGGCTTACTAGTTTCATGTCTAGATCAACAAAGTACTTTATCTATGTGGCAACGGTTCTTTTTCTTTTCCCTTTATGACCTTTTCCATCTGAGCCCATTTAGCGAACCGGCGAATATTGGATTCTCTGGGTCGTTGAATATAATGCTAACCCTAGCTAGCAACCGGAGAACTAGCGACCACTGGCTTCGCTGGTTCTCTGAATCCCTATTTAATCCTGGTTCAAATTTGGAGAACTAGCGACTACTAGCTTCGTGGGTTCTCGGAATCCTATCCTTAACCATCCATGCATTTCGCGAATCAGCGAACAAAGCGCTCCCACTTACACAGTTAACTGCAATTACCATTTGGCGAACTAGCGAACAAAGCCACCTCCCATTCTCTTAATATTATGACTTACGGTCACTTTTCTTGGAGATCTAGCGAACAAAGGGTTCGCACATTTGCTTAAAAATATACTTAACCGCTTGATTGTCTGGAGAACTGGCGAACCCCTTTAATCTCTAATTCGCTAAATCTTTCCTTAATCATCACTTTATACCAGGATTCCAGATTGACCGTTGATCTTCATCAATCGATGGCTATCGCTAGTTCTCTGAATAACAAAACCCTTAACCATTTAATTTCGAGAATCAGCGAACAAAGAGCATTCGCTAGTTCTCCAAATACTTCATATCATTGAAAATTTCATTTCGAGAATAAGCGACTGAGACCTTAAAACTTATCATCCATTGATTCACTTATTCGCCAGATTGTTTTAACCTTTATCCTTTTATTAGAAGAACTGGCGACCACTATCTTCGCTAAATCGCTAAATTGTTTAGCATGTCACCAACTTATTCTAAGAATAAGCGAATGTGAGAAAACTTATCTCCACTGAAATCTTTTGGGCAAACCATCAGAACCGCCAAATTTAGAGGATAGCACTATAAGTATTTAGTCTCTCATTCACCAAATCAAATATGCAGGACCCACAGATATTTTGAGATTAAAACAAGGCCGTTGATCATGAAAACAATCCACGGTATTCGCTAATTCTCTAGTTGACACTACCCTTGACCGCCAGATTTTGAGAATAAGCGAACAAAGTGTTCGCTGAATCGCTAGATTGTTTCACAAGACCGCCAAAGATTGCGAGAACTGGAGATAACCCTCATTCGCTAGTTCTCGGAAAGGAAAATGAAACCGCCGAAGCACTTGGAGACTTAGCGAACAAAGTAATCAAAAAGCTTGGCTTTAATGCATTTGCCAATTTGCTGGATGTTTGGGATAACCATTGGAAGATCTAGAGAACTGGCGACTGATATTAATAGTGAACATGAATTTGACTCATTCGCTGAATCACCAGATTGTTTTGAAATTTGATAAGACACTTCCCGATTCGGCGAACACTTGGGGCAAATAAGCACATGCACAAATAGCAACTTAAGTGACTTAAAGGAAACCAAGAAAAAGAAACAAGAGGACCACATGAAGTTTAGAAATGAAATGGAAACATTTTGAAAGACAAGACCTAGGGTAAGGGTTTTTCTGAACATGTCAAAAACCATTTTCACGACACTTTACAAACCCTAGTCCAGGAATAACACTCGCATGGAGACTTAAACCAGGAATTGGACACAAACCTCAAAAATTTTAGGATACCCAACAGGACTGATGGTGGATAGGGTGATGAAGGATGATGTGTCTTGAAATGACACAAGGAATGGGAAGGATGCATCCCAATGATGATTGGATTGAAATCAAGGCTTGCAATAGGACTAAGGATGTAATTGGAAATATTGATTGACATTTGAATTTGGATAGCTAGAGGATATGGATAGGATTGGCATGCGATGGTAGATTGCACAGAGCATAGGAGATAGGAATGAATGACACTAGATGTGCAGGGGTGGCCTATAGATGCCAATGAAAAGGGAAGTAATAGGTTATGGAAAGATGGAGGAAATTCTTAGGGATGTGGAGATGAAAGCATGAGAAGACAAGGATGGATGGATGGGAGGATGGAGGAGGATAAGGATGGGGAGATGAAAGGATTGGGGATAAAGATGGAAGTAAAATAATGATGGGGAGATGGGAAGTTGGATGTGATAAGGATGGATGGAAGGATTTTGATGGGGTAATGGAGGAAGATGAGGATTAGGAGATCAAGGGATTGTGGATAAAGATGAAAATGAAGCAAGGACAGGGAGATGGGAAGATGAAAGTGATAAGGATGGATGTAAGGATTTGGATGGGGTAATAGAGGAAGATAAGGATTAGGAGATAAAGGGATTGGCGATAAAGATGGAAATGAAGCAATGATGAGGAGATAGAAAGATGAAAGTGATAAGGTCTCCAAAGAATATCACACCAAGGAATAAGATGCCCCTACTTAGGATAGTTCATACATGAGGTGACATTAGGAGGGGTGTGATATGATGGAAGACAAGGATTGGGGATAAATAGATGAAAATGAAGCAAGGATAGGGAATGGAAAGGTGGATGTGATAAGGTCTCCAAGGAATATGTCACCAAATAATAAGATGCCCCCGCTTAGCATAGGTCATACATGAGGGTGCATTAAGAGGGGGGTGATAGGACTAGAATATAAAATAACAAGAGGATGAGGGAGGTAGATGAAAGTTAGGATGACAAGTTGATGAGGGAGGTGGATGGAATCTAGGATAACAAGTTGATGATGGAGATGGATGGAAGATAATATGATAGGAAGGATGGGTGGATGAAGGAGGTGGATGGTGGATAGTACAATAGGAAGGGTGAATGGATAGAGGATAAGTGGCTATAAATTGTGGTAGGGAAATGGATGTAGAAAGGTGCCCAAAAGAATGTATACATGGTGATCTATGTGTTTTTATCATGATCTGAAGGAGGATGGAAAAGGTGAGAGGAAAATGGGATGGAGGAGGTGATGGATAGGATATTCTAGAAGAAATTTCCCCTAATTGCAGAGAGGAATTGGATGAAGGGATTACACATGATGCCTGTTTGCCAAGATTTAATCATATTACTTGTCCAAGGTGCCTATTTGTCAAGTTTTCAGCATTGGACAATTATTTCTCTTTATTTTTTTGTAGTTTTTTTTTACTTTTTTGACATTTTGACTTTTTTTACTTTTTGACATTTTTGACTTTTTATGTCTGGATGTTGGTACAACCTTATTTTGGATGAGTGGCTTATGAAAAGGAATGGATGAGATGGTTGTGATGGTGGATATGCGTGGGGTGAGGGATATGGTGGTAAAAAGTGTTTGGATGGAATAATGGAAAGTGAGCATGATATGGGGATGTTGTTAGGACCAACATTGGCACATGTTGTGAGGCAGGTGGATGCAATGGATTAGATGTGGATGGTTTATGTGGATATGATCAAGGATTTATGATAGGAGATCTTGGTACATAAGGACCCAAAATAGATTTAGAAGATGGAGGAGAGGAATAAGTAGTTGGTGGATTTGTAGCTTTGGATGCCTTTATGGATGTTTCTTTTAGATGCCTTCCATCTTTTTTCTTTGGGATCCACATAGTTTTTACTTTTTCTTTGGTGGGCCTTTGTGGCCTTTGGGACTTAGTTCATTTTTTGATTGGATTTTTATTTTCTTGAGTATTTCTTTAAGAGTGGACATGGAAATCTTTAGATTGTTGGGGATAGATACCTTTATGCATTTTTGAGGTGGCATCCAAATTATTGTGAGGAGGATTGGAAGGAATATGAGGAGATGTATAGGATGGAGGAGATATCAATGTAATTATAGCAGGTGGATGGGGGATGGTGCATGTGGGAGTGTTCCTTTATGGTGGGTATATATGGAATGGGATTTTTGTGGTGGGTGTTAGGGATGTAGGCCTGGTTGATGAAGGATTGAGTAGGATAAGATGGGGGATGATATTTTGGGGTGTAAGGACCCAAAATGGATTTGGTACATGGAGGAGATATGATGGTATATTTTGGGATATAGGGACCGAAAATGGATTTAGAGGATGAAGGAGGAATGTGATAGGTTATGTCAAGTTGCAATGATGGAGGAGGAGGGATGGCATTATATATTTTGGAGGAATGATGAGAAGATATAATGGTGTTTTTGGAAGTATGCTTGAATTTGGCTTTAGTTATACCAACCTTTTTGGAGGAAGTGTCTTCAGATGTGTGACCAATACCACATGATCGTGGATGTTTTTTTGTCCTGAATGGGCTCCAGAGTTCCTTATTTAGGGGAACCTAAGAATTTACCCTGATAATTCCATTTCTTGAGCATTTTATCCAAGGATACTTCTTACTTGGGGAATAAGATAAACATCCATTATTAGGTGTTGTGGTGGAAGATATGAAACTTATTTCTCCTGCTTCAAGTGGGCTACCATTGGAAAACGTAAGTGGACCAAGGGGATAGAGTGATGGTGGTGGGATATGTGTTAGAGGATCATGAAGTGGAGGGGATGGGATGATGGGATCTTGATTGGGATTGGGAGATGGTAATGGATCTTGAGATGTAGGAGTGGATGGGAGAAACAAATCATGTAATAGAGGAAGTGGCATGGTAGGATCTTGAGATAGGGGTGATGGAAGCAATGGATCATGAGATGGAGTGGACAAAACAAATGGGTTATGTAATAGAGGAAGTGAAAGGGGAGGATCTTGATTTAGGTTGTTGGATATGTTAATATGCTTTTGGATAAGATCTTGAATTTATTACATTGGTGTGATGGGGGATGTATGAATGGATTCTTTAGATGGTATGGATGGAAGGATTGAAGGTTCTACAATTATGATGGAGGGAAGGAGGGTGGACTCGTGAGGTTCATTAGATATGTTTTGGATAATGATAGGAGGAGGAGTGTTAGAAATAGGGAATACTGAGAGGGGGGGATGAATCAGTATTCTAAAAACTTTAACTTTTGCCCAATTATGGATATAAAAAATTAACTTGATGCTTGCAAAACAAAGTAAAATAAATAACATACAAAGCAATAAAGCAAATGAACTCATAACACCATGTTTGTTCTTGAGGAAACCCTGACCAAGTGAAAACCCCAGTGGGGATGATACCCACAAGTGATCCACTAATCAAAAGTATCTTGTTAAGGATGTTGAGCCTGTTAGGAGTCTATTAAATACATATAGTGTCTATGTCCTGATTAAAGGACTGTAGGCCTTGTTAGAAGCCTCAACCCTGCTAAGAGTTGGTATTGAAGAATAGAATGATTACAAGATGAACTCACTGCCCAAACATGTAATATAAAATGTGTGGTGAGTGAAAACCTAATCTATCTTGAAACATGTAGACATGTCAAACATTAGTTTATGAGCATATACCTAACTTATAAAGAAAACTATTTGCAAAGACACTCAGATGGAGCTTAAACGGGAGCACCCTATCACCCTTTGATTTTCTCTCACTTTAGGGATGTGGTTGTGCCCTTTAATCACTTGGAAAATATCCCTAATGATGATTAGGAGATATTAGGATAGGTTAGGGACCATAAGAACCCCATAGTGGCACAAAAATAGGTATAGAAAACCCATTTTTCCCCGAAGGCCTTAAGGATCCTAAAAGGCTCAAAATGCAGATTATGCTCTGAATGGTTATTCTAAGTTGATTTTTGTCCAAAATAGATATGATATGATATGATGCAAGAAGATATGAAAAAAATGAATCAAACTAAGTTAATCCATTAATTCTAAGGTATGACGTGTGCTAAGAAATCTTTAAAATGAGTTAAACTATCAAAATATGCTAAACACTTAAGATCTAGGGTTAAAATAGTTATAATTGATGCAAGGGAGGAGAATAGGGGCCAAATAAATGGTACACCCTACCTAATCCACTTTTCTCAAAAACACACAAGATAAAAAAACAACATAGTGAGAGAGAGAAAGCAGGATCATTCATATATTATCATTCAAATTGATTCATACATGCCAGGCTATAAGGCCTTCTCAGTTATGACCTAATATTAGAATAAATTAAAGAAGTCCTCAAACATGTGAGGATCTACGAACAATCTTGATTCTACTATCTTCTAACTTCTATCCCAAAACTATCTCCCTAAACTCTAACCAAATAACTATACTTATACAAGAGGCTACCGAATTGAGTCAGCCTTCAAATCTATAATCAATGGATGGAATGGTCAAATTTGGGACCACACACTTCCCAATGATGGATACTAGCATTAAATCTATGACCCATAATCTATGGACAAGTCATCCTCAATAGAAACTCAAAATAAACTACTTGGTAAACAAGCATGACCGAGCAACAGATAAGCATCGTCAAGTGCTAGTGAAATAACTGACCACCTAGGAGATAACTGACCAAACTCGATAACCAAAGGAAACCGACCAACTACTGAGCCAACTTAGTCAAAGAAGGAACTAAGCAACATAAACAAAATCAAATATGTTTTTGGTGACACAAGATTGCCATGGACCCAAGATGCTCCTGCATCAGATACCTGGGGTTATTTAGAAATGATTCTCTGAATCATTCAATAGGTATGATTCAAGTTGCATCCAACTCAGACTATGAAATCCATGAACTATCTTCGATCGGTCTATTCTTCCACTTTACCAAATATTCCATATACTATTTACCTCTTATTCTTTTTCTAACTCTTTGCTCCAAAATCTGTTCAACTTCTTCATTCTACTTCTTAGGATACTCCATCGGTACTGTCATGTCCTCATTAGGTTCATGATACTCATACAAATCAACAATGTTGAAAATCAATGATATGTCCATGTCATCAGGTAACTCAATCTCATATGCATTTCCACTGTCAAATTTCTTTAAAATCTTGCAAGGTCCAAACTTCTTCATCTTCAACTTCCCATATGTTCCAACAGGAAATTGACCTTTCTTCAAATGAACCATCACTTCATCACCAACATCAAAAGTCTTATGTCTCCTTGATCTATCACCTTTGTCTTTGTATTTCTAGTTACTCTCTTCCAACTTGATTTTCACATCTTCATGCAATGTCTTCATTTACTCAGAAAATTTCACTCCTTCATCACTTCTCTTACTTTCATTAGCAACATCCCTTAAATTAGATATACCTCTCAGCTATATGCCATTCACAATCTCAAAGGGTGTTTTTCGAGTACTCCTATTGACTGAATTATTGTATGCAAACTCTTCTTATGCCAATATAGAATCCCAATTACTAGGTGTGTCTCCAACTAAACATCTCAAAAGATTTCCCAAACTTCAGTTTACAAATTCTGCCTATCTATTGGTTTGTGGGTGAAATGTAGAACTATATTTCAACTCAGTGCCAAAATTTATCCAAAGGGTCTTCCAAAAGTATCTACCAAATTTACTTTCTTGGTCAGAGATAATACTCCTTGGTAATCCATGCAATCTAACAATTTCCTTAAAGAAAAGATCTTCTACATGTACTGCATCTGATGTCTTTCTACAAGGTATAAAATGTGCCATCTTTGAAAATCTATCCACCACAACAAATATAGAATCATTACCTCTTACTATCTTCTGTAAGCCAAGAACAAAATCCATATTGATGTCAGTCCAAGGTTTCTTAGGTAAGACAATTAGTGTATACAATCGAGTATTTTGACTTACTCCTTTTGCAACTTGACAAATTCCACAAATTTTCACAAATTTATGAACATCTTTATAAAACTGTGGCCAAAAGTATTTCTCCTTAAGCAAATTCAAAGTTTTATCAATGCCGAAATATCCAGCCAAACCACTACTATATTTCTCCTTTATCAAATTAGTTCTCATTTGTCATCTCAGTACACATAACTGAATACCTTTAAACAACATACCTTCTTGAATGAAATATTCTTCCCATTTTGTACTCAGTTGATCTTCAATAGGTTCTCTACACTTTCTCCATGGCTCAAAAAAATCAGGATCAGTTTCATACAAATCTCTCATCTCATCAAAACCAAGAACTTCAATTTTCATCTCGGTCATCAAAGATCTTCTACTCAATGCATCAACAACTCAGTTAGTGTCTCCACTTTTATGTTTGATAAAAAATGTATAACTTTGCAAATACTCAACCCATTTCATATGTCTTTGATTCAACTTTTTCTGACTACCCAAATATTGTAAAGCCTTATGATTAGTATACAACACAAATTCACTCAGTATCAAATAATGTCTCCATTTCTTCAGTGCTTGAACAATAGCATAGAATTCTTGATCATACATAGAATATTTCCTTCTATCATCATTCAACTTTTCACTAAAGAAAGAAACAGGTTTACCTTATTAACTCAACACAGCTCCAATTTCACTACCACTTGCATCACATTCCACTTGAAATACCTTATTGAAATCAGGCAATGCCAAAATAGGCAATTCAACAACCTTCTAATTTAGGGTCTCAAAACTCTTATGATCTCCATGTGTCCACCTGAATTCTCTTTTATCTCCTCTCATAGCCTCAGTCATAGTATTACAAATTGTACTAAAATTCCTTATGAACTTTCAGTAATAACTTGCCAAACCATGAAATGATCTTACCTCACTAGCATTCACAATTGTAGGCAAATTCAGAACAGCTTCAACCTTTTTAGGATCCATCTTCAAACCATCAGTTGAAATTAAAAATCCCAAATACACAATCTCCTCTTTCATGAATGAACACTTTTTCAAATTTATCTGCAATTTTTCTTCTTTCAATCTCTACAAAACTTGTCTAACATGAAACAAATGTTCTCTGGTCTTACTGAATATCAAAATATCATCAAGATATACAATCACAAACACAGCTAAGAATTTCTTCAAAACTTCATTGATCAACCTCATAGAAGTACTCGATGCATTAGTTAAACCAAAAGGCATAACGGACCACTCATACAAACATTCTTTTTTCTTGAAAGCAGTCTTCCATTGATCACCTTCTCTTATGTTGATCTGATGATACCCACTTTTTAAACTGATCTTTGTGAAATAACTTGCTCCAGTCAAACTATCCATTATGTCATCCATTCTTGGTAGAGGAAACCTACACTTTACTATTATCTTATTGATTGCTCTAGAATCAGTACACATTCACCATTCTCCATTCTTCTTAGGTGTTAATACCACATGTACTGCATAGGGACTCAATCTTTCTCTAATCAAACCTTTTTCTAGCAATTCTTGACTTTATTAGTTCAATTCCTGATTCTCGGTAGGTGTCAATTGATGAGGTGCCTTGTTTGATAAACTAGCTCCAGGGATTAGATCCATGCAATGATCAATGTTTATTTTTGGTGGCAAACCATCTGGTACATTATCAAAAATGATATCACTTTACTCGGTGAGTAACTTATCCATCTCCTCAGGAACACTATCCTCTATTTTCTTATTGGGTTTGCTAGGAATCACAACAAAACATACATAATTCTTCTTCAAATCTTTAACAAACTTTCTTCCTTCCATCAATCAAAATATCAAAGATGTAAAAACATTACTAATAGGTTCTTCCATCAAAGGTAACAAGATTTGTTTCTTTCCATTAGCCACAATAGTATACTTATGCAATCTCCCATCATATATAGCATGTCTATCATATTGCCAAGGTCTACCCAACAAAATATGACAACAATCCATAGGCATGATATCACACAATACCTTACCATAGTATTTTTCAATCTTCAAATTCACATAACATTGTTCACTTAACAGGAGTGTATGCTCATCTTTGATCCATGATATTTGATAGTGCTTCAGATGTTTCAACCTTTCCAACTACAACTTTGTGACCAATTCCTCAGATGCCAGATTCTCTAAGCTACCACTGTAAATGATTACCTTCCAAAATTTGTCAAAAAATCTACATCTAGTCTTGAACAAACTTTTCCTTACCGGATCTTCCTTTTTACTTTCATTCCACAGTGCTTTTCTTACCATTAAGTTATTTTCCTTCTCAGGTTCATTCAGTGACTCTTCTTCTACAAAAGCATTTCTACTACTACCAGCCTTCTTACTTGCATGTGTACATTCAAAAGATCTATGTCCTTCTTCTCCATAATTGTAACAAGTTCCTTGAAAATTACCTTTTCTATAACCACCTTGGTAGTTACTGCCTCTACCTCTAGATGAACTTTCACCTTTCCACTCGGTCTTGCCTTTATCTAGATTTGTCTTTTCAGGTTCAGATAAACCATTATCACCATTAGATCTACCTCTTCCTCTAGGGAATCTACCACCTCAACCTCTTTGCCTCTTTTCATGTCTCTTGTTCAATTTCTCCTTAGCTTTCAATACAAATTGATAAGCCTCCTCAATGTTATCAAATTTGACCAAACTAATTTCCTCTTGAATAAAAACTCTCAAACTATTCAGGTATCTAGCAATTATTTCCACATCATCCTCATCATGTCCAGATTTGATATCTAATCTATAGAATTACTTAGTATACTTTTTTACCGAGCTATCTTTCTATCTTAGACTTTACATTTGCCTAACTAGGTGAATCTGATAATCACAAGGTAAGAACTTTCCTTTCAACTTATTCACCATTTTATTCCATACCTTGATTTTATCTTTGTCTTTCTTTTTCTGATCTAATTGTAGATGCTCCCACCATAAGGATGCATGACCTTTCAACTTTGTGCCTGAAATTTTCACCTTCTTTTCCTCAGATACATTTTCATACTCAAAATAGTTTTCCATTTTAGTGATCCAGTCTATCAATTCATCAAAATCCAATTTCCCACTATACTTAGGAGGATTGAAATGTGGTGTCGACTTCAAACTTGTCAAAGCCTTCAAGAATATTTCCTCACCATTTTTCCACTTCAATATCATCATCACTAACATCTTCAAGATGTCTACCTCTTCTTTGGGTTGTTTCAACAACTTCTAATCTAGCAGCAATTTGTCTCAACATGTCTGCCAATCCTAGATCTGCTTCTCACCTCCCATGAACCATCTTGAAAACCCTCTACAATTGTAGGTCATATCGCAATATACCACCCCACAAAAATTCAACCAGGGCTTCACAAGAAGGAACCTACAAACCTAGATTCGTAGACCTAGATCCAGATCTCACCTAATACCATCTGACACAAGGGAGGAGGATAGGGGCCAAAGCAATGGCACACCCTACATGATCCACCTTGCTCAACAACATGCATAAGCAACAACAACACATTGAGAGAGAGAAATCATGATCATTTATGTATTATCATTCAAATTGATTCATACATGTCAAGCTATAAGGCCTTCTTGGTTACGACCTAATATTATAATGAATTATAGAAGTCCTCAAACATGCGAGGATCTATAGACAATATTGATTCTACTATATTCTAACTTCTATCCCAAAACTACCTCCCTAAACTCTAACCAAAAAACTATACTTATACAAGAGGCTACCAAACTAAGTCGGCCTTCAGATCCACAATCAACAGAAGGAACAGTCAGATCAGGGACCACATGCTTCCTAATGATGGATACCAGCATTAAATTCATGACCTATAATCAATGCATAGGTTGGCCTCAACAGAAACTCAAAATAAACTACTCAGTAAACAACGATGACCAAGAAATAGACAAGCATCAATGAGCGCCAGTGAAATAACCAACCACCTAGGACATAACTAACCAAACTCGGTAACCAAAGGAAACCAACCAACTACCATGCCAACTTGGTCAAAGAAGGAACCGAGCAACATAGACAAACTCAAATATGTTTTTGTTGACACGGGAGTGCCAAGGACCTAAGATGCTCTTGCATCAATAACACTAATTAGAAATGAAAGGTGAATTGGTGTTTTTCTCTTAGGAAGTGAGGATATTTATATGATTTGGGAAGGGCTTGGGTTAGGAGGATGAGTTAGGGTTAGGGGTAAGGTTTGAGGTAGAGTAAGAGGTATGGTAAGGTTTAGCTTGGGTTAGGGGTTACTCACACATGTGTGAGCAACACTAGGGAAGTGTGCAAGGGGAACATGTGTGGAAGAAGAGACATGGGTTTCTTTATGAGGCTTAAATGACTGTGTAAGGCTCAATGAGGGAAATGTTTGACCAAAATTCAAAGAGACATGGATTAGCTTAGGAAATGTAGGAAACATCTCCTAAGTAGGTTTAGGAAAGATTTAGGGAAGATTGGAAGGGTTTAGGAAAGGCTAGAAGGTTCTAAGTTTTTGAGGCTTTAAATAAATATAAAATTTATTTAGGGATTGTGACATCATTTATTGAATATTGACTCAATAAAGACAGGAAAATTATTCAAATTTGATTTAAATACTTTGGGGAGGGATTCTTTAATTAAAGATGCTTAATTAAAATAAATGGATTTAATGGCATAAAAATATATTAATTAATTAAATAATTAATTAATTAACAAAAGATGATGTCATTAGGGGTTTTCAGTAAAATAAAAATACTTTTATTTTCTAATGGATTTTTAGGTGTCTACATTTTTCCCCTCTTTGATGTGATGCCCCAAGTGGCCTGGTGTCAAAGAAAAGAAAATAAGGTGCCCCAGGCTAGAATTTAGAGGAATAAGGGGTTGTGCCCCCTTGAGAAAATAATGCAAAGAGAAAATGTTTTGGATTCTTATTGAAAGGAAACAGAAGGGGAAAGACCGAGGAAGAAGGGGAGATAAAGAACCAAGCTTCCAAGAGAAAAGATGGACAAATGCAACTACATGAAAGATGCAAGATGCAAGATTAATCTAGATGATGCAGGATGGGATATTTTGGGAGCTCCAAGTGAAAATGTGGAGAGCATAACCTAGTTTGATATAGCAATGCTAGAGACATTACAAGGTCACAAAAGAACACAAGCCTTAGTCACTAGTGTTGCATAGGACTTATGTGAAAAAGACAAGTAGGGTTGCCCCAACATCACACATGACTCCAAGAAGAAGCACGGTAGAAACGATGCTAGAGAAACCACAAGAAAATGACATTTCCCAAGTGCCCCATGAAAATGAGATCACATGTGAACTATGCAAGGGTCATATCCGATTGACTCACAAGTAGAAGAAAAATATCAAAAGACCTTGCCCTAGATTGTCCTCATTTGTAGCGCACCATGATATAAAGGATCGTGGCAACTTTGAGAAGAGGAACAATGAGAAGCTGTAAAAGATTAACAAGATCCAAAGGACAAAATCCAAGACCAAAATGATAACTCCAAAAAGACATCCTTTGCCAAGGAGAGAGATTTGATTTGATTGATGGTGGAAAGATTGGTTTGAATGTGTGGAAGGATACATCAACATGGACCTGGTGTGATTGGTGGAAGATTAGGTCTGACAAGAGGAAGGATACATCCTCAAGGACCCACTAATTGATGAGAGAATGAGTGTTGTGGTTGGCAGGAAAATCATGTGGTTCAAGGATAATTATTGTGATCAAGGATAGTTGACAATTAATGTTGGTGAAGTACAAGGCTGGGTGTGACAAGATTTATGATCAAATGCTACTGCAAGACTGACAAGGACTATGTACAAAAATATGCAGCTATATGTACAATGAATGGGAAAAGTTTTACAATGGCTATGTATAGAACCTCGGGATTGGGGAGAGGAAGATCTCACTATATAGGATATATACATGAAGGATTGTGCTATACAAGATATGGTACAAGATATGGATAGGGGGGATTGTGGATTTTCTTGAGGATTAAATAAAGGAATGCTGGGGGATGGTGGTGGGGATGGGGATGGAAGTTTGATAGATAATGACTCAGTCCACTATGTATGGCACCTTTTTTCTAGGTTTTCACCAACATACTTGTCCAAGATGATTGAATTTCCAAGTTTTCACCACTGGACGAATGATTTTTTCTTTGCTTTTTTCTTTTTTTGATTTTTTTAATTTTTTTTTTAATTTTTATGGATTTTCTAATTATGTAGGATCTGGTTGAGGCATAGAACCTCTTTAGATGGATGATGTTGATAGGATTAGTCAAAGGCTCACCTTCTTATGTAGATAGTTGATAGGCTCCAGAGGTGAAGCATGTTGTGACAACATAGAGGCCCAGCCAAGTAGGCTTGAACTTTCCTTTCTTTTCTCTGTGTGCTTGGACCTTCTAATTTTCTTTTAGAACCATGTCACCAACCTGGAACTATCTAGGATAGACCTTTTTGTTATAAATCCTTTTGATTCAATTTTGGTATGTAACCAGGTGATCATATGCTTGTTGTCTCTTTTCATCTAATAGGTCTAGTTGTGTGAGGTGTGCCACATGATAATCTTCATTAGTGGTATAGTTCTTCATGGAGACTCATAATGATGGGAGCTCAACCTCGATTGGTAGAATGGCTTCAACACCATATATAAGGGAATAAGGGGTGGTGCCTGTGGGAGTGCAATAAGAAGTGGGACAAGCCCACTGAGTGGGATTGATTTGGAGGTACCAGTCACAACCAGAATCATTGACAACCTTCTTGAGGATTTTAAGGATTGTTTGATTGGTTGCCTCAGCTTGGCCATTTACTTGTGGAAAATATGGACTGCAAAAAATGGTGATGGATGTGGATTCTGACACATAGATTGTTCACATGCTAGTTTTCAAAAGGTGTGCCATGGTCTTTGAAGATGGTAGATGGTATGCCAAAGCAGAAAATGATATGGTAAAGGATGAACTTGGATATTTGGATGCCATTAGTTAGGATGAGTGGAATTGCCTCAACCCATTTGGTGAAGTACTCTATGGTAGTTATTATGTACTTATATCCATTAGAAGAGAGGGGAGTGATAAATCCAATGAGGTCGAAGCCCCAACATGAAAATGGCCAAGGTGGCGCAATGGGCTACAAGTCTTGTGCTAGTGCATGAATCAGATTTGCATGTTGCTGACATGGTAGACATTTCATGACAAATTCACAAGTGTCATGTTACATGGTTGGCCAATAATACCCGACTCAAATAAAGTACTTTCCTATAACCATGCCACTTGTGTGGGCACCATAAATTTGAGTGTGGACCTCTTGTAAAGCCAGGAAAACCTCATTCACATCCAAACACCTAGAAAGGATATTGTGATATCCTCGAAGATAAAGGGTGTTGGCTACAAGAGTGTAGTGGGAAGCTCTTTGAATTAATTTTTGGTGTTGTTTATTGGTGAGATGGGGAGATATGATACCATTATTTAGATACGCATAGATGTCATGGTACCATGGTGATTGAGGACTAACCAAGACACATACCATTTCTGCATCGACATTCTTATAAGCAGGCATGTGTAGCTACTCAACTAATAATTCATATTGAGTTGAATTACGAGGGATATATAATAAGGATTTGATTGTTTCCATTGCATCAACCTCTATGTTTTGAAGCCTTGGTATCTGCGTGAACTGTAGATTCATGAAATGCTCTTTCAGTCTGTCCACCAATTCTTTGTAGGGTGGAAACTTGTGATCCTTTGTTTGATATTCATCTAGGACTTTCTTGATAATCAGCTGTGAATCTCCAAACACTTGCAGTTTTGTTATGTTCCATTAAATAGAAATCTTGAGGCCTAAGATGAGTGCCTCATATTCTACAATGTTATTAGTACATGGGAATCCCAATTTGAATGACTTTGGAATATATTCACCTTGAGGTGTGATGAATAGGATTCCTATCCCTGATCCATGTGATGTGTAGGATCCATCAAATTATAGCTTCCACATGGGATGTTTTTCAATCATACATAGGTGTTCATCAGGGAATTCCATGATTAGTGGATAGGCATCCAATAGTGGTGCTTCTACTAGCTGATTGATAATTACTTTCCCTTTGATTGCTTTCTGATCTATGTACTCAATGTCAAACTTACTGAGTAGCATGACCGATTTTTCCATACAGCTTGTGAGAGTTGTCCTTGATAATAGATACTTGAGTGGGTCTACCTTTGAAATGAGCCTGATTGTGTGGTTGAGCATATAGTGTCTAAGATTTTGAGTGGTGAAGACCACTGCAAGGCATTCTTTCTCCATTGGTGAATAATTGAGCTCATAGTCGATAAGAGTTTGACTGATATAATAGATGGCTCTCTCTTTGTTGTCATCATCATGTTGTGCTAAGAGTGCCCCTAGTGTTGTAGTGGTTTCCAAGATGTAGAGTATGAGAGGGTGTCCTAAAACTGGTGGTACAAGGATTGGAGAGTTAGCCTGATATTCCTTGAGCTTGTCAAATCTTTTCTGACATATGGGGTCCCATTTGAAGCTTATGTCTTTGCGAAAAAGATGCGTGAATGGTTGGCACTTGTCTACCAGCTACGAGATGAATTGATGCACTGATTGGAGCTTTCCTTGTAGACTTCTGATCTGCCTAAGTGTTCTAGGTGGAGGCATTTATGTTATAGCTTTGACCTTCTTGGGGTCAATCTTTATGTCACGCCATGAGACTACAAATCCTAGTAGCTTTCTAGATGTTATGCCAAAGAAACATTTCTTTGGATTTAGCTTCAAGCCTTAATGTTGCAAGTGATTGAACACACTCTCAAGAATACTTAGGTGTTTGCCTCATGTTTTTGATCTTGCAAGAATGTTGTCCACATAGTCTTCTAGGATCTTGTGGATCATATCATGGAAGATAGGTGTCATTGCTCTTTGATAAGTATCTCTTATGTTCTTTAGCCCAAATGGCATCATGTTGTAATAGAAGGTACCCCATGGAATTGTGAATACTATTTTATGTTAATCTACTTCTACTATCTGGATCTGATTGTATCTTGAAAAGCCATCCATGAGTGACAATGTCTCATGGCCCATTGTTAGATCTATGATCATGTCTATGTTGGGCAATGGGAAATCATCCTTAGGCCATGCCTTGTTTAGGTCCCTAAAATCTGTGTAGATTTTGACATCACCTAAAGGCTTTGTGACTAGTACCATGTTGGAGACCCAATTTTAGTAATCAATGGCTATGATGATCTTTCCTTGGAGGAGTTTCTCGAGCTCTGCTTTTACAAACAAGGCTACTTTTGGATGCATTTTTCTTAGCTTCTTCTTGACTATGTTGACATTAAGATCCATGTTAAGATTATACACAATGAGATTTGGATTGAGCCTAGGCATATATGCATATGACCATGTAAAGTTTATGGTGGCTTCTTAGAGTAGTGTAGTGAGAGACATTTCTTCACCCTCTATTAAAGATGTTGCAATGTAGGTGATTCTTGGATATTCTTTTGTTCCTAAGTTGACTAGTTTAGTTTCCTCTATGATGATAGGCAACTACTTAGGTCTGTAATCCTAGATATGAGGAAGAGGCAAATATCCATCTTCTAGAGCTTGAATTTCCCAATTTTCACTAGAAGATATGCCCTTTATTTTTACTTTTTTGGAATCAAAATGTGCCTCAGAAGGGTTTTCACCTAAGGACTCATGCTTTTATTTTTCTCTTTCACTTTTGCAGCTAAAGCTTGCCTTTTCCCTAAAATATCCTTTAGGGTCAATCTTACAGATGTGAGTTGATTGTGGATCTTGATCTATTGTTTGGCCTAATGCCCCCTTGAATTCTAGGAGTGCTTCTATGCTTTGGAACTCATTGATATGTGTGATGCTTGGTTGGTCCCAGTCTATGAGTTTGGGGTGGATGAGGGGAAGTTCTATAAGATTAATGGTAAGTTGTTGGAGGAAAGAAGTCCCCAAGAGGGTATCATCATCGAAGATGTCATCATAAGATTTATTTTCCTCCTCTTTAGGGATGTCTTTGATATCTATGAGGTCATCCTAGCTATTCAAGAAGGGAACGTTGGCCATGTTGGTGCCCCCAGTTGTGGTATTGGGATATTTTATACATAGGTGAGTGGTATTAAAGCCAAGACCTTGATGTTGTGGATTCTTTGATGCTATGATAGGGTCTTTTCTTTTTCCTTCTTGTGGTCCTAGCCCACTACCTTGATATTTCCATTGTTCAGTGGCGTACTTGTGTGATTGGGGATACTTGTTTTTGAAGTAGCGAATAAGTTGAGTGTCAGGTGGTGGGGGATCTCTATACAACCACCTATTGATGTCAAGATCCATCTCTTGACTATTTATGTTTCCATGGGAGACAAATGTCATCAGTCCCATTTGCTTGATTTCATGATTTTATTTGGTGATTTGGGCGCCCTTGTGTATGTGGATCAAATGGGAGGGCCCCAACTACAAATGCATCATGTAGGTTGTATTCACCATAGCCCTAGTTGTTGATCTTGATGGAAGAGAGAGTGGAGGTGAGGATAGTCTCTAGATCTCTATGGGATCAGGATGAGTTGGCAACAAAAGTGCCAATATTAGTTCCAAAAAAATGAGTGAAGTGAGGGAATGATTCTTCCATTGCATGAAAGTATGCGAAGGGTTGGGGGTCAGCATGGATGGTAACCTTAGTTCCTTGATGCAAAAATTTGATGCACTAATGGTAAGTAGATGGTACACCCTTGATGGAATGGATCCATGATCGGTTGAGTAGCATGTTGAATGGTAGGTCAAGATCAACAATGTGGCAAATGTTGTCTTGTGTTGCTGGCCTAGCTAGATAGGCAAAGGAATGGTACCTTCAGAGGTATGCTCCAAGTTGTTGTATGCCTTGATGGTGATTACTTCATGTGAAATATTAGCTTTTGTGAACCCTATCTATTGAATGAATTTTAGAGTACACAAGTTAAGGGATGAGCCATTATCTATCGTGACCCTTTTGATGGAAAAATATATGACCATGATGATGATGCAGAGAGGGAGATTATTGTTAGGTGCAACAGCTAGTATGTTAGATGGTTTGAAGGAAAGAGGACATGGTGCAGATAGATTTCCCAAAAGGTTTTCAAGCTGAATGGTTTTTATATCTGTGGAGACTTATGCTTCATGGAGGGCTCGGTCAAGGATTTATTGATGGAGGGAAGAAGTACGGAGAAGGTAGAGAATGGAGATTTGGGTTGGTGTATTCCCAAGATGTTCTATAAGGTTGTATTGTGCATTGTGTGCTGGTCTTGGATGTGCACGAGTGATAGTTATTCAACCTCTATAGGTGGTAATGACACATTGACGATCTACTCCTTTGACATGGATGACATTGACTATGGGCTCAAATTTGGTTATACATCCAACAAAATTATTGTAATTGATATAAGTAGTAGTGTATTCTTTGTGATCAACATGATCTCCTTGTTTTCCTTTGCCTTGGTTCTGATTAGGAGGATTATCATTAGCTTGATTTTTCCCAGTGTTTTGTTGAGGGAACATGTTTTGATAGATCTACAAATTGGCATTAGGTGAGGGTTGTGTAGGTGTGTCCACTTGGATCTCCTTTCAATCAATGAGATCTTGGATGTAATGCTTGAGTTTCATACATCTTAGTGTAGTGTGTCCTTTGACATGATGATGATCATAGTACTCATGATCCTTATACTAGTTGGGCTTAGGAGTGGCATCATCAAACTATTGGATTGGTTGGTATGTGATCAAGTTGGCCTTGGCCATTTAGTGAAAGATAACATCCAAAGGTTCACCAAGTGGTGAGAAGATCCTATTCTAATAATTTAGGGCTCTGGGTCTGTTATGATTGGGAGTAGTATTGATGACATTAACTTGATTGGTTGGATTTCCTTGATGAGCTTCATATGCTTGTTGCTAATAGTTCTGCTGATTATTTTGAGGCTGATATTGATACATAGGTTGTTGATGATTTTGAGGCTATTGTTGATATGCAGGAATAGGTGTAGGATAGACCAAAGTGATTTGGACATCCTTGGTGTCTGTAGCTCCATCAGTGACTACATTTTTGTTACAATTCCAGTAACAGGTTTTATCATTGCTAGGTTTACTTTGGGAATCATTTTTGTAATGAAGGATTGTGCCTTCGTCTAGGAGACCTCTTTCAATATCTATCCCTTTTCTTTTGATATCTTGATATGTTTGGATACAGTTCATTCTCATGAAGTGGGCTAGTTTGGTATGTAGGTTATTGATGAAGATCTTGATTAGATGCTTCTCAGGTGGTTGGTATGATAACTTGGTAGTGAGGTTCTGCCATTGCTACAAGTAGTCTGCTAGGCTTTCTCCTTCTTTCTATTGTGAGTTGCAAAGGTCTAATAAGGTCAACTCATTCTCAATATTGTGGGCATATTGGGCAAAAAAATTCTCAGAGAGCTCGACAAAAGTTTTGATGGTCCCACATGGTATCTTGTAAAACCACTCAATAGCAGTTCCTCCCAAGCTTTTGGGAAATATGCATAAAAGATAATTGTCACTATAAGCCACTTCTTGACATGCCATATAGAACTCTTTGATGTGATTCACTAGGTCTCCTTTTCCTCGATATTTATCAAGTTTGGGTGTCTCAAAGTTTTTAGGGAAAGGAATAGTTGTGATTGATCGGTCAAATGGGTAGGGACATACCTCTTCAAACTTGAAGGTTTTATTCTCTATACCAGTTTGGAGCTCCTTAAGAGAATTCCTCATTACTTCCTACTTAGTATTGATTGGCTTTGGAGTGGGTACTCCCATTTGCAAAGGATCTAATGGTACTGGTGAATAAGGGTGATTTTGAGGTGGATATTGTGGATTGGGATTAGGAGATTGCTTAGTGAGATAGGAGGATTGAAATGGATTTTGGAGTGATGATTGTCGGGGATGATATTGTTGATGTGGTGCAGGGGTGTATTGTGATGGAGGTTATGGAACTTCTTGCTAGTGTTGGGGAATGATGGGATGTTGTTGTTGTATTAGATAGGATGAAGCTTGTTGCTACTAGGGAATGATAGGGATTTGTTGCTATGATTGGAAGTATTTTTGTTGTGGAGGACACTGGTGGAATGATGTAGCTTGCTAGTAAGATGGCCCTTCTTAAACTTGGCTTTGTGCTTGGTTGATGTAGGATGGATGCATTCCCGCATTGCTTAAGGGTGGAACTAACGTAGGGAAGCCAAGAGGAGGTGGTTGGGAAAGGTATCTTGCGAGATGGGATAAACTCTACTACTAAGGTGGTGGAATTTGCTGAGAAGCATTGGTTGGTGTGAATAGGTGATTTTTAAATGGGAAAAAGGATGAAGCTGGTGGAGGTTGAGATGGTTGTTGTTGTGCTTCTTGGGATAAGGTGGCTTGTTGGTTTTCTATCATGGATGCAATGAAGTGGGTTAGTATTCCTAAGGCTCACATTTCTTCTTTAGTGAGGCCCCATTAAGAACCACTGCACAATGGAAACTGTGATGCAGAGGATGTTGGAAAGGTAGATGTGATGGGAGTTTGGTACATGAATGGTGGATTTGAAAAACCCATGGAAGGCATACCTGTGGTGAAGGTATTTTGTTTGGCTTGTATCAGGGTAGATGTTTACTGGGGGATAAACAAAGATTCTCAGAGTCCTCAAACATGAAAGGATTTGTTACAAATCTCCAATCTAATGTCCACTATCTTCTATCCAAAAACTACCTCCTTAAAGTACAACCAAACAACTACATTTATACAAGAGTCTACCAAACTAAGTCAAACTTCAAATCCATAATCAATAGAAGTAATGGTCAGATATAGGACCACATGCTTCCCAATGATGGATACCGACATTAAATCCATGATCTAATATAAATGTACAAGTCAACCTCAACAGAAAACAAAACTAAACTTGTCGGTGAGTGAGGATAACCGAGCAGTAGAAAAGAAATGTCGAGCACTAGTGAAACAATCGACCACCTATGAAATGATTGACCACACTCGGTAACCAAAGGAAACTAACCAAGTACCAACCAACTTGGTCAAAGTAGGAACTGAGCAACATAGACAAACTCCAAAAGGTTTTTGGTGACACAGGATTGCGAAGGACTCGAGATGCTCCTGCATTAGACACCTAGGGATATTTTGAAATGATTCTCTGAATCATTTGGTAGGTATGATCTGAGCTAAATCTAACTCAGACTATGAGATCCATGAACTATCTTCCACTGGTCTATTCTTCCACTTTACTAGATATTCCATACACTATTTTCCTCTTGTGCTCTTGCCAACTCTTTGATTTAGAATCTGTTCAATCTCTTCATTCTGCTTCTTAGGATATTATTTTGGTACTATCATTTCTTCATCAGGTTCATGATACTCATACAAATCAGAAATGTTGAAAATTGATGATATGTCCATGTCATTAGGTAACTCAATCTCATATGCATTTCCACTATCAAATTTCCTCAAAATCTTGTAAGGTCCAAACTTCTTCATCTTCAGCTTTCCATATGCTCCAACAGGAAACCAACCTTTCTTCAAATGAACCATCACTTCATCACCAACATCAAAAGTCTTATTTCTTCTTGATCTATTAGCTTTGTCTTATTAATTTTTGATTACTGTCTTCCTGCTTCAGCTTCATATCTTCATGCAATGTCTTCATGTACTCAACAAACTTCACTCCTTCAGCACTTCTCTTATTTTCATCATCAGTGTCTCTCAAATCAGATATTCCTCTAGGTTGTATGCCATTCACAATCTAAAATGATGTTTTCCCAGTACTCCTATTCATTGAATGTTTGTATGCAAACTCTACTTGTGCAAACATAGAATCCCAATTACTCGGTGTGTCTCCAACTAAAGATCTCAAAAGATTTCCCAAACTTCTATTCACAACTTCAGTCTATCCATTGGTTTGTGGGTGAAATGTAGAACTGTATTTCAGCTCAGTGCCAAATTTCTTCCAAAGGATCTTCCAAAAGTATCCAACAAATTTACTATCTTGGTTAGAGATAATACTCCTCTATAATCCATGTAATCTAACAATTTTCTTAAAGAAAATTTCTTTTATATGTACTAAATCTGATGTCTTTCTACAAGGTATAAAGTGTGCCATCTTAGAAAATCTATCCACAACAAAAAAATATAGAATCATTACCTCTTATTATCTTCAGTAAGCCAAGAATAAAGTCCATACTAATGTCAATCTAATGTTTCTCAGGTACAACAATCAGTACATACAAACCAGCATTCTGGCTTACTCCTTTTGCAACTTGACAAACTCCACAACTTTTCACAAATTTCTAAACATCTTTATACAACTACGGCCAATAGTACTTCTCCTTAAGCAAATTCCATGTTTTATCAATACCAAAATGTCCAGCCAAACCACTGCTATGTTTCTCTTTTATCAAATTGGATCTCATTACTCCTCTTAGTATACACAATTGAATACCTTTGAACAACATACCTTCCTAAATAAAATATTAATCCCACTTAGTATCTTGTTGATCTTGAATAGGTGCTCTGCACTTTCTCCATGGCTCATAAAAATCAGGGTCATTTTCATACAAACCTTTCATCTCGTCAAAATCAAGAACTTCAATTTTTATCTCGGTCATCAAAGATCTTCTACGCAATGCATCAACAACTCAGTTAGTGACTCCACTCTTATGCTTTATCACAAATGTATAACTCTACAAATACTAAACCCATTTCATATATCTCTGATTGAACTTATTCTAACTACCCAAATACTGTAAAGCCTTATGATCAGTATCCAACACAAATTCACTCAGTATCAAATAATGTCTCCATTTCTTTAGTACTTGAACAATAGCATAGAATTCTTCATCATACATAGAATATTTCCTTCTAGCATCATTCAACTTTTCACTAAAGTAAGCAACAAGTTTACCTTCCTGACTCAACATAGCTCCAATTGCACTTCCACTTGCATCACATTCTACTTGAAATACTTTACTGAAATCAGGTAATGCCAAAATAGGTAATTCAACAACCTTCTGCTTTAGATTCTCAAAAATTTTGTTAGCTCCATGTATCCACTTGAATTCCCTTTTGTCTCCTCTCATAGTCTCAGTCGTAGCATTACAAATTGAATTGAAATTCCTTATGAACTTTTAGTAAAAAATTTCTAAACCATAAAATGATCTTACCTCACTAGAATTCATAGGTGTAGGCCATTTCAAAATAGCTTCAACCTTTTTAGGATCCATCTTCAAACCATCAGCTGAAATCACAAATCCCAAATACACAATCTCTTCTTTCATGAATGAACACTTTTTTAGATTTATCAGCAACTTTACCTATTTCAATCTCTATAAAACTTGTCTAACATGCAAAAAAAGTTCTTCTCTGGCCTTACTAAATATTGAAATATCATCAAGATATACAATCACAAATTTACCCAAGAATTTCTTCAAAACTTCATTCATTAGCCTCATAAAAGTACTTAGTGCATTAGTTAAACCAAAATGCATAACCAACCACTCATACAAACCTTCTTTTATCTTGAAACCAATCTTCCATTCATCACCTTCTTTGATTTTGATCTAATGATATCCACTTTTCAAATCAATCTTTTTGAAATACTTTGCTCCAATCAAACTATCCATGATGTCATCCATTCTTGGTATAGGAAACCTATCCTTCACTATTATCTTATTGATTGCTCTGGAATTAGTACACATTCTCTATTCTCCATTCTTCTTCGGTTCCAATACAATAGGTACTAGACAAGGACTCAAACTTTCTCTGATCAAACCTTTCTCCAGCAACTCTTGAATATGTCAGTTCAATTCCTGATTCTTGGTAGATGTTAACTGATGAGGTGCCTTATTCAGTAAACTAGCTCCAGGGATTAGATCCATACAATGATCAATGCTTCTCTTTGGTGGCAAACCATCAGGTACATTATCATAAATGATTTCACTATACTTGGTGAGTAACTTATCAAACTCCTTAGGAACATTATCTTCTATTTTCTTACTCATCTTGTTAGGAATTACAACAAAACATACATCATTCCTTTTCAAATCTTTACCAAACTTCCTTCCATCCATCAAGAAAACTTTCACAGATGTGCAAACATTAATAACAAGTTCTTCCATCAATGGAAACATGATTTGTTTATTTCCATCAGCCGCAATAGTATACTTATGCAATCCTCGATCATATATAGCATGTCTATCATATTACCAAGGTCTACCCAATAAAATATGACAACAATCCATAGGCATGATATCACACAACACCTTATCATAGTATTTTTCACTCTTCAAATTCACATAACATTGTTCACTTACAAGGAGTGTATTCTCATCTTTGATCCATGAAATCTGATAGGGCTTTAGATGTTCAGCCTTTTCAAATATAATTTCATGACCATCTCCTTAGATGCAAGATTCTCCAAGCTACCACTATCAATGATTAACTTCCAAAATTTATCAAAAACTCTACATCTGGTCTTGAACAAACTTTTCCTTACTAGATCTTCATTTTCTCTTTCATTCCACAGTGCTCTTCTTACAATCAAGCTATTTTCTTTTTCAGGTTCATTCGGTGACTCTTCTTGCACCAAATAATTCCTACTACTACCAACCTTCTTACTCACTTGTGTACATTCAAATGATCTATGTCCTTCTTCTCCAAAATTGTAGAAACTTCCTCAGAAACTTCCTCTTCTATAACCACCTTAGTAGTTACTGCGTCTACCTCTAGATGAATTTTCACCTTTCCACTCAATCTCGCCTTTGTCCAAATTTGTCTTTTCAGGTACATATCTACCATTTTCACCATTAGATCTACCTCTCCCTCTAGGGAATCTACCACCTCTTCCTCTCTGTCTCTACTCATGTCTTTTGTTCAATTTCTCCTCAGCTTTCAAAGCAAAGTGATAAGCCTCTTCAATGTTCTCCAACTTAACCATAATAATTTCCTCTTGGATGGAAACTCTCAAAAAATTTAGGTATCTACCAATCCTTTCCACATCATCTTCATCATGTCCAAATCTGATATCCAATCTATAGAATTCCTCAGTATATTCCTTTACCGAGCTATCTTTATGCCTTAGACCTTGCATTCACCAAACTAGGTTAATTTGATAATCACAAGGTAAGAAATTTCCTTTCAATTTATTTACCATCTTATTCCATACCTTGATTTTATCTTTTTCCTTGCTCTTCCTATTCAATTGCAGATGTTCCCACCATAAGGATGCATGACTTTTTAACTTTGTGCTTGCAATCTTCACTTTCTTATATTCAGGAATGTTAACATATTCAAAATACTTTTCCATCTCTGTGATCCAGTTCACCAATTCATCAGAATCTAGCATTCCACCATACTCAGGAGGATTAAAATGTGGTGTTGACTTCAAAATTGTCAAAGCCTTCAAAAATATTTCTTCACCTTGGTCCATAATAGGTGCAGGTTCTGCATTCATCTATTCTTCTTCAACTTTAACATCACTAACATCTTCAAGATGTCTACCTCTTCTTTGGGCTGTTTCAACTACTTATAACCTAGCAGCAATCTATCTTAGCATATCTACCAATCCTAGATCTGCATCTCACCTCCCATGAAACATCTTGACAATCCTTTGCAATTGGAGGTCAGATCAGAATCTACTACCCCACAAGAATCAACTAGGGCTTCAAGAGGAACCTAAAAACCTAAATCCACAAACCTAGATATAGATCTCACCATGCTCTGATACCACTTGACACAAGGCATGGGTCATGAGGGGCCAAAAGATGGTGCACCCTAATGATCCAAGCTTGCTCAACACATGCAAAAACAAACAAACACAATAGTGAGAGAGAGAATGCAAAAGCTTTCATATATTTTCATAAATTGAATCATACATGCCGGGCTATAAGGCCTTCCTAGTTATGACTTGATATTAAGATGAATTTCAGAGTCCTAAAACATGTGAGGATATGTTACAAATCTCCAATCTAATATCCACTATCTTCTATCCAAAAATTGCCTCCTTAAACTACAACCAAACAACTACATTTATACAAGAGTCTACCGAACTAAGTCATCCCTCAAATCAAAAATCAATAGAATTAACGCTCAAATCTAGGACCACATGCTTCCCAATGATGGATACCAACATTAAATTTGTGATCCAATATAAATGTATAAGTCAGCCTCAACAAGAAAAAAAACTAAACCCGTCGATGAGCAAGGATAACCGAGCAGTAGAAAAGAAAATCTGAGTGCCAGTGAAACATGCGACCACTAGGGAAATGACCAACAACACTCAGTAACCAAAGGAAACTAACCAACTACCGACCAACTCTATCAAAGTAGGAACTAAGAAACACATAAAAATTCCAAATTTTTTTTGGTGACACAGGATTTCCAAGGACCTGAGATGCTCCTGCATCAATTGCCCCTAGAAACAATGATGATGCTTGGCCCATGGAAGGCAGTGGAACTACTTGTGTTGGAGGTGGCATTTGGTTTTGCAAAAATCTTTGGGTAGGGATAATGGATTGAGCTTCTATGGAAGATGATAGTGTGCCTATGAGAGGAAATGGAGTGGATTATCTTGCTTGTGTTGTAGGGCATGTGAAACTACTTTGCAAAAGAGGAGGCATGGGTGAAGCTAATTGTGATATGCAGAGAAGTAGATCAGGGATACGTTGGATGATGGAGGTGTATACTTTTGTTGAGATTCAGATCTTGTTGATGGGAATGTGAGGTTGGAGATATGGTGGAATGGGAGTACCCTCCAGTGTGAAGTTAGCCCACATGTTTTGTTGATTTTGAGCAGTGAGTGCACTAACCATTTGTGCATTTCCTAGATGATTCCTTAATATTTCTATCACAAAAGAAGATGGGGGGATATTGGGATCATCCCATGCATTACTAGTTTGCTAAATCTGGAGATCATAAGCTGCCATTGCACTGGTATAAATGTTGGGATCAGATGAGCTAGGGATTTGATAAGGATCCATGTTCCTTCATTTTATAGATCTTGTCTCAACAGGCATGGAGTGGAGATGCAGATGCTAGATGGATGCAAGATGTTCATAAAAGACTCTAAAGAATGATGGATTCAAGCCTAAGAAACTTCTAAGGATGCTAGATTTCTAGAATGTAATGGAAGCATTGGTGAGACACTTGGACTTGGATCAAGATTGGTGGAAGATGGTGACAGATTGGTGAAATGTTTGGCAATGACGGGGGCCTGGTAAGATACTCTGATTTGGATCAAGATTTGGTGGATGATTGGTGGGATGCTAGTGGAAGATTAATAAGTGTCAACAAATGAGCTATTATTTTCCCGATGGAGGATTAGTGATAGGATTTGGTGAACTGAGGATAGACTAATGATCTTTGGTCAACATGATTCTTATCAATGCAAGCCAATCTCTTGCTCGAGTTGATGAGGTTGTGCAAGGACAAGTTGGATTACCTTTAAACAATGCTTTGTCAAAGGGGTTCATTTTTTATTTAGGATGAGGACTAGAAAAAACTCAAAGGTTTTCAACACTAAGTGCTTGTGGATTTGGTTCACTATATTTGGTGTAAATATGGTCAGTTTTTATTTGGATATTTTAGGATTCTAATTGTGGATTGGTGATGAAAAGATGGTGAAGGATGATGGAATGATGCTATTTCTAAGAAGATGACCTAGATGTAACTAGGGAGATGATGACAAATGCAACTAAGAGGCACTCTAGGATGCAACTAAGGTTTGGTGGTGATGCAAGGATGAAACTAGGATGAGCTAGGAGGAAGGAATGTCGAGATAGGAGTTTGGATTTGAAGGTAGAATAGACATGAGATGGATCTAGCTAGTCTTCTCTTTCAAGATTGATGTAGCGATGGTTTACTTGGAATCTATAAGAAAAATGCTTGAATCTTGTGTTATAGCCCACATTATTAAGCTTTTCTTGATACTTTTCTTCGGCTTGGGTTTCTTGTATGAAAGATTGATGAATTTTAAGATTTCTTTCTACAAATTTCTTCTCTTGATAGGCTTGGGATTTGGGAATTCTAACCTTTGGGTGTTTGATCAAATCGGACATAAATTGGGGAGATTTTCATAATTGCATTGTGATAAAGCTTTAGGTATCTAATTTTGAAGGATTCTTCTACAAGGTTTTCTGAGTATCTCAAATCAACATTGTTCACTTACAAGGAGTGTATTCTCATCTTTGATCCATGAAATATGATAGGGCTTTATATGTTCTAGCCTTTTCAACTATAATTTTTTGACCATCTCCTTAGATGCAAGATTATCAAGCTACCACTATCAATTATTACCTTCCAAACATTATCAAAAACTCTACATCTAGTCTTGAACAAACCTTTCCTAGCTAGATCTTCCTTTTTGCTTTCATTCCATAGTGCTCTTCTTACCATTAAGTTATTTTCTTTTTCAGGTTCATTCGGTGACTCTTCTTGCACCAAAGCATTCCTACTGCTACCAACCTTCTTACTCACTTGCGTACATTCAAATGATCTATGTCCTTCTTCTCCACAATTATAGAAACTTCCTTAGAAACTTCCTCTTCTATAACCACCTCGATAGTTACTGCCTCTACCTCTAGATGAATTTTCACCTTTCCACTCAATCTCGCCTTTGTCCAGATTTGTCTTTTCAGGTACAAATCTACAAATTTCACCATTAGATCTACCTCTCCATCTAGGGAATCTACCACCTCTTCCTCTCTATTTTTGCTCATGTCTTTTGTTAAATTTCTACTCCGCTTTGAAAGCAAATTAATAATCCTCTTCAATGTTCTCCAACTTGACCATAATACTTTCCTCTTGGATGGAAACTCTCAAAAAATGAAGGTATCTACCAATCCTTTCCACATCATCTTCATCATGTCCAGATCTAATATCCAATCTATAGAATTCCTTAGTATATTCCTTTACCGAGCTACCTTTCTTTGTTAGACCTTACATTCACGAAACTAGGTTAATTTGATAATCATAGGGTAAGAAATTTCCTTTCAATTTATTTACCATCTTATTCCATACCTTGATTTTGTCTTTTCCCTTCCTCTTCCTTTCCAATTGAAGATGTTCCCACCATAAGGATGCATGACTTTTTAACTTTGTGCTTGCAATCTTCACTTTCTTATCTTCAGGAATGTTATCATATTCAAAATACTTTTCCATCTCGGTGATCCAGTTCACCAATTCATCAGAATCTAGCTTTCCACCATACTCAAGAGGATTAAATGTGGTGTTGACTTCAAAATCATAAAAGCCTTCAAAAATGTTTCTTCACCTTGGTCCATAATAGGTGTAGGTTCTGCATTCGTCTATTCTTCTTCAACTTCATCATCACTAACATCTTCAAGATGTCCTCTTCTTTGGGCTATTTTAACTACTTATAACCTAACGACAATCTATCTTAGCATATCTACCAATCCTAGATTTGCATCTGACCTCCCACGAACCATCTTGATAACCCTCTGCAATTGCAGGTCATATCACAATCTGCTACCCCACAAGAATCAACTAGGGCTTCAAGAGGAACCTACAAACCTAAATCCACAAACCTAGATCAAGATCTCACCATGGTCTAATACCACTTGACGCAAGGCATCGATCATGAGGGGCCAAAGGATGGCACACCCTAATGATCCAAGCCTTCTCAACACATGTGAAAGCAAACAAACACAATAGTGAGAGAGAGAGAATGTAGAAACTTTCATATAATTTCATCAATTGAATCATACATGTCGGGCTGTAAGGCTTTTCTGATTAGGGCCTAATATTACAATGAATCTCAAAGTCCTAAAACATGTGCGGATATGTTACAAATCTCTAATCTAATATCCACTATCTTCTATCCAAAAACTACCTCCTTAAACTACAACCAAACAACTACATTTATACAAGAGTCTACCGAACTGAGTCAGCCCTCAAATCCACAACCAATGGAAGTAACAGTCAAATCTAGGACCACATGCTTCCCAATTATGGATACCAACATTAAATCTACAATCCAATTTAAATGTATAAGTCAGCCTCAACAGAAAACAAAACTAAACCCATCGATGAGCAAGGATAACCGAGCAGTAGACAAGAAAATCCAAGCACCAGTGAAACAACCGACCACCCAGGAAATGATCGACCACACTCAGTAACCAAAGGAAACTGACAAACTACCAACCAACTCTATCAAAGAAGGAACTAAGAAACACATAAAAAATCAAAAATGTTTTTGGTGACACAGGATTTCCAAGGACCCGAGATAATGCTTGGCCCATGGAAGGTGGCAGAAGTACTTGTGTGAGAGGTGGCATTTGGTTTTGTGAAAAGCTTTGGGTAGGGATACTAGATTGAGCTTCTATGGAAGATGATGGTTTGCCTATGAGAGGAAATGGAGTGGATTATCTTGCTTGTGTTGTAGGGCATGTGAAACTACTTTGCAAAAGAGGAGGCACGGGTGAAGCTAATTGTGATATGTGGAGAAGTGGATCAGGGATATGTTGGATGATGGGGGTGTATACTTCTGCTGGGATTCAGATCTTGTTGATGGGAATGCGAGGTTGGAGATATAGTGGAATGGGAGTACCCTGCTGTGTGAAGTTAGCCCACATGTTTTGTTGATTTTGAGCAATGAGTACACTAACCATTTGTGCATTTCCATGATGATTCATGAATATTTCTATCACAAAAGAAGATGGGGGGATATTGGGATCATCCCATGCATTACTAGTTTGCTAAATCTAGGGATCATAAGCTACCATCACGCTGGTAGAAATGTTGGGATCAGATGAACTGGGGATTTGATAAGAATCCATGTTCCTTCATTTTATAGATCTTGTCTCGACATGCATGGAGTGGAGATGCAGATGCTAGATGGATGTATGATGTTCATAAAAGGCTCTAAAGAATGATGGATTCAATCCTAAGAAACTTCTAAGGATGGTGGATTTCTAGAATGTAATGCAAGCATTGGTGAGACACTTGGACTTGGATCAAGATTGGTAGAAGATGGTGAAAGATTGGTGAAATGTTTGGTGATGACAAGGGCCTAGTAAGATACTCTGATTTGGATCAAGATTTGATGGATGATTGGTGGGATGCTGGTGGAAGATTAATAAGTATCAAAAAAAGTGATCTATTATTTTCCCAATGGAGGATCAGTGATAGGATTTGGTCAACTGAGGATAGACTAATGATCTTTGGTCAATATGATTCTTATCAATGAAAGCCAATCTCTTGCTCGAGTTGATGAGGTTGTGCAAGGACAAGTTGGATTTCCTTTAGACAATGCTCTGTCAAAGGGGGTGATTTCTGATTTACGATGAGGACTAAAAAAAACTCAAAGGTTTTGAACACTAAGTGTATGGTGTAAAAGTGACCATGCTTCTATGAACCATTACATGTAAGGAAACTCAAGAATAAGCCCTCACAAAGCAATCCATAGCTCTCTATGCATGGATTTGCAAGGAAATTATATGTTTGCTCTCAGCTAGAGCTATGAAGCATATGACCTTGCTAGTCAACCACACAATGAGAGATTCATAAAATTGAAGACTAGGGCAAGAATACCAAAATCCCCAAAATGAATCAAATGTGCAAGATGAAAATGAAACTAGTATGAGTGCAAAATTAATCTATCAAATGACAATGCAAACTAATCTATGAAAGGAAATTGCAATGGATTACAAACCCCTAATTAAGCTATGTGAGCTAAGTCTATTGCATAAAAGGAAAATTACTCTAAAATGCCATGGTATGAAAACTAATCAAATGAAATATGCAACTAAATGATGAATGAAAATGAAAGGAAGCAAGTCTTCAATGTCTTCAAAGGAGTCTTCAAAGTAAGCTAGAAAACCTGCAGCATAACAATGTCATAAAATTCCAAGATGTCAAATGAAGAAGAGAGCCCTCCTTTTATAAGAAATGAAGTGAAATAGACCATTGAGATTAAGAGGAAAAAGACTTAATCAATGGTGGAGAAAAATGGAAGCTTGATCCTTGTGCACAAATATCCTCCAATGAGAAAATAGAAGTTGACTTTATGTCCATATGAGACCAAAAGTACTTTTTCTCTTTTTATAAAATAAGAATAATGCTTTATTTGTGCAACTTAGGATAAGAAGAAAAGTGGGGGCTTTTTATTTAATAAAAGGGGAGGAAATATTTCTTTTAATTAAATAAATCTTAGAATAAAATGGTTAGCCCAAGGAATAATCAAAAATGATGAAATAGGATTTGAACAAGGAAATTGATATTTGAAAAATGTTGCTTATTGATAAAACTGATTCAGGATTGATAAATCAAATAAATGGGGCCCAAAGTATAGGGGACCATTTTTGGGTGTATACATTTTCCCCTCTTTGACTAATGTGTTATCGATTTGGGAACACATGTAGTCAAAGAATGAAGTTGCAATGTGAGATTGATCTGGGATCACAAAACAACTCAGATATGAGGTCGATTCGGGATCATATCCAGACAAAACATAAACAAAGGCCTTTGAACATGAGGTCAATTCAGGATCACATTCAAAGTAAGAGATAAGAATCTCAAATTTGAGCAAAAGCTCATAGAAAAGATGTTTGAATCAAGAAAATCAAGAAATCAAGGATGAGAATCCCATAAATACTGCCCCCTCGGAATCGAAATCGAAATCAGATAGAGGAGAGACAACAAATCGATAAAGATTTGATCAAATCATAATAAAATCACAATCGAAGGGAAATGATAACAAGATAACCATTAGGCAGTGAAAACATGCCCCGGTGATGAAGTAGAAGAAAAGAAATGGGGTGAATGGAAGACTAGGAGTTTGGAAGACATGAAAAGGAAGAAATTCCATCAAAGATCGAAGAATTATGCCTCAAAAGGTTAGCCAACTGCACAGAAGAAAGATAAAATTTTGAAACATGATTTTGACTATCAAGATGACCTGAGATTTGGATTTCAAGTCTAAAAATAGATCCAGGATGTCGAAATTAGCTAGGGGTGCAATTTTCACACAATTCTAAGGTCAAAAAGTTAAAAGACTATATAGAAAAGGATGTGATATGAAAGACAAGGAGTGAAAGACATGATTGAGAAGAAAGGAGAAGATGAGTGCAATTGACTAACAGGTCCACATAAGATGAAAAAGGAGAGCTCTCTCCATATGCAAGATGCAAAACTAGACTATCATGAACCTAAGAATGCAGACTACTATGAAAGTGGTTGACTTGCAAGGTCACAATGCTTATAGACATCTAATTATCATCATCAAGCATTATTGGCAGCGTCGTAAGATCATACAATACACACTAGTATGACTATGTGAATCTGAATATGATCTATATCAGATAGAAATGTGGAAATCTCACCTGGGCATCAAAGACATGTAGGTCAAGATGACTAGTGTAGTGAGATCACCTAAGTTTGATATGGCAAGATTATGCTTGCATCAGGACACAAGAAGGTCAAGATGACTATAAGCATGCACTCACGTAAAATAGTCAAGGATAATACCTTGTCAATCCTTAGTGTCAAGTAAGACCAGCATAAATGATCATGACAGTTAGGATCAACAAAATATTCCCACAAGTAGATAAAGAAATAAAACATGTTCTCATACCCTCAGTCTTCTAGCTATGCATCATCAAAAAATTCTCAGGGAGAGACCACTCATCAAAGAAATCCTCATAGACAGCACACAAAGAAAAATAAAGCCAAACAAGTCTCAGTGAGTTGAGTGTCATAGAGTCAAACTCTGAGTATTGCATCTACAAATGATCAATATCACCTCATACTTGGACTATAGGCAAGACATCTGATAAGTGTTAAGAAACACTCGACGCCAGGGTAGTGTTGAGAAACACTATTTGGGGTGGTGTTGAAAAACATCTGTTGTGAAATGCCCCAAGAGACAAATGCACCTAAAGGACCTATGCGAATAGTTATGCCCCCTAGACAAAAATAAAGACCAATTCCAGACCAAGTCAAATAGGGTCAAGGCATGATGGAAAATGGTGAAGTGTCGAGGACACATGCTAAGAAATAGGGGTGCAAAGGCCTCAAGTAGCGCTTGTTTCTAAGTTTTCACCACTTGGATTTTTATTGCAATTTTTCTCTTTTTTTTATTTTTTTGGATTTTTGCTACTAAGGCGCCTATTGCCAGGTTTTCACCAAGGCACTTTTTCTATTTTTTTTGAATTTTTTTGCTATTTCTGATTTTTTTTTTTTTGTACTTTTTCAGGACTTTATTTTCTTTTTAGGATTTTTTGCAGCATCATATGTGAAATTTTTTTGGTATTTTTTTCAAGATCATAAAATATGTACAAAGGATGCCTCCAGACAGAATGAGCATCAAGGGTAGAACTTCTTTAGGTGCAAAATGTTGATGGGCTCAAGGAGCTATTCTCCATCTGGATCTGATAGTAAATATGCACCTGTACCAAAAGTAGCTGTGATGACATATGGTCCAAGCCAATTGGGTTCGAACTTGCCCTTTTGTTCTCTGTGTTGCTAATTTTTAGGGTTCTCTCGCAAAACAAGATCACCTACTTGAAAGTCTCTAGGGTGAACCTTCTTGTTGAATGCCTTGGACATACACTTCTGATACACTCTCATATGATCAAAGGAAGTTTTACACTTTTCATCTAGAAGTTCTAGTTCCTATAACTGCATGGCACAATAATCCTCATCTGTAATCAAACCTTTGAGAGAGACTTTGAGTGAAAGGATCTCTACTTCTAAAGGTAATACTACTTCAACACCATAGGTAAGGGCAAAAGGAGTAGCCCCTATAGGTGTGTGAATGCTCATCCTGTAAGCCCATAGTGCTGGATTGACTTGTAAGTGCCAATCCCTACCATTCTTATGTATTTTCCTATGAAGAATCTTGAGAATGGTTTTATTAGAGGCTTCTGCTTGTCCATTTCCTTGTGGAAAGTAGATGGAGGACCAATGTTGCTTGATTTTGAATTTCTTGCATAGATGCTTTAGATCCTTATTCTTGAACTGTCCTCCATTATCAGTAATGATCTCAGAAGGCACTCCAAATTGGAAAATAATATGATTCAGAATGAAGAGTGAAATTGTTTTGCCAGAGGTGACAGAAAGAGGGACTGCCTCTACCCACTTCATGAAATAATTAGTAGCTGTGATGATAAACTTATGTCCACCTGATGAGTTGGGGTGACTTTTCCCAACAAGGTCAAAGGCCCAGCACTGAAATGGCTAATGATAAATAGAAGGAATTAGCTCCCTACCTAGAGCATGAATCAGGTTTCCATGTTCTTGACATTTCTTGCAAGACTTAGAAAAAGCTACTGCATCTGTCTGCATTGTGGGCCAGTAATACCTTGCCCTAAGAAATCGATGGGCCATGACAAGACCGTTAGAGTGTCCACCACAAATTCCCTCATGAATATCAACTAACGCTTGGTCAGATTCCTCCTTTTCCAAGCACCTAAGAAGTGTCCCATCAAAACCCCTCCTATACAAGTCACCAAAAATAAGGGTGTGGTGAGAGGCATTATGGATGAGATTTCTACGTTCACAATAGTTGAAGGTGTCAGGGATGATGCCATCACAAAGATATGAATAGATAGCACCATATCAGAAGGACTCATGTGTGACAAGGGTACAAATGACTTGACTTTCAGGTGAATCAAAGATAGGGTAATGTAGTTCTTCCACCAGGAACTCAAATCGGGACTCATGCTATCCCAATTGCAAAGGGGAAGCTAATGTAGCCATAGCATCTGTAGCCTTGTTGTCTATCCTAGGGATTTTTTGAAATGTCACAAAAGTGAAGTAGCATCTCAAAGAATCAACCATCTTCTTATAGGGTATTAACTTGTCATCTTTGCTTTGATACTCTTCATTGACTTGATTGGTTATCAATTGTGAATCCCCAAAAACATGCAACTCAGTGATATTCCATTCTATAGCGATCTTTAATCCATTTGTTAATGCTTCATATTCTGCGATATTATTTGTACATGGAAAGAGTAATTTGTAAGACTTTGGTATAGTACATCCATGTGGAGAAACAAACAATACCCCCGTGCCTGACCCATTTTGCATATTAGAGCCATCAAAGAACATTTTCTAGGTGCGAGATGTGACATGTAGTATATGTTCATCAGGAAATTCAACTTGTATAGGCATGCTATCCTTAACTAGAAAATCAGCAAGTTGGTCTGCAATAGCTTGCCCCTTTATGGCCTTTCTTTCAATGTACTCTATGTCAAATTCTGATAATATCATCATCCACTTAGTGAGCCTACCTATATGAGCAGCCTTACTATGCAAATATTTTAGAGGATCAATCTTAGCAATTAAGTGTGTAGTATGAGCTAGCATGTAATGTCGCAACTTTTGGGAAGCAAACACCACATCAAGACAAGCTTTCTCAATATTATTGTAATTGACCTCATATGACACAAGAGTATGACTTATTTAGTATATGGCCCTTTCTTTTCCATTTTCATCCAACTAAGCCAACAATGCCCCTAGGGAAGTGTCTATAGCTGAAATGTATAGGATTAATGGTTTCCCTGGAATAAGAGGCATTAGAATTGGAGGATTAGCCAAATATTGTTTGATTTGATCTAGGCTCTTTTGACAATCCTCGTTCCAAACACAAGAAGCACCTTTATGCAATGTCTTATTAAAAGGCTATGCTCTATCTGCAATCTAAGAAATAAACCTCCTAATAGATTGGAGATGTCCGTGCAGACTTCTCATTTGACTGATATTTTGAGGAAGTGGCATATCTAGAATTGCTTGGACCTTTTCAGGATCAACCTCTATGCCTTTAGCTGAAATGATAAATCCTAAAAGTTTGCCTGAGGTGACACCAAATGCACACTTCTTTGGATTTAGCCTAAGTTGAAATTGTTCTATTTGATCTAGAATCACTTCCAAATCTGTAAGGTGTGTATCCCTTTTTCTTGATTTTACCAAGGTATCATCCACATAATCTTCCATATTCTTATTCATCATGTCATGAAATATAGTCATCATAGCTCATTGATAGGTAGCCCCAACATTCTTTAATCCAAATGGCATGACATTCCAACAATAGGTTCCCCATGTGCAAGTGAATGCTATTTTCTCTTGATCTTCATGCACTATCTTGATCTGATTATATCCACTAAACCCATCCATTAGAGAGTATATTTCATAACTCACTATCATGTCCACTATCATGTCAATATTTGGAAGTGGAAAATCATCCTTTGGGCATGCTTTGTTTAAATCTCTAAAATCTATGCATACATGAATGGATCCATCATGTTTGGAAATTGGTACTATGTTTGAGATCTATTCTGCATAATCTATGGCTCTGATAAATCCAGCTCTCAAAAGTTTTTCTAATTCTACTTTGACAAGGAGAGCTACATGTGGATGCATTTTTATGAGTCTCTATTTAATTGGTTTGACTCCTGGAGCTATGGATAGTTGATGCATTATAAGATTTGTGTCAAGCCCTCGCATGTCTGAATAAGTCCATGCAAAATAGATCTTTTTCTTTTGCAAGAATTGTGCATATGCCTTAGTTTCTTTATCTAATAAAGATTGAGCAAGATGAATTATCTATGGAGCTTCTTTTGTGTTCAAGTTTACTAGCTTTGTTGGCTCAATCAACACTAAGGATCTATCCTGAAAATAACTAGGCAAGTTATTAAGTACCTCATCCTTAGGCACCTTAAAGTGGTTTTCACCCTCAAATATGTCTTTTGTTTTTACTATTTTCGGTTTTGACACTGCCACAAAGTGGTTTTCGCCATCAGAACACCTATTCTTTTTCTTTTTTTCTTTTATTTTGTGACTGAGGTACTTAATATTAGGCTCAGTCATACTTGTAGTTGGTTCACTAGTGGAAGACACTACTAGCTCGATGGCATTAAGGTAACATGCGATCTCATAGTCATTTTGAAAAGTCAATAATTGTGGCTCTTGTGAAATTTGTGACCAATCAATTAAATGGTGGTTAACAATAGGTAGGTCTATGACTGGTTTGACATTGTGAATGTGATGGATGTCATTTTTGGTGACCATATATTTGGGATCTATCAAGTTCCCTTCTAAAGTACCCAAATTAGGGTTTGTCCTTCCTAACAAAGTATTGTCCACTAAGGTGATTTGAGGAGTCCAATCCTCTAGCCCTACACTAGGCTCATCAACTACATCAGGTTGGGCATTATAGGCTTGAATAACATCAACATCCAAGTCTATGGTTCATCTAAAAGTGAATCCCATTCAAATTCATGTGAATCTATTTCTGAATTTTCAGCATTTGGGCCTCATGATGTAGAAGCCTCATAATTTTGAAGAGTCTCCCCTTCTCTAGGAATTTGTTGAACCACAAAAGTACCTAAATCATTATCACCCATCATAGCTAGGGTGACGACACTTTCCATGGCTAATATAGCATTCCTATAGGTGCTATCCACTGCAGCTGGGATAGGAGGACTATCAATTGTCAAATTTTGAAATTCCCCCCAAAGGAGAGCAGTCGAAGGCACCTAATCTTCTGTCATGTCTTGTTGGTTAGAAAGATTAGGTGTGTATTCAGAATTAGAATCACTGTCCATCATAGCTAGGATAGCAGTACCTTTTGGTTTATCACTTTCAAAACCTAAACCCACTGTGGATTTGTTGCATCGTGCAAATAAAGCATGATCCAATGGCTCAGACTTGGCATCCAATCTATGGCTAAGGGGACCATGTCCTAGATATCCCATGTTTTTTACTAATGTGTACCCTCTCCCATAAACTTTAAGTAAAGGAGCAAAATTTTCATTGTGTTGGTACTTTTCCTCATGATAGATCCAGTCTCTTACGGAAACTTCCTCTTTCTCTTCCTGAATAGGAACTAAAGACTCAACAAATTTTCCAAATAATGTCATTGCCGATGATGAAGGTTTCATATCTGGTGATGGTTTCCCATAAGACCTAGGAGAGATTGGTAATTTTGTAAAAGAATCAATTTTATAATCTCCCATCCCAAGATCTATGGTTTTAAACTTCTCCTTGCATTGCTCAAGTGAAATACTAGAACTGTCAGCTTCCCTATTCAAAGGTATATGTGATCCAATAGAAATGTTATTAACTGACAAAGTACTATCTCCAGGTATGCAAATTTCTACACCATTATGAGGAAACTTAACACACTAGTGATATGTTGATGGTACTGCTTGCATCTCATGAATCCATGGCCTACCTAGAAAAATGTTGTAGGCTAAAGGTCCAACATCAACAATTTGAAATAAGATATCCTTTTCTACTGGACCAATGCGAATAGGCAAAATGGCCAATCCCTTAGAACTTCTTTCTACTTCATCATATGCCTTGATTGTGATCTTTTTCCTTGTGACAATGACTTCTTCAGAATATCCTAGAGCCTTCAACAAACTCATGGTACAAATATTTAGCCCTGCACCCCCATCTATCAATACGCGCCTGACACGGGTTTTATGAATAATTACTTCTATGTGTAAGGCCAAGTTATGTGTGTGACTGACGAATTTTTTATCCTCTTTTGAGAACGTGAGGTAATGAGGGCTAGCCAAATGGTTGACCATATTCTAGAATTGATCAATATCCAAGTTGTTAGGGACACTGGTTGCTCGCAAAGCATCCTCAAGGACACTCTTGTGCCTTGGGGACAATTCCAATAGTTCAAAGATAGAAATCTGGGCTGGTGTACATTGTAATTGGTTGAAAAGATTGTAATTAAGCTCAGGACCAATAGCAGATTTGGAAGGAACTTGTTTAGATGTGGACTGTCTAGGCCTACTAGACATGAGACCTCTAATGACAATAGGAGGTTCACTAACTTGACTTCTAGTAACATCATGAAGAGACTGAGACTCCCTACATGAGTTAGGTCCTCTCAACACAGCTATGGGTCCTTCATTAGGCATTTTCCTTGAATCATCATCACAATCATCACAATCCTTTTTCCTCATCATATGGACATTTTCTTCAACCACCTCAAGCATGTTGATCACATTATCAGCTTTAGGGTATGTATAGTTGATTGTTGCCTTGCCATTCTTATTATTGTTGTTGGAACCTTCTCCTTTCTCATACTTTGGCAAGGGTTCTTTAAAAGCTTTATGATTAGAATTTGAGGTTAAACCATCCATTTGCAAACTACCACTCTCAATGAGGTCTTGGACAAGATGTTTGATTTTGAAATAGTTCTCTATATCATGTCCAATCCCATTGTGATATACACAATACACCTTCTCATTCCACCAATATGGTTTTGGATTTGGAATGCATAATTTGGAAGGGTCTTGAGATTGTACTAAATTATGAACAATAAGAGTTTTGAAAATGTCAGCATAAGAATCTCCCAACTTTGTGAATTGTCTCTTCTCAGTCTTGGACTTTCCTTGATATTTTCGTTTGCCATCTTGTTGTTCTGAAGACATTTAAAGTTTCATGGCTTGTACCACTTTGGAAATATTAATGACTTCACCTTTAGGTTGAGGTGCATCAACAACACCATCATTAACCACTTGTTTATTCTTGTTCCAATAATTGTTCCTTTTGTCCTTATTTCCACTATTGTTATTTTGGCCAGTGTTACTATTTGTTGATTTTGCCAAAATTCCTTATTCTTTTAAAACATCTTCAATGCGACAAGAGACTTCAACCATGGTGTCAAAAGAGTTGAAAGGAATCTTTCTGACTTCATATCTTAGCTTTGGAATGAATTTTCTCACAATAATATCAATCCTCTCCTCCTCTGGGATTGTTCTTGGATATTTCATGCATAAGCGCCTCCACCTTTGCAAGACTACAACAAATGACTCTCCTTGGTTTTGCTTCAGTTTACACAAATCAAGCATTGTGACAGATCATGTTAAATTATAGGCAAAATGTTGTACAAACCTTTCCACAAGTTCCTTAAATGTTTTAACTAGGGGAGTAAGGTTAGTGAACCACTCCATTGCTTGTCCCTTGAGGCTTCTAGGGAATAATCTCATTAAATAAGAATCCTCATGGTGGAAAGAAAAACTCATGATATAGAATTGCCTTACGTGATCATGGGGGTCACCAATACCATCATATTTGTCATAAGTAGGAAACTCCACCTTCTTAGGAAAATCAATCATTACAATGTTCTTACCAATAGGATTGGGACAAATAGAATCTAAGTTGAAAGTACTTTTAGGAGCTCTCATGTTGTCCACATCTCTTTATGATTGTTTGATCACTTCATTTTTGGATGGGTCTTGCTTCTTTACTTTTCTATCCACATCAAAATCAAAGGGGACTCTTGCGCCTTTGTTAATTAAACTTTCCAAGAATTGCTCTTTGTTTTGTTCAACATATTTTTCAACATAGGCTTGGAAAGATGGCTCTTTTTGTATAGCCATAAAGTCTAAGGTGTCCAAATTAACATACCTTCCCCCATGGTGTGAAGTATCATGTGCTCTTTGGGAGGGTTGTCTAGAAAGTCTAGGAAGTGAACTTCTCCTATTGTGATCAACTCTTGAAACCCTTCTACCTCTTGGACTTGGTGATCTTGAGGGTGTCCTAGACCTCCTTCTAGTCTTAGGACTTTGTGATGGGGTTGATGGTGGAGAATTGGTTCCACTATTAGTCTTCCTTCCATCAAATTGTCTTTGAATTTGTCATCCATACAGCCTATCTTCTTCTTGTTGCAATGCTCTTTTCTTCATCTCTAACAAGATTTTTTCTTCTTCTTCCAATCTCCTAAGTTTTTCCTGTTTCACATCTTTTTCATCTTTATAAGCTTTCTTAGCTTTTTCAATAGCCCTCAATCTAGCATTAGTATGCCAAGAATTTTCCTTAGTTGGAGATGAAGGCCCTGATGCATTAAATAAGTTGCCCGCATTGACATGGTATTATGAATCATTGTTGTGATCAATATGTTGTGGGGATCCTGACTCTGAAGAAATATGCTTATGGTGTCTTTTTTCTCTTTGTTGAGGATCCCAATATCTTGATTTATCATGAGGTGACCTTGGTGGACTATATCTGAGCTCAGCATCATCATCATCATGTCTGAAACTTGAAAACATTATTTGAAGATTGCGGTTGATATCTTCTCTAGAATTCTTGATGTTTGAAAAAATCATGTTTGTGCCTGATGAGTAGTGTGTCTTATGTGTACCTACCTCACAAGGATTAGCCTCAACCTCTAGTTGACTTCTAGGGGACTGATTCGAAGAGGGGTTCCTTTTCCTTACGTTGTTGACATGTTCTAACTAGTGGTAACTGATTAAAGATAACTGGGGATCTTTTCCCTTGATTCACTTGATATCTTGTAGTAACTGACATGAAAGAAAGAGACTCTAAGTGATAGGTCAATCTCTCAAAGTGTCAATTCCAACCTAGGATAATTGAGATACTCTATTGTCCAAAGAGAAAATGAAAAGATAGAAAATAAAAGGCGTCACCAACACTATCAAAGAGGTGCTTCAAATCAAAGGGTGAATACCCTTGCACTTTTGAATCAGGAGGTTGGACTTAGCCAAAATTCAAATCGAAATTGAGATATATGAAAAATGATTTGGACAATAGTGGGATCAAAATTCTCCAAGGATGTAATCAACAATTCTAAAGACAAAATTTTCACTAGGAATAACTCTCTAACTTGACAAATTATTTTCAAGGTAACCTTATAAATCAATTGAAATAATCCCTAGAAGGCTAAAGTTAGAAATTTGTAGTCAAAATAGATCTCTAATAGCAAGATCAGATAACCTACTCAAAGTTCAAGTCGTATTAAAAGGAAACTTAATGATTGAAACTAAGGATACTGCTAAAAACTTTTCAGGCAATAGACTCTAGGCAAACTAGGCGAGAGTTTAAATGTAGGCGACACTTCACCTTAAGCCAGGTGATAATTTCCAAGCTATCAGAGCACCACTTTCTATTAAGAATGGCAACGATCTTGCAGGGGTGAACTATCTCATGAAAATTCTCAGAATAGAATGCGACACTTGTTCAGTGTCATATGACTCTATGATCAGTGAAGTGTAAAATCTCAGTTTTAAGGGCTGTTTGTTCAAAAGTTTCAGTTTAAGGGTTGATTTTTTGAATGTAATCACAATGACAACAATAAATTAATAGGTTTGCAAACAGTATGGGAGCAAATGTGTCTTCAAGCACTTGAAATAAGAGAAAAAGAAACCTTTCCAAGATAAACACTTGTGATATCAAAATTGAAAAAATACCCTATGAAAGCTACCGATTGTTTGTATGTTGAGAACATTTACACTGGTATCACACAATCAAAGAAAATTCAAGCAATATCTACCTACAAGACAAGGCTAAATACTTACCAACTTAGCCCACAACTTGATGCCCCCTTGCCTCACACCAAGTGGTTGCCCACAAGAGATATTGGCTTTGTCATGGAAGTGTCAAACAACACAACCAAAGGGACACATATGGTGAGTATCTTGGGGTGATCCAGGTTAGTCCACTTGGATCAATCCTTGCACTAAGAAGATAAGTGGCTAAATAAGGTGGCTTCTATCTAATGGTTCTTAGTAATGGCTTCCATTCATAACACCCCTCTTGCTCCTCATAAAGGACTAGGACCTCACGGCCTCAAGAGTACCTTAAGCATTCTTTCTCAATGCTTTCCCCATGGTCACAATCCCATGAGCTACTCACATCAAGCAAAGACAAGTGTTATGTCTACCAAGGTTTTTAGTGTCCGAGGTAGCCTTGAGATTATAGTGAGTTGGAATAGCAGGCAAAAGGCTTGTCCCCACTTGGGTCATTCATCTTGATTGCTGAAGAGCAAGCCTACTAAAGGATCCTAAACTAAACACAAAGAGTGGATTAACTCTTGAGGTTCAAGGTTTTTGGTTCACCATAAGGGTGAAGAGCATACTCCCCTATCTCAAGAATCTCTCCCAAACACACCAACAAAATTCAATTACCCCCTTGCTTCCAAAACCTTAAGACGGGTCAAGATTTTCTGGTTCACCTAAAGGTGAAGAGCATACTTCTCCTACCACCTCAAAATCTCTTTCACAAGGTATTAAAGTTCCTAAAAAAATTAGTAAATGCCACACTTGAAAGGAAATAAATCACAAACACTTGAAAATTTATTTATTTATTTTTTTTGCTTTTGATTATTCTTTGGGCAAGCCTGCAAAAACCATTAGTAGCCTCTTAGCATGTGATTTATAGCAATTTCCTTTAAGCAAAGCTCCTACAACCACAACTTGTTATACCAACAAGAGGTTAAGAAAAATCAAAATCTGAATGAAACAATGCAAGATCTAACTAGAAGATGTAAATAAATTCTATCTAAATGTAGTGAACAAAATAGTAAGCCAATTAAATCTAGATTCATCAAAAAGAAGTCACTATCAGGTATAGGCAACACTGTGATCAGTAGAATTTTCGCATGACACTTCTCTACATAACCGTGTGACAGTTTTACTCGAGGCAATAGTTCGCTCTATACGCAGGTGAGAAAACTCCTTAAATAGTGCGACACTTTCTATCAAAGGGGGCGACACTGTTAACTGGTAAAGTGTCACACCTCTATACAGAGAACTGTCCCATGACACTGGAAAAATGTCATGTGACACTCTGAGACAGAAAAACCAGAGACAGAAAATAAAGTCAAAAATTGGCAAAAATTTTGACGAAAAATATAGAATTAAAGGACAAAGCTAATCTACTCTGCCCCACGGTGGGCACCAAAAATATATGGTGCAAAAGTCACCACACTTATATGAACCATTACATGTAAGGAAACTCAAGAATAAGCCCTCACAAAGTGATCCATTGCTCTCTATGCATGGAGTTGCAAGGAAATTATAAGTTTTCTCTCAGCTAGAGCTATGAAGCATATGACCTTGCTAGTCAACCACACAATGAGAGATTCATAAAATTGAAGACTAGGGCAAGAATACAAAAATCCCCAAAATGAATCAAATGTGAAAGATGCAAATGAAACTAGAATGAGTGCAAAATTAATCTCTCAAATGACAATGCAAACTAATCTATGAAAGGGAATTGCAATGGATTACAAACCCCTAATTAAGCTATGTGAGCTAAGTCTATTGCATAAAAGAAAAATTACTCTAAAATGCCATGGTATGAAAACTAATCAAATTAAATATGCAACTAAATGATGAAAGCAAATGAAAGGAAGCAAGTCTTCAATGTCTTCAAAGGAGTCTTCAAAGTAAGCTAGAAAACCTGTAGCATAACAATGTCATAAAATTCCAAGATGTCAAATGAAGAAGAGAGCCCTCCTTTTATAAGAAATGAAGTGAAATGGACCATTGAGATTAAGAGGAAAAAGACTTAATCAATAATGGAGAAAAATGGAAGCTTGATCCTTGTGCACAAATATCCCCCAATGAGAAAATAGAAGTTGACTTCTTGTCCATATGAGACCAAAAGTACTTTTTCTCTTTTTATAAAATAAGAATAATGCTTTATTTGTGCAACTTAGGATAAGAAGAAAAGTGGGGGATTTTGATTTAATAAAAGGGGAGGAAATATTTCTTTTAATTAAATAAAACTTAGAATAAAATGGTTAGCCCAAGGAATAATCAAAAATGATGAAATAGGATTTGATCAAGGAAATTGATATTTGAAAAATGTTGATTATTGATAAAACTAATTTAGGATTGATAAATCAAATAAATGGAGCCCAAAGTCTAGGTGACCATTTTCGGGTGTATAAACTAAGTGCTTGTGGATTTGAATCACTGGATTTGGTGCAAATATGGTAGGTTTTTATTTGGATAATGGATGCTAGATTTGGATCAAGGATTTTAGGATTCTGATTGTGGATTGGTGATGAAAAGATGGTGAAGGATGATGGAATGATGTTATTTCTAAGAAGATGACCTAGATGTAACTTTGGAGATGATGACAAATGAAACTAAGAGGGACTCTAGGATGCAACTAAGGTTTGGTGGTGATGCAAGGATGAAATTAGGATGAGCTAGGAGGAAGGAATGTCGAGATAGGATTTTGGATCTGAAGGTAGAATGGACATGAGATGGATCTAGCTAGTCTTCTCTTTCAAGATTGACGTAGCAATGGTTTACTCAAAATCTATAAGAAAAATGCTTGAATCTTGTGTTATAGCCCATATTATTAAGCTTTTCTTAATACTTTTCTTCGGCTTGGGTTTCTTGTATGAAAGATTGATGACTTTTAAGATTTCTTTCTGCAAATTTCCTCTCTTGATAGGCTTGGGATTTGGGAAGTTTAACATTTGGGTGTTTGATCAAATCGAACATAACTTGGGGAGATTTTCATAATTGGATTGTGATAAAGCTTTCGGTATCTAATTTTGAAGGATTCTTCTACAAGGTTTTCTGAGTATCTCGAATCAACATTTTTCATTTACAAGGAGTATATTCTCATATTTGGTCCATAACATCTAATAGGGCTTTAGATGTTCTAGCCTTTTCAACTATAATTTTGTGACCATCTCCTCAAATGCAAGATTCTCCAAGCTACCACTATCAATTATTACCTTCCAGACTTTATCAAAAACTCTACATTTGGTCTTGAACAAAATTTTCCTTACCAGATCTTCCTTTTTGCTTTCATTCCATAGTGCTCTTCTTACCATCAAGTTATTTTCTTTTTCAGGTTCATTTGTTGACTCTTCTTGCACCAAAGCATTCCTATTGCTACCAACCTTCTTACTCACTTATGTACGTTTAAATGATCTATGTCCTTCTTATCCACAATTGTAGAAAGTTCCTCAAAAACTTCCTCTTCTATAGCCACCTTGGTAGTTACTACCTCTACCTCTAGATGAATTTTCACCTTTCCACTCAATCTCGCCTTTGTCTAGATTTGTCTTTTTAGGTATAGATCTACAATTTTCACCATTAGACCTACCTCTCCTTCTAGGGAATCTACTACCTCTTCCTCTCTATCTCTGCTAATGTCTTTTGTTCAATTTCTCCTTAGCTTTCAAAGAAAATTAATAAGCCTCTTCAATTTTCTCCAACTTGACCATACTAATTTCCTCTTGGATGGAAACTCTCAAACAATTTAGGTATCTACCAATCCTTTCCACATCATCTTCATCATTTATAGATTTGATATCCAATCTATAGAATTTCTCAATATATTCCTTTACTGAGCTATCTTTCTTCCTTAGACCTTGCATTCGTCAAACTAGGTTAATCTGATAATCACAGGGTAAGAAATTTCCTTTCAATTTATTTACCAGCTTATTCCATACCTTGATTTTGTCTTTTCCCTTCCTCTTCCTATCCAATTGTAGATGTTCCCAAAATAAGGATGCATGACTTTTTAACTTTGTGCTAGCAATCTTCACTTTCTTATCTTCAAGAATGTTTTCATATTCAAAATACTTTTCCATCTCGGTGATCCAGTCCACCAATTCATTAGAATCTAGCTTTCCACCATACTCAAGAGGATTTAAATGTGGTGTTGACTTCAAAACCATCAAAGCCTTCAAAAATCTTTCTTCACTTTGGTCCATAATAGGTGCAGGTTTTGCATTCATCTATTCTTCTTCAACTTCATCATCAATAACATCTTCAAGATGTCTACCTCTTCTTTGGGCTGTTTCAACTACTTATAACCTAGCGGCAATTTTTCTTAGCATATCTACAAATCCTGGATCTGCATCTCACCTCCCATGAACCATCTTGACAACCCTTTACAATTGCAGGTCATATCACAATCTACTACCCCACAACAATCAACTAGGGCATCAAGGGGAACCTAGAAACTTAAATCCACAAACCTAGATCAAGATCTCACCATGCTTTGATACCACTTGATGCAAGGCATGGGTCATGAGGGGCCAAAGGATGGCACACCCTAATTATCCAAGCCTACTCAACACATGCGGAAGCAAACAAACATAATAGTGAGAGAGAGAATGCAAAAGCTTTCATATATTTTCATTAATTGAATCATACATGTGAGGCTGTAAGGCCTTCTCACTTACGGCGTGATATTACAATGAATCTCAAAGTCCTAAAACATGTGAGGATATGTTACAAATATCCAATCTAATATCCACTATCTTCTATCCAAAAACTGTCTCCTTAAACTACAACCAAACAACTACATTTATACAAGAGTCTACCAAACTGAGTTAGCCCTCAAATCCACAATCAATGAAAGTAATGGTCAAATGTAGGACCACATGATTCCCAATGATGGATACCAACATTAGTTCTATGATCCAATATAAATGTATAAGTCAGCCTCAACATAAAACAAAACTAAACCCATTGGTGAGCAAGGATAACCAAGCAGTAGACAAGCAAATTCAAGCGCTAGTGAAACAACCGACCACCCAGGAAATGACCAACCACACTTGGTAACCAAAGGAATTCGACCAACTACTGACCAACTCTATCAAAGTATGAACTAAGAAACACAAAAAATCCAAAATGTTTTTGGTGACATAGGATTTCGAAGGGCCCAAGATGCTCCTACATCAGTTGCCCCTAGAAACAATGATGATGCTTGGCCCATGGAAGGTGGTGGAGCTACTTGTCTGAGAGGTGGAATTTGGTTTTATGAAAAGCTTTCGGTAGTGATAATGGATTGAGCTTCTATGGAAGATGATGGTGGGCCTATGAGAGGAAATGGAGTGGATTATCTTGCTTGTGTTATAGGTCATGTGACACTACATTACAAAAAAGGAGGCATGGGTGAAGCTAATTGTGATATGTGGAGAAGTGGATCAGGGATATGTTGGATGATGGGGGTGTATACTTCTGTCCGGATTCAGATCTTGTTGATGGGAATGTTAGGTTGGAGATATGGTTGAATTGGAGTACCCTCCTATGTGAAGTTAGCCCACATGTTTCATTGATTTTGAGCAGTGAGTGCACTAACCATTTGTGCATTTCCTTGATGATTCATGAATATTTCTATCACAAAAGAAGATGGGGGGATATTGGGATCATCCCATGCATTACTAGTTTTCTAAATCTGGGGATCATAAGCTACCATCACACCGGTAGAAATGTTGGGATCAAATGAGCTGGGGATTTGATAAGGATCCATGTTCCTTCATTTTATAGATCTTGTCTCGACAGGCATGGAGTGGAGATGCAGATGCTAGATGGATGCAAGATGTTCATAAAAGACTCTAAAGAATGATGGATTCAAGCCTAAGAAACTTCTAAGGATGGTGGATTTCTAGAATGTAATGCAAGCATTGGTGAGACACTGGGACTTGGATCAAGATTGGTGGAAGATGGTGACAGATTGGTGAAATGTTTGGCGATGACAGGGGCCTGGTAAGATACTCTGATTTGGATCAAGATTTGGTGGATGATTGGTGGGATGCTGATGGAAGATTAATAAGTGTCAAAAAATGAGTTGTTATTTTCCTAATGGAGGATTAGTGATAGGATTTGGTCAACTGAGGATAGACTAATGATCTTTGGTCAACATGATTCTTATCAATGCAAGCCAGTCTCTTGCTCGAGTTGATGAGGTTGTCCAAGGACAAGTTGGATTTCCTTTAGACAATGCTATGTCAAAGGGGGTGATTTTTGATTAAGGAAGAGGACTGAAAAAAACTCAAAGGTTTGGAACACTAAGTGCTTGTGGATTTGGATCACTAGATTTGGTGCAAATATGGTAGGTTTTTATTTGGATAACGGATGCTAGATTTGGATCAAGAATTTTAGGATTCTGATTGTGGATTGGTGATGAAAAGATGGTGAAGGATGATGGAATGATGCTATTTCTAAGAAGATGACCTAGATGTAACTATGGAGATGATGAAAAATGCAACTAAGAGGGACTCTAGTGTGTGTGTGAAAATTGTACCTGATCTGTAGACACAACACTCAGTAAAACATTAGAGGTTAGCTATAATCAAAATCATGCAAAATTGAAAGCTATCTAACCAAGCGATTTACTGCCTTCTAATAGGTGCGAGATTAATGTTCTCAGATTATTATCGAGATCAGTGACCTAGACGACACCTAAATGAAGGATTTGAATGCAATTCTAGATATGGAATAAATGCAATTAATCTATATTTTTGATATTTTCTATTCAATAAGAATGATAAAAACTGATATGATATGAATGCTATTGAAAACTGATATGCTATGCTAATCTAATAATGATATGAAATATGAATGCAAAAATAAGATTGATCTCACAAAGATGTCGATTCGCAAGAGCTTTGATTCTTCAATTCCAATTCTCCAGCGTGATCGTGCAAAATATGAGATGCTTGGATGCAAATTTGAGAGATGAATTATGAAGAGCTGAGCCTTTAATTTATAGAAATCCTAGGCTTTGGAGGTGCATGGGAAAAAGCCATAAATCACTCAAATAACTCAACTTGATTTTTGAGTTATTTTTAAATAAAAGATAATTAACTCACAAAAACATGCAAAAGCTAAGTTTTAACTCAAAATAGAGTTTAGCTTTAATTGATAATTGATAGTTGTCTGCTTTTATGATTGTGCATGTTTTATTTATGAATTAATTTAATAATAAAGTGATTTATTTCCAACTTAACTGCTTTTTTAAAAATAAAACAATTGATTTATGGGTTAATCAATTATTTAATCAAAATTTTATTAAAAACTATATTTTTAAATAATGACAACTTGCTTTAATTAATTAAATAAGAATTTAATCAATTATTCATATGATATTAGATTTATTGTCAAAATTAAATAATACAATTAATAATAGATATAATTAAATTTAATTACACAATTAAGTGGCAAATATTAAATCTAATTAATTAAATATGAAAATATTCAATTAATCAAACTTTAGGATAAATGTGATTTATTGCCAAATAATTATAAAATTAAAGATAATTAAGATAATTAGGAATATTACTAGGAATATTCTCCGATGCAAAATTTAAGATAATCAATTAGATTTGATGATGTTTAGATGTGCCTTAGATTAGGACTTTGATGTCGATTTCATATGATTTGATGATATAGGAGGTTAATGAACTTATAGCCCATTTTTGGGGTATTACATTTTGCCCCTCTTTGAATTTCTGTGCGAAGTGCAGTGGTTCAAAGATAGTCTGTGTTTGATAAAGATATGAAACTGATTCAAAAGATAAACCGATCTCAAGATAGAAACCGATTGAAAGATATTGAGATAGGAGTTGATTGATATTGAATTGATATGGAGATAATAGGTCTTGAATGACCAAAGATAATGTTCACTGTAGAAGCAAATGAACCTATTATTGTGAAAAAGTGTCAAAATACCTGATTCTGAACCTTAGGATTGATAAGAAGTGAGTGACCCGTTCTAGACTCGATTGTCTTAGCAGAACTAGCAGGTATCACATCCGAATCCTTTAGTTGCCGAAGAACCAAGGAAATAACACTATGATCTGATGGTTGCAAAAACTGATACAGATTACAAGATTAAGAGAATACCAGATTGATATGGATCGATGAATCTGATATGCCCCGAGTGATGATAGATTTGCCCCGAGCGATGAGGACTTTTGATGAATCAGTAACTAGACGTGATTGTTTGTCTTGATCACTGATGAAAGATATTGATAGAAATTGATTTACAGACTTTGAATGATGTGCAAAACCATGCCCCCTTCGGGATTAAAATTAAAATCTGACAAGAAAAGTCAGCGTTATAGTTTAGAAGAATGTTAATTGATTTGAGAAGTGGTTATATACGTCCGAGAATGCATTCTGCATCGTTTAGAAGGTCCAGAAAGACCAAGTTTGACTAGGTTTGACCATGAGTTGACCATAGTTGACCAAGGTTGACCAAGTTAAAATTTTGATAGTTTGATGTAAGATAATCAGTTAAGTTGAATACTGGATTTCTGTGATGATTGAAGGTTGGTTATGCAAGTAGTGAATAAGATAAATGATCTCAGATTTGAATTTTGATCCCGAAAAAGGATTCTACTTGCTATTTCATTGGAGGAACCTTCGTGTGAGATTCAGCTCTTGTTAGATTGGAAGATGCGATTTGAAGAATCGTTTAAGCATTGGAGTTCATTTAATCATTGTGAGATCATGCAACATGCAACATGCAAAATGCAAAGAGACATGCAAGATGAAATGTAACCTAAGACCTAGGACCTAGTCACTGATCATGTGTCGATTTGTTATCATCATTGAACTTTTAGGTAACCGGATAAATCAATACAATGCCCACTAGCCATGAAACCATAGACATATGAATATCGATTTGTATGCGTAAGAATCAATACAACCCCCACTGGTCAAACAACCATGGACATATGAATATTGATTTTATTTTTAGAATATTGGATCAGATATAAGCACCAAGGCACAAACGCCAGGATGACCTGAATATCATGTCCATTTTGATATAGCAATTTGTACAAGCATCAAAATATAAACGTCGTGATGACCTGAATACGCCTTGCATTGCAAACACATCAAACAGTCAAGAGATCATTCTAAATCCAATGTGAATTACCCGTAGTGACCCTTTATCGTTCACATCCTTAGGCAAGATTGCGTTCCACAGTAGGAGAAAGAACTTACTCAAAAAGACAATAGTTAGATCAAACTTCCTTGAATTTTTCAGGTATCAATGGTCGAGGTACGCATGGCCATCCAATTCGAGATAGAGGCTCTTACAGTCGGACACCATTTCAATCCAAAATTTCCAAAGCTGTTAGATTTTCACATACAAGCAGAAGACAAAGAAAAGATTATGCCCCCAGTCATCACTCTCTAAATCCTATAAAAGACATCATCGAAGAGCTCGAAGGGACACAATATGCAAAAATCTCAATGCGAATCAGTAAGCCTACAAGGAGATAAAAGCATGAAAAGCACAGATTGTTTTCAGTTGAGTTTTGATGTTTGATTGTTGTTGATGCAAAATCCTTTCTGGAGACGAGACAGACTGACTGACTCAACTTGAAGCTTCAAAGGACTCTGAGTGGATATGACACGTCTAAGATACATGGGAGACCATAGGATATGACATTGATTGCCCCCAAGTGTGAACATTGATAGGATGCAAACGCTTGAGCTGGTTGGTGTACAGGCCGACTTATTGAAAATTGGAAATGCAGGAACAAACCGGGAGATATGTACAAACTAAAGCAAGACTGAAAGCTGGGAAAGACCAAGATTGTGCTGATAGATGGAGCATTTTGGAACAAGTGGTGCCCGTTTGCCGAGTTTTCACCATCTTGGTAGAGATTCTATTTTTGCTACCGAGGTGCCTGTTTCCAGGTTTTCACCAAGGCACTTTTTTTTCTTTTTTTATTTTTTTTATTTTTTTATTTTTTTGTATTTTTCATTTTTTCAATTTTTTTGTACTTTTGATATTTTTTTATTTTTTTGATTTTTTCAGGACATTTACCAAGCACTAAATGCCTTAGGCGTAGAATTTCTTCAGATGGAGAACGTTGATTGGTTCTCGGAGCTGTTCTCCTTCAGTCGTTGAGAGTTGATAGGCACCAGAGCCAAAAGTAGCAGTGATTACAAAGGGACCCAACCAATTGGGTTCGAACTTTCCCTTGCGTTCTCGATGTGATTGATTTTTAAGATTTTCTCTCAACACTAGATCGCCAACCTGAAATTCTCTATGTCTGACTTTCTTGTTGTAGCCTCTAAACATTCTTTTCTGATACACTCTGAGATGATCATACGCTGCTTGTCTGCGCTCATCTAGTAGTTCAAGTTCTTGTAACCTCGACACTCTGTAGTCTTCATCAGTGACAAGTCCATGCATTTTGATTCTGAGTGATGGGATTTCAACCTCAATAGGCAGTACCGCTTCAGACCCATAAACTAAAGTGAAAGGTGTAGCCCCAGTAGGTGTTCTGATACTTGTTCTGTAGGCCCATTCTGATACTTGTTCTGATACTGGCTCTGATACTGGTTCTGATACTGATTCTGATACTAATTCTGATAATTGTTCTGATACTGGTTCTGATACTGGTTCTGATACTGATTCTGATACTGATTTTGATACTAGTACTGATACTAGTTCTGATACTTGGTATACTTGATAGCATCTTTTTCCATTGCAAACTCCCAAGTAAGATCATATCATGCAGTCCCAATGTCTAGCAAGGTGGAGAACAAGAGGGATTGGCAAGCTGGTGGAAGAGATGGAAGGCAAGAGAATGAAGGAGAATGAAGGGAAGAAATCCTCAAGGGAAAACTCCTCAAGAATACTCAAGCTAGGGAAAAATTGTCATGTAAAGCGCATTTGGACAAGCAATGAAAGGCTAGCATAGGATATAAGTCACAAAAGTGTACTGCCAAAGAAGGATAGGATGTAGTCCAAAGGAGTAGACATGTCAAGAGGCTTCATAGCATCGTGTTTTACTCTTTCTTTCTTTTTTTTTATTAAATCAAGACCAACAGGCAAAATGATAGCGATAGGTGAAAATGAATGGAGGAAGATGGATATGAAGGCTAAACATGGAAGGAATGAAAGCAAGATCATCATCAGACAACTCACAAAATAGCCAAATGTTCGTGTATAGATCAACATTGTCAAGATCAAAGAGAGAAGATGGAATGGATGAAATATGTAGAAGAACTACGCATAATGCCTGATTGCCAGGTTTTCATCATGGTACTTATCCAAGGTGCCACAAGGGAGTGGTTTTCACCATAGGATGAATTTATTTCTCTTTACTTTTGCTACCAAGGTGCCTGTTTCCAGGTTTTCACCAAGGCACATTTTCAATTTTTATTTTATTTTTCATTTCTTTTTTTTTTTGGAAGAAGGCAAGCTTTTTATGTAATGCTCCTTGAAAGGATAAACCATGATATGCCAAAGATTCAAAATGATATGCTCAAAGATGCTGATAGGGAAAGGGAGATGGAAGAGAAAAATGGAGGATAAGGTTTTATGTAAAGCGAGTGAGGTTGGAAGATAGGAGGAATAGACAAATGAGGAAAAAGGATAGGAGGTATAAGGATAATGCATGGAAGGATTGTGAAAGGGTAGATGGAAAGGAAGGCAAATTCAACATCAACACATACCTTGAAGGGTGGTGAGATAATGGAGGAATCGTGAATGAAGGAATACGTGAAGGAATATGGCGAATGGATAGCAGAGGTTGTGGTTTAGGCACATGGAATGGAAGAATATTTTTGGAGGGAGATGAAGTGGAAGCCTTTGGAAGCTTGAATGTCAACTTCACTTTTTTCTCAACACCAGACTCTTTCAAGAGAGACTTTGGAATCCATATAGCCTTAGGATTTTTATTTCCTTTTGATGATCTAGAGAGAATATCTTGAATGATGGATTTTGGAACCCATACTTGTCTTGTGGTTTTTTTCTTAGATATTTCTTTTGACTTTATGCTTCCATGTCTATGAGAGGAGACATGGTGATATTCTTTTTTTGATGGATTCTTGTATTGCTTCTTTTTCTTGTATTGAACATTCAAGTTACTTCCAAAAGACTTGGGATTTGTGGAAGAGGGAGGATATGACTGGTTTAGATGGGTGGTTGGATGAAAAGGATTCAAGGGTATGCATCTATGTTGATCTTGAGGAAAGATAGGAGATGGAGGTATGTAAGGACCCAAGATGGATGGTGAATTAGGAAAGTTAGGAGGGGAAAGTGAAGGGACATAAGGACCCAAGATGGAAGGAAGGCGTGAAGATCTTTGTAGTGGTGGAAGAGGTCCAAGGATGGAAGTGGAAGACGCAAAAGGATAATCAATAAGTTCATCAGCATCTATATGACAACCAAGGATATCAACATCTTTAGAGTGAGCATTAGGATCTTCAATAGAATCATGGACATCTTGAATATGAGCACCTTCTTTGATAGGATTGTTCAAAGCTTGCAAAGACTTAGGAAGAGTAGAAAGTGAAAGTGAACATGGAGTGGTAGAACAAGAAGATGGAAGACTTTGATCTTGACAAGGATCTTTGGATAGCACAAGTGCATAATTTTTCTTTTGATTTTCAATAGGCTTGACATTGGAAGGAACACCATTTTTACCAACCTTAATGGAAGTATCATCTTTGGAAAGCGCAAGCGTAGTAAGGTTATTTTGATTGTCAATAAGCTCAACAGTGTAAGTAGTAGCTTGATCTTGCTTAGGCGAAGACTTAAGACATGGTGGAATGCATGAAAAAGGGGGTACAGGATCAAAAGAACCTTGAGGTGGATAAGAGACATCAGAAAAAAGAGTGGATGAAATGGAGGGTTCTTGATCTTGATCTTTCTTTATGTTCTTCTCTTTATCATTTTTAGAGTCCTCTTGACATGGAGCCACTTCTAAGGACAAGGAAGCATGTTGGGATTGTATGGATGACTTTGGAAGAGATGGTGGAGGACTAGCTGAAGTAGGCATTATAGCATATGAAGGCTTAGGCTCTTTAGATTTATCATTATTGAAAGTCTTTGCAGCCAAGTGAAGGTTAGCTTGAGTTTCTTTAAGAGGTAGCCCTGGGGGATAACTATAGGGAACCACATGAAAAGTAGCAGGGCTTGTGTCAGATGAAGGTTCTTTGAAAGATTTGAAAGACTCAGAAGCTTTAAGAAATGTATGGGTATTGGAGGAAGTAGGGGATGGAAGGGAACCATCACAAGACAAAGGTCCAACATTAACATGATCTTGCTTGAGAGTGTAATCTTTATTTTCAGCCTGAGAGTTCTTAGAGGAGAGATCCTTATAGTATGCATGTTTATAATCAGCGTGGTAAACTTTCTCTTCCTCAAGTGAAACAGATGGATCATCTGGGTATTGTGCATAGAAATCATCAAAGTCTCTTTGATAATCAGAATCATATGGATCACTCTCCTGATCTATCCAATGTGATGGCCCATTTGTAGTAAGTAGGAACGAACGACGAGGAGGACTCTTAGGAACAGAGGTGTCATAGGTATCATTACATTTTCTGTCATCATAGTCATCATAGTCTTCAAAGCTAGATGTGTCACTCTCCATGGAAGAGGTATCATATTGCTCAATTTTTTTCCGAGGGCATGGTGACATGTACAAGTCTTTATCAAATGGAAAAGAGTATAGAGGTTCCTTTTCTTTCCCAAGTTTGTCAAGCTGGACTTGCATAGCATGTATCTGTTTCATTATAGTGGCGATCAGAGCTTCTTCCTCTTGTTTACTGATTCTTTGAGACATGTGTACTGATTCTCAATAGCTACTAATTTGTTCTTGACACAATGATATTTTTGACAGATTCTGGAACTAGGCTGGAAACATTGGATATCTTGCAATTTGACAATTTCTGACAACTCTCTCAAATTTTTCCAAATGACACTCTGTAGATTTGTATGACACTGGGTAGTCTATGAAATGACAGTTGGGTAATACTGAAATGACACTTGACAAAACTCGTACGACTTTTGACTTCTTGAAATCACTTTTGACTCCAGAAAGAACTTTACGTCAATTTTTGCAAAATTTAAGGTTTTCAGTTTTGGATTGTTTGCAAATTGTACTATCCAGATTTTGAAGGTTATACCAGATTTGATCATTTTTAATAGCCAAGTAGATAAATAAGCACGCAGAACAGCAAGCAAGTGATTCCAAGCACATCTGAAAACAATGAACAAGGGCAAAAGCAACCTTGCGCATGAACAATCAAGTGACCAAATTGTGCTAATCCCTGAGAGTACTAATTGTGTATGTTCTGAAAAAGTTTTGCAATAACGCACATATACCTGAAAGTGAAAAATTGGCCTCTCTAGGGTTTTTAGTAATGGTTTGACTCTGCAACTTTTATGATTCAAAGGGGTGAACTCCAATCCCGGCGCACCAGGGTTTTGACACAGTCCGAGAACTTAATCTTCAAGAGCTGCTAGGGAGATCTGACAACCCAACAATGAACCATACCCGTGGAGATTTCTTCCACAAGGACATTTATATAGCGGCTGTCACTACCATGGCGAAAATGGCTATTACCGCTTGAGGTTCCGTCAATGCAGTTTGCCCTGTGAAGGGATTGTCCGCTACGGTTAACCCTCTCTAAAGATGACTCACAATAGTATACCACAAGGGGACTTGGCTCCAGATTCAAGGTTTTGACACCTCTTCACTTTTAACCCAAACAAAGCAAGCAGATTAATCCGACACGCTAAGACAAAGTTTTGTTCCACCAAGGTCTGTGATATCAACTCCACGTGATCTATCAACCTCTCCGGGGAGAGAATGTATCAATCAATAAGAGAAGACACACTAACCAATTTTGATTCACCAAAGCTCGTGATATCAACCCTACGTGATCTATCAACCTCTCCGGAGAGAGAATGTGTCGATCAATAAGAGAGGATGCACTAACCAAGTTGAATGTGAAACGCACTAAGTATCCTCCCTACCTACAAGGATTCTATCGTCAAGAAGGATTTCACTGGGAATCCAATCTTTCAAGAATCGCGAATAGTGTTCATAGGGCCTAATTACTATGTGAGCACAGATATATTCCCGAAAGTAAATCTACCAAAAGTACCCAAAAAGTAGAAAGAGGAACACTTAACACTTAAAGCGAATATGAGATGAGTCCACAAGGTGGAACACTTAACACCTCACACAAGCTAAAAATGAGTCCACAACTTAGAAAACAAGGGAGTTCCTAAAAGCACAAAAGGGTTGCCAAGTGGAACATTTAACGCTTCTGTCCTGTTGACCCCTCCCCTTTATGGCGCTGGGATTGCAACCACGAGGCAGAAATGAGGGGCCGGCGGATTAGCGAGTCCAATAACCCAAGATAGCAATCAAGATCAATCACAAGTATTCTAAGACTACTTAATGAATCCTTAAGGGTTCACAACCTAGTATCAATTATGCAAGTGTGCAGAAATAGATCAAAAGCATGAAAAGATGCACACAAGCTTGACACATAAGAGATTTATTTTAAGTCCCAAATCAAAAGATTATTAGATGAAGGAGAATACCTGGGATCCTTGCAATGCGCTTAGTAGATTTTACTTGATTTTTAGCAATTTTTGTTGAGCTTTTCCATGCAAGCAAGTGACGAACTCTCCAACAAGCAAACAAGCAAACAAGATATGCAAAATATATTCAACTTATGAAAACCATAGGGTTAGCTCTAAAAATCAATTATTATCAGTAATAATAACCAGCAATCAACCCAAATGACAACTCATATCATTCATTGAACCATGTAAAAAAATAAGTGCATACCCATCACAAAACTTTATTTTTTTTGCTGCATTTGACCTAGTCAACAAGATCTAATTTTTTTGATATGATTTTGGCCACAAAAATAGAAATTCAGAATAGAGACCCCTACTAAAAAATAAAGAGCTTTTCAAAAATGCAAAAATTTTAGAAAAACCTCTTCATTTGTGCCCTAGAGACCCATTTTATCAAAACAGACCAGTTTTTGTAAATTGACTATTTGAGCTATGATATCATGTCCAAATTTAAAACACAAAGAATGGACCCCTTATATAATTTAAATATCTTTCCGAAAATATAAAAATTTTTTTAAAATATGCTGATTTGCGTCAAATATTAATTTTTTCTGGAATTTCAAGAAAACATTATTAAAAATTCAAAACATCTCAGAAAATTCTAAATTTTTTACTGTAGCTTTCATGACATGTCACCAACCTACAAAAAAAATTTTAGACCAAAATTCCAAGCCTTTTGGGAGATAAAATTAAATCTTTAAAACTTTGGGGTTTTAGCTCCCAAAAAAATCAAAACCAGCATGCAAAGGTGGGTTGCCCCACGGTGGGTGCCAGAAATGTGTGTGTGAAAATTGTACCTGATCTGTAGACACAACACTCAGTAAAACATTAGAGGTTAGCTATAATCAAAATCATGCAAAATTGAAAGCTATCTAACCAAGCGATTTACTGCCTTCTAATAGGTGCGAGATTAATGTTCTCAGATTATTATCGAGATCAGTGACCTAGACGACACCTAAATGAAAGATTTGAATGCAATTCTAGATATGGAATAAATACAATTAATCTATATTTTTGATATTTTCTATTCAATAAGAATGATAAAAACTGATATGATATGAATGCTATTGAAAACTGATATGCTATGCTAATCTAATAATGATATGAAATATGAATGCAAAAATAAGATTGATCTCACAAAGATGTCGATTTGCAAGAGCTTTGATTCTTCAATTCCAATTCTCCAGCGTGATCGTGCAAAATATGAGATGCTTGGATGCAAATTTGAGATATGAATTATGAAGAGCTGAGCCTTTAATTTATAGAAATCCTAGGCTTTGGAGGTGCATGGGAAAAAGCCATAAATCACTCAAATAACTCAACTTGATTTTTGAGTTATTTTTAAATAAAAGATAATTAACTCACAAAAACATGCAAAAGCTAAGTTTTAACTCAAAATAGAGTTTAGCTTTAATTGATAATTGATAGTTGTCTGCTTTTATGATTGTGCATGTTTTATTTATGAATTAATTTAATAATAAAGTGATTTATTTCCAACTTAACTGCTTTTTTAAAAATAAAACAATTGATTTATGGGTTAATCAATTATTTAATCAAAATTTTATTAAAAACTATATTTTTAAATAATGACAACTTGCTTTAATTAATTAAATAAGAATTTAATCAATTATTCATATGATATTAGATTTATTGTCAAAATTAAATAATACAATTAATAATAGATATAATTAAATTTAATTACACAATTAAGTGGCAAATATTAAATCTAATTAATTAAATATGAAAATATTCAATTAATCAAACTTTAGGATAAATGTGATTTATTGCCAAATAATTATAAAATTAAAGATAATTAAGATAATTAGGAATATTACTAGGAATATTCTCCGATGCAAAATTTAAGATAATCAATTAGATTTGATGATGTTTAGATGTGCCTTAGATTAGGACTTTGATGTCGATTTCATATGATTTGATGATATAGGAGGTTAATGAACTTATAGCCCATTTTTGGGGTATTACATCTAGGATGCAACTAAGGTTTGGTGGTGATGCAAGAATGAAACTAGGATGAGCTAGGACGAAGGAATGTCGAGATAGGATTTTAGATCTGAAGGTAGAATGGACATGAGATGGATCTAGCTAGTCTTCCCTTCCAAGATTGATGTAGTGATGGTTTACTCGGAATCTATAAGAAAAATGCTTGACTCTTGCATTATAGCCCACATTATTAAGCTTTTCTTGATACTTTTCTTCAACTTGGGTTTCTTGTATGAAAGATTGATGAATTTTAAGATTTCTTTCTGCAAATTTCTTCTCTTGATAGGCTTGGGATTTGGGAAGTCTAATCTTTGGGTGTTTGATCAAATCAGACATAACTTGGGGAGATTTTCATAATTAAATTGTGATAAAGCTTTGGGTATCTAATTTTGAAGGATTCTTCTACAAGGTTTTCTAAGTATCTCGAATCAAGTTGTAGATCAGTTTGATGTTTCCAATGGCAAAGGGTATAATTGACAAAGATTTTTGAAACAACACTCTCACAAGAGACAAAGAAACCTTGTGGGATATAAGCAAGATGGAAAACTCCTGAATCTAAAAAATCTTTGAAAGGTGTATGTTGCAACAAATGTTTTTACCGAGCTTTTGACTGTGAAAATCACTTCAAGAAGATCTACCTAAGGGAGGTGAGTATCAAAATCCTTTCCCATAGCTTGATACCCCCTGAAAGGGGATACATATGGTGAGTGTCTTAAGGATTCTAATACCTTCAGATATAAATGGGGTAGCTTCTATTTTATCAAGTTTGTAGTTGTTCTGTGGAGTCCTCCCAATTGGTATGTACACGCGTGACTCACTTAAGAGCCTAGTTGACCATTCTAAAATAGTAGGGATTATTCACCTTGTTAGGAATGAATGCTACACATATCCTATGGGGGAGTATTTTCAGCCATTCTATAGCATTTGTTGCATTCATGACTGTGATTGTCATTGATGTCAACACAGTGATCTACTGAAGATTAGCAGAGAAGCGGATAGTGTTTGAGTTAGCACACTTGGGATATTGAAGATGAAGCTATGTGGAGTTGAGGACTTACTCTATAATGTTTTATAAGATCATGGTTAAGAATGCATATGGTAATTCTTTTATTCATGATAGTTATGAGGAAATCAGTGGAAGCAGTATTTATGCAATGTTCCTGAGTAGCGGTTTGTGAAAATTGGATGATATCTCCTAATCAGGATTGAATCTGATCATGCATAGTTATGAAGTAGTTGAAGACATAATGTTAGTGACATGGACATGAGCACAAGAATTGAGTTTACATGAGTGAAGAATTATCTTAATTGGAAGCTGACAGTTTTGTGTAATTTTTATGTAATGTGTGGAAACTTTTATTTTGTAATTTGTATGCCGAGTCATTTGTAATTTCTTGAGTGTGGTATTAAGGATGGAATTTTTTCCTTGTTTTAATAAGTAGTTGTGTATTGTATTTGAAAGTGGATTGTGGAATTGTGTAATACTTGTTGGAAGAGGATATGCAAAGTATAGAGATCTGGTATTGAGATCTAAAGAAGTAGTTGGTGTGGTTTGGCACAGTTAGAGAAGGAGTATTCAATTTTTGAGATCAGTAATCTTTTGGTATTATTCTATTGAGTAATACAAAGATTAGTTGGACAGTGTGTTCAGTGATCTTACACCTGAAGCTATTTAGGTAGTGGGTCCTTCTCTCCTCCATAACTCCTAACAGAGTTAGAATCTTTTAGCAGGGATTCAAAGTCTCCTAATAGGGTGATATGTACTAAATGTATTTCATAAGACTCCTAAAAAATTCCATCTTCTCCCAAGGAAATTTTATATTAGTGCATATTTTGTGGGCATCATTCCCACCGGGGTTTACTCTTTGATCAAGAGGTTCCCTAGTTAACATATCTTATGTCATTGTGTCATTGTGTGTGTTTATCTTTCTATGGTTGTTGGTTACATTGCTTACATGGTTAAAATCTATTGAAGTTGATAAAAGTTGTATTTATATAATAACTGATTCACCCCCCCTCTTCATTATCCTAGTGGACTTTACTTTCTAACAATTGGTATTAGAGAAGTAGGTCCTTGAAAGAATAGTTTAACAGCTTAAGGAGATCCATGGAGAATCATTTCAGGAAAGAAAGCCCTAAGTTTGATGGAGTAAATTTTGATAGCTAGAAAGAAAAGATGAAGAATCACTTACTTTGTTTAGGACAAGGTTATTGGTTAATCACAAAGAATTAGAAGACTATTATTGATGAGGATAAGATTGAATATATTACTAATGAGGAAAGAGATCTATTCATGTGTAACATAATTTCCAGAGAAGCACTCTTGTCAGCCCTTCCAGAAAATGAGTACAATCAAGTAAAATATCTAAAAACATCTCATGAAATTTGGTTAGCTTTACAATCTACTTTTGAAGGTGATGAACATGCAAAGAAAGTTAGATTAAATAATTGGATATGTGCATTTGAAGATATAAGAATGATGGAAGATGAATCTATTAGAAGCTATATTGGTAGAATTTAGAGATTGTTGTAGGTATAAAATCTTGTTGAGGAACCAAGACAGAGAATGAAATAATATGGAAAATTCTAAGGACATTGACTCCTGCATTTAAGAAGACAACACAAATGATTAAACAAGTTATACCTTGTACTAAAAACTTTACCAGATAAACTCTTCTTGGAAGATTGGAAGTAGCAGAGATGAACTTGAGACTATCAGCAGACTTACCTAGAATGGAGACAACACTGAGTGCACTTAGTGTTCACCCTACTTTGTCAAGAAGAATCAATGTGAGTAGAAATTATGCTAGTAGCAGCAGATCTAGAAATGAAGAAGACAAGAAGATTGAAGAAGGTATTTCCTTGCTTATGAAAAGAGAACCAGACGATAAGAAAATTTTTAAATGTTGGACTTGTCAAGAATTTGGTCATTTTGCATCTAAATGTCCTAAGAGAGTTATGAAGTATAGAAACAACTTTAAGCCTAGGAGATCTAAAGAATGTTATTATGCAAATGATCAAGAACTTGAAGCTAGTTTGGAGAAATGTTTGAGTGAAAGTGATACTAAGAATGATGATATAGGATTTGTAGCAATAAAAGAAGAAAATCTTGAAATAGAAATTAATGAAGAAAAGGCTTTAGTTTCTCAAGTAGAATAGAAAACTAATTGGATTATAGATAGTGGTTGTTTACATCATATGACTGGAAACATGAAGAAGTTCATAAATTTTAACAATTATGATGGAGGAATTGTTAGAGTTGGAAATAATGCACCTTGTTTAATTAAAGGTATATGATCTATTACTCTTGATGGAAAGACTAATACTGATGATGTTCACTTTGTGGATGGTTTGAAACATAATCTTTTGAGTGTTGAATAGCTAGTTGATAAGGGATATCAAGTTTGGTTCATTGAGAAAACTTGTGTAATCAAAGACAAGGATGGTAATTTGATTGGTACTGGATCTAGAACCAGAGGTAATGTATTTCAGTTGAATCCTGCTGAGATGACATGCTTGATTACTAAGATTGATGACAGTTGGTTATGACATAGAAGCTTTTATCATATAAACTTTGATAACATTGTGAAAGTAAGTACTACACTTGTAGTAAGAGATTTGCCTAAAATTATGAAGCCTACTAACATAATTTGCAAGGAATGTGTGATGGCTAAATAGAAGAGAAGCTCATTCCCCAACAAGAAGTTTACAATAGTAGAGAAGTTGGAAATTGTTCATACAGATTTGAGCGGTCCCACAAGGACTAGAGGATTCTATGGAGAAAGGTATTTTATGATTCTTGTTGATGATTTTACAAGAATGATGTGGATTGCATTTCTTAAAGAAAAATTTGAAGCATTTGATAAGTTTAAGATCATTAAGAATAAAGATGAGAATGAATCTAGAATGAAGATTAAATCTTTGAGATTTGATAGAGGTGGAGAAGTTACTTCAAAGGAATTTAACATTTTTTGTGAAGTGAATGGTATTAAGAGATAGTTTTCAGCTCCTAGGACACCTGAACAAAATGGTATTGTAGAAAGAAGAAATAGATCAGTGACTGAAGAAAGAAGAGCTATGTTATTTGAGAATGATTTGGAAAAGATATTATGGAGAGAAGTAGTGAACACAATAGTGTATACAATGAATAGAGTACAAATCAGAGTAGACACAGATAAGACACCCTATGAACTATGGTTTGGACATGCACCATCAGTTAAGTATTTTAGATTTTTTGGAAGCAAATGTTAAATTAAGAGAGATGATGACATTGGAAAGTTTGATCCTACAAGTGATGAAGGTATATTTCTTGGATATTAATTGAAGATAAAAGCTTATAGATGTTACAATAAAAGAACTAAGACTATTGTTCAGAGCGCAAATGTTAAAGTTGATGAAAAGTTCAAAATTTAGGAAAGAATGCTTGATTATAAATCAGATGAAGGAACTCATCCTAGAACTAATCCAGAGACTACTGAATTATTCTATGAAACCAACAGTGATTGGTTGAATGAAAGCTATAGTGAAGAAATTATTGAACAACCTACAATAGAAAAAAGAAGTGAGACAGTGACACCTAACAGGAATCTATCAAGGGATCATCTTGTTGAGTAGATTATTAGAAGCATAGATAGAGGAGTTCTAACATGAAATAAGGTACAAGAACAGTTGTGTTTGATTTCTCAAATTGAACCTAAATCTACTAGTGAAGCCTGTGAAGATGAACATTGGATTAAAGCTATGAAAGAAGAACTAGATGTTAGAAATAGGGAATACTGAGAAGGGGGGGGGTGAATCAGTCTTCTACAAAATTTTACTTTTTCCTAATTATGGATATAATAGATTATCTTGATACATGGATAATAGTAAAGAAAATGAACTCATAACACATTATTTTTTCTTGAGGAAACCCTGGCCAAGGGAAAACCCCAGTGGGGATGGTACCCACAAAGATCCACTAATAAAAAGTATCTTGTTAAGGATGTTGACCCCATTAGGATCCTATTACATGCATATAGTGTCTCAGTCCTGATTAAGGGACTTTAGGCCTTGTTAGAAGCTTCAACCCTGCTAAGAGTTGGTAGTACAAAATACGATTACAAGATGAGCCCACTGCCCAAACAAGTAATGTTCAATGATTACTGATTACAAAATAGGGAAAGGTACATAACCTTATGCTTCTCGCTTTTCTTTCACAACTTGACATCAATATATTTTCACTTGCATTACAATTACTATTATTTTCTTTTTCATCATCACTTTTTTGCATTTACATATGTTGTACATTTATACAAGTTATTAGGGCTAATAACTCTTACAATCGACTTTACAAAACATAAAGCTTTAAAAAAAATACATATTTACCAAAGGTTTAACATCTAGGATGTTTTCCCTTCATATTATTAAGACATTTTTTTGATAAATAAAACAATCCCTTAACTCTTTACCAATTTTATCTTCTTTTATGTCTTGTCGGCTTTAACACCGTCTTTGGTAAAACTGCCATAACTTTTTCTGTACATGTTGTATAGACTTGCACTCTCAGGTGAGTCTTAAATAGTCATCATAGTATCTATGTTCAAGTGTGGAAGCACTGAAATTACTCTAATTGACATCACCAATCAAAACTATCTCAGGTTACATTGGGAAAATACTACACACACGACAAGTTTGCTTTGCGCTCTGTTGTACTTGCTCCCTTTCATATGCAATCTTTGTGTCGATTATATGTTTCCATAATGACAACATCTAGATATCTAACTCAGCAAAATTTTTAACAATCTCCCCCTTTGTCATTGGTGGCAACATAAGAGAAAATTGGTTAAGTCACAAAACTTCAAAAACTCAAAATTGTGGCCATAACAAAAAAAAATATTTTCGCTGTCCTTATAACTTCATAAATCTTATCTATATTCTATAATCTCACTAAGAATATACTTTCTTATCATATATAATGAATATGGTTAAAATGGAAGCTTAGTAATGTACCTAACATTCAACACATATTAAAATTGAGATTGGAATTGGAATAGCATAAGTAAATCTTGAAAATTAATTAGGTCAAGATACATACCTCATCATGAAATTGATTTATAAATACCTATTTTTTGAATTTTGTGTGAGGTTTCAGAAGATTCTATAACTAGATTTTTGATCAAAAAGCTGAGACAGAGAAAACCCAGAAAGGTTTCATCTTTCCGACAGCAGGTCAGGTTTGACCCTCATAAAAGGTCAAATACCACATTTTTATTCTGAAGCCCGATTCTGATTTTGTTCATAGGTCCTGAAAGTTTGGCGAAAAGGGTATTCAATTATATCCTCTGATTCTCAAAAAAACAACTATAGATATCTGAAAAAGGGTGTTTTGGGGGTGGCTATATAAGGTTTTGCCTTAGTCAAACCCCCATTTTGGTGGTTTCCACCTCCACGAATAGCCAATTGAAATAGAATGTGTGTATGTATTGAAAGTGTAATGCTAAGATCTAATCCTCTAGATCAAAACCCTAGCATGAATATGTATGAAACAACAATGCATAGATTTGAATGAGATAGAAAAGCATACCAAGCCCCCAAGGCTAAAGTACTTCTACCAAACTCACAATCCATAATTGCTACTCCATGATTGAATCTTTGAGTGCTTGAAAATTGATAATGGTGGATCAAGGAAGAAAAGATCTCTCTTGATCCAAATATGAATTCAAAAAGATGCTTGATGTCCAAAATGGCTTGATCTTCTATATCATCATCTTACTATCTTTCACCTTCACTATTCCTTGCTTGCACTTTGAGAGCTTGCAATTGCTTGAGATGAGATGTGAAAATGAGAGAGGAAGACCTCCTTTTATAGTGAACTAGGGCACAATCCTCTAGAGGGGCCACCTTGGAGAATTAAATCCCAATTAGGTCCTAACCTTTATAAAATATACCTAGATTAAATTCAATTAAAGGATTTACCATCCTGAAACCCGAAATGGTGAACCCGAAGGTGGGAAAAATAAATATCCCGAAAGCCCGATGCCCGAAAATCAAGGATTTTGAAAATTTGAAGGAAGGGGTCAAAATCAAGGTTGGACTTGACCTAGTCAAGTTGGAGCTCGACCCTAACCTAGTCAAGTTTGACCTCAAATCTGACCTTGGTTCTAGATTCACTCAGAACCAGGTCAGGAGGTCTCGGGGATGCCTAGAAACCTAGAAATGACAACAGAATAGGACAAAATGCAAGGGATAGACATAAAATCCTATGATTACTATGATGAAATCTAGGAGGACCTATTTTTAAGTCCTACCTAGAAAATAGAGCCATGGAAGAGGGAAATTGAGGAGAATCTTCAGGATCCTAACCCTAATTTCACCTAGAATGAAGAAGATGAGTGCAAAATGCATCCTAAATGCATGTCTATCATGACAATTGTACTGAAAGAGGGTGATAAAACTATTAAGATGGAAGTGCTTCCATTTTAAGATGATACATTTAGCCCCCACTTTAGCTTAGATATGAGACTACGTGAATATGCAAGCTAAAGTAAGAAAACATCATAGTAAATGAAAAGGATATAGCCAAGTCCTTGATGTAAAGATCTTGCAGAAAACTATTAGAACCTGCAACACACAAGGTTAATGAAAATCTATAAATCTCCTAAAGCTTACTATATGATAATTTGAGAAGTGTATAGAGCCCCTTATGCCCCCCCTATTTCAGCTTTCTACTTCGGAAGGGGGAAACAGGGTGATAAGAAAAAACTCTATAGACTGGATATGCAAAGTGTTGAAAAGGCCTTTCCTAAACTAATTAGTAGGATTCCTAACCTTCCTAAACTAGTTCAAGGAGTTAGGTATCTGAATCATGATTCCAATGCCATTGATGACACTAAAAATAGAGTTACCGAACTCAAGTTATGATGAAAAGAGTGGATGTCTATCTAAATGCATAAGAAAGAAATTTTGAGTTTAACCTAAGAAAACCCTAATTTGAACTTATAAAAGAGATGAAAAACAATAGTTACTCATTCTTACCATTTACAACTTTGAAATAGGAAAGCAAGATGCTGAGAAGAGAGGAACTACGAGTGACATACCTAGACTCTTTGAGACACAACTTAGCTACCAGATAGCCACTACCTGAGGTGAGTTTTGTTGTTATCCACCTTTGTTCTTTTCAAATTCCTATTTTTTATAAGTCAGGTCGATTTTACCCCCTTTAGGTTGACCCTGACCCATTTAGGTCAACATTGACCCATCTAGGTCAACTTTGACCCATGAAAGTCGACATTGACCAGAGGGTTTTTGTCATATTTTGAGATGAGGTCGACCTTGACCCAATAAGGTCAACCCTGACCTAGTAAAGTTGACATTGACCTAGTAAGGTCGACATTGACCTAACTGAGGTTGACTTTGACCTAGTTTAGTTAGTTTTGCAAATTTGATGATGTAGATTACTGATATGATGTTTGTTTGTACTTGTAGGACCTAGTCTACTTCCAAGAGCATCCCTTTGGGGAATTGCTAGTGAATGTCAAGGAGAGACTCTTTGATCTTGATGATGAGGAGATGCAGCTACTAAGGGATGTAGGAATATACTAGGTATCAATCCTTCCATAGATTAGACTACACTGAGCCATGATGTTGGCTCTGATAGAGAGATGGGATGAGGATACATGCTCCTTCCATCTTCCTTTTAGGGGGATCATAGTGACTTTAGAGGATGTTTACAAGATCATGTAGCTTCCAGTCTTAGGGGAGACTGTCAGACCTAGAGCACAACATGGTAGTGAGGAGATCCATGCAGATATAAACTACTATATAGGTGTGCATCCACTGATGTGGAGCTGATCAAATCAGATCCTACTATCTATCATACTATTAGGCCCTACACTTTTAGTACGAAAGGTGATGTTATGTATACTAGCCTTGGTTGTGTTACCCAACTCAAAGGATACCATATTTTGTTCACCTCTGACACATCTTATATAGAATATGGAGAGAGAGGACCATGTTCTCATGGGGTCACATCATGCTTGCTCAGCTATACCATGAGCTGGGTCAGTTAGTGAGGTATTAGCAGGAGAGCTTATCGACATGCACAATTCTATAGATATGGATTTTTGAGCATTTTGCATGTACATGTCCATAGGAAGTGCTAGTGATGGTATATGTGAGCATAGTGAGAGCCTTCACATATCCTTTGAGAGATGTTTGGTAGTTTGGGGATATGCTCTATTGGAGAGTACATCTAGACTGCATTGCCAGCACCGATGTGATATGGAGACCCTACTACCAGATGACAGAGTAGCCTGATACACGATTCCATATGAGACATTCATAGTAGTGTAAGCTACTAGAGGGTCATTAGAGTCATAAAGTGATGCCCTACTATTATGATTAGGTGAAGAGGTAGTTCGGCCTATTACAGGGAGTCCCTAAGGCAGTACCTCGATATGTACATCTGATGAGATACTATTAGAGACCTAGTGCCATACGTCGACCATTGATAGAAGACATAGAGGATAGTGATGTAGAGGAGATAGAGGATAGAGAGGTACCATCAGATGTAGCCTATTCAGGCATGAGACAAGATTACATCAGGTATTGGAGTTTGGAGGGGACCTGTCCTATCTTTCCTAGGGATTATCCTATAGGTGATCCAGGATTTTTAGAGGGGACACATTGGGATAGTGGAGCCACCAAGGAGGATGAGGATATAAGAGATGAGGAGGGACACATCTCTAAGGGAGATCCCATGGAGGAGGAGAGAGAAGATGAGAGAGTAGAGGATAGAGATGAGGAGATGTCCCCAGTTGGTGATATTGGTACAAATATCCCAATTACTTGTGCATCACCACTAAGATCAGGATGACCCCCATAGCCCCACATAGAGACACCATCATCGAGACCAAGATATAGAGAGCATGGAAAGAGTAGTCACTCCATGCCCCCACCATCTAGGCACTTTAGTGATGTCCAGGAGGGAGACCCCAGTATAAATTTGATTGAAATTTGGTTGAATATATGATTTGATGTGAAATAGATAGGATACTAGACTGATAGAAGATTTTCTTTCTACAGTTAGCGTAGCAAAGTGGAGGAGCTTTTTATCCAAGGTTCTCAAGGATAACATTATATCCTACTAACTACCAGTCGACAAGAAAGAGTCTTCCATTGGTCACAGGGATCCCAACAGACATGCCAACATCTTTGTATGTATCCAGTGAGAGTTGAGGATGTGTAGAGAAAGAGAGGAGAAGATGATGGTAGAGATACAGAGTCTTCATGAGTGTGTACAGAGGATGAGTATATCTAGGAGCCATACATGAACACACAAATCATAATCTTCCCATCATAGAGTAGAGAGATCTGGGAGTCATCGGCCATCAGAGTGACCTAGTGATAGACGTAGTGATAGATAGGGCCATTGGCCTCATATGTATCAAAACCTGAAAACCTAGATTTTTGATTAATGAAAAACTTTCTCTACTGATTAGTTCTATGTTTGATTACTATGCTTTCATCAATATAAAACTTAATAGAAAGAAAGAAAGTGCATAAACATATTCAATATGTAATTTTTACTTAAAACTACATAACCTATAAAATAAATCTTTATAAGAAACATATAGATGCAAATGGAAAAAATGGGATTAAGGGTAATAACATTTAAGATGCATAATATTAATGGGTTCCTTAAAAGAGACACCATCCATATCATAAAATTTGTAAGAACTTGAACCAAAGTCTTCAATAACAACAAAAGATCCAAGCCAATTAGGGCTAAATTTTCCTTTTTCGCTCGGTAAAGCATTCACATTCCATTGATTCTCATAAAGGACTAAATCACCAACCACAAATGTTCATTCAATTACCTTATGATTATATTGTTTCTGAAGAGATTTATGATAAGATTTCATATGTTCTAAAGCATGAATTCATTGTTCATCCAACATTTCTAATTCTTGTAAGCATTGTTCATGAAAAGTATCTTTATCAATGACCCCATGAAATGAAATACATAAAGAAGGTATTTCTAGTTCTAAAGGCATAATAGCATCAATGCCATAGACAAGGTTATAAGGTGAAGTACCCATGGTAGTATGAACACTAGTCCTATAGGCCCATAAAGCATAAGTCAATTGAGTATGCCAATCTTTTGCATGCTTATTAACTATTTTTCTCAAGATTTGTACAATAATTTTATTTGATGCTTCAGCTTGTCCATTAGATTGAGGATAATAAGGAGTTGAAAATCTATGTTGAATCCTATATTTCTCCAAGAATTTCACAACTTCATTATTTTTAAAAGATGTTCCATTATCTGAAATTATCATTGAAGGAATACCAAAGCTTGTTATGATATTATTAAGGATGAAATCACAAATAACATCTGTCATTGTTGAACAAAGAGAGACAGCTTCAACCCACTTCATGACATAATCCATAGCGGTGAGAATGTAAGTATGTCCTTGAGAAGAAGTCAGTGAGATTTTTCCAATAAGGTCAAAACCCCAAACACTGAAAGGCCATGGAGAAACTTGATTATGAAGCTCATGAGCAGGAGCATGAATCAAATTACTATGTTGTTGACATTGAGGACATTTCTTAACAAAGATGAAAGAATCTTGTTCCATTGTTTGCCAATAATATCCCATTTGAAGCAATTTATTAACTAGGGATTTTCCACCAAAATGTGCCCCACAAGAACCAGAATGAGCCTCTGCTAAAGCTACAGGAATTTTAGTTCTATTAAGACACCATAGTAATAACCCTTCATAAAAGCATTTGTAAAAATGAATATGGTTAAAATGGAAGCTTTGTAATGTACCTAACATTCAACACATATTCATTGAAATTGAGATTGGAATTGGAATAGCATAAGTAAATCTTGAAAATTAATTAGGTCAAGATACAGACCTCATCATGAAATTGATTTATAAATACCTATTTTCTAAAGTCTGTGTGAGGTTTTGGAAGATTCTGTAACTAGATCTATGATCAGAAAGCTGAGATAGAGAAAACCCAGAAAGGTTTCATCTTTCCGGTAGTAGGTCAGGTTTGACCCTCATAAAAGGTCAAATACCACATTTTTATTCTGAAGCCCGATTCTGATTTTCTTCACATGTCCTGAAAGTTCGGTGAAAAGGGTATTCAATTCTATCCTCTAATTCTCGAAAAAAAAACTGTATATATCTAAAAAAGGGTGTTTTTTGGGTGGCTATATAGGGTTTTGCCTTAGTTAAACCCCCGTTTTGGTGGTTTCCACCTCCACGAATAGCTGATTGAAATAGAATGTGTGTGTATGTATTGAAAGTGTAATGCTAAGATCTAATCCTCTAGATCAAAACCCTAGCATGAATATGTATGAACTCATTATCAAATGCTTTCATAACTTTCTTAGCTCTATCTAGTGGATCTTCCTCTGCTATCTTGTTAGTCACAACACTTTGTAACTTCTTTGTCATTTCTAGCAATGATCCTTGAAGGATTTTCACCTTCTTGTTCTTTCCAATTATTTTTTTTAGGGATGTGATCAATTCAATTTGATCAGCATCATCAACCTCTTTCCCAAAGCTTTCAAATATTGATCCAATCTATGATTTCTTTGTAATCTCATGTGTATGACTGATTTCCTCTTTGTTAGGGACTTCTTACTATCCTTGAATTTCTGTACTTTCTTGATTATCTATTTTATTTTCTTCCTCTTTCCTTGTTTCTTTCTTTCCTTCTTCACTAGATCTATCATGTTCTTCTAGAGCCAAATTGTCAACAATGTTTTCAAGATTTTTAAAAGGATTATCATCACTGTCCAATGTGATCTTAGTTCCTTCCACATGCATTGATTCATCTTCAATGTTAATTGATGGTGGAGAGGGAATCCTCTGATGCTCAACTTCCTTATCTTGTTCTGCTAGCTCTACTACACTAGAGTGTTTTCCAACACTAGATGTCATTACCTTTACTATTGCTTTCTCTGTTTCTTTATTTATATCTTCATAGTTTCCTCCCATTATCTGAATGGTTCTTCTCTTTGTTCTCAGATGAGTGTTAAGTTCTTTAATAATTTCTTTAAAATGATCTTCATCTCTGACATCACATAGTTTTCTTACAAGATTTTCTTTGATTTTATTGTCTTCTTCTATTGATCTCTTTTTCTTGTTAACTAGCTTCTCAAATAAATCATCAGGTATCTTACCTTGAATTGTGTCAAACTTCTTATCTGCTAGGATCATATGTCTCACAAATGCATTCTCCAAATTCAATCTTTTTAAATAGTTATAGAGATCATAGTACTTGTTCATCTTAGAAAAATCTCCATCATGAATAATTTGTTTATTTACCTTCTCAATCTTTGGTTTCCATGTCTTCTTTTTTACTTGAATATCTTCATCATCTTTTATCTCTACTATTTTCCTTTGTACTAGTGGAACTATTGTCTTCTATCTCTTACCTAGTCTAGTAGCTATTTCTTTCACTCTTTTCCCTAGTGGAGTTGAGGATGATCTTGTAGACTTCCTTATTTCTTGTTCTTCTTTCTCTACTTTCACCACATGCTGCAAATTTCCAGTTTCAACCGCTGATAGTGGTGGAACAGACAAAACTTCCTTTTGTCCAATGTCTCTAATAGTTGCGGCTGTCTGCTTTGCAATCATAAACTCTTGTTCTATCATTCATGTGTCCTTTAGAATCTTCTTAATTGTACTTTCTACTCTCTTCTTTGACTATTTTTCTTCCTGAATAGACTTGGTGGAGTTGAAGTTCTCCTCATAAGTCCCAAATCTATTGTTGTGTATATCCAACTTGCTTTTAAGCAATCTATTCACATATTTTTCTGCTTTAGTTTTAGAAATTTCATAGCCAAGAGGGTCTATGAACTCTACTCTAGGTTCAACTACTTCAATGAATGTAAAGTCAATTTCAACCATAAAACATATCTCATTCTTATACTTTTCAACAATTGACTAAGGGATCCTTGATCTGTTCTTCATCAAGTTCTGAAATGTCTTTATTACCAACACTGCACTCTCATTGACCTTGTCAATAAGGTGTCTCATATATACTTTGTTTATCCTTTCCATTTTGGTCTTACCATCATTCCAATCATCACCAATAGTGTAAGGGAATATTCTTAACAAATGGAAACACATATAAGTGAACAATGATGAGAATCTAAACTAGGAGTTCTTAGTCTTCTTTATCTTCTCCAAGTTTTCAAATAACTGTATTCTCAAGATTTCACACACGTCTACTTGTACTTTTTCAACACACATCAAATAGGCTAGATAAATCATTCTAGCTACCATGTCATCTTCTCTTGAATTAGCACAAAATTTAGCTATAAGGATCTTGCATAAATACCTAACATCATCATGTTGTATCTTGCTAATCATTATACCTCTACCATTGTAAGATGATTTAGTGTTGTCCAATATAGTTTTCTTCACATTATTTTCATTAAATGGTATGACTCCAGATTTAGACAAACTGGTTACTTCATGAAATAGGTCTACTATAATGTCTATCACTTTGTCATCTAACCAAAACTTTCCATTATGTATTTTGCTTAGAAACTTTTAGATCTATTTCCTTCCTTTCTTCACTCACTTTAGATGAGTTAAATCCAAGACCAGTTTTATCATAGAATAGTTTTTGATAAGACATTTGTTCATCAATCTTCTCACTCATGGAATTTAGTCTCTCAAGTTGTTTCTTAGACTAAGTCATTTCACCTTTCACAATTGTATTGTACTTTTCAAGTTCATCATACTGTAATTTGGTTTTCTCAAGTTCAAATGTCACTTTACAAAGTTTAGATTTTAGATCTTCATTCTCAAATTTTAGGTTTTCATTCTCAGATTTCAGATTTGCTTCATTCTTTCTATTTCCATCTTTCAAACTTAACTTCATATTTGCTATCTTTAATTCATTTTTAAGGATCTCATTTTATTTTTCTAGGTTATCATTACAATCTTCAATTTGAATTGTAGATTCCTTTTTTTATTTTAGTTCTTCTAGCTTATCATTCTGTTCAAGAGGTTCTTCAAGATTCTTCTATAGCTAATCCATATCCATAGAGATCTTACTCAAGCTGCTAGGCTTTCTTTGAATGATTCTTTTTTGAGTAACTAAGCTCTGATACCAATTATTAGAAATAGGGAATATTGAGAGGGGGGGGTGAATCAGTATTCTACAAACTTTTACTTTTTCCCAATTATGAATATACAAAATTATATTGATACATGCATAATAGAGAAAACTAAAGAACATGCATAACAATAAAGAAAATGAACTCATAACACATTATTTGTTCTCAAGGAACCCCTGGTGGGGATGGTACCCACAAAGATCCACTAATCAAAAGTATCCTATTAAGGATGTTGACCCTGTTAGGAGCCTATTACATGCATACAGTGTCTCAGTCTTGATTAAGGGACTTTAGGCCTTGTTAGAAGCCTCAAACCTACTAAGAGTTGGTAGTACAAAATACAATTACAAGATGAGCCCACTACCCAAACAAGTAATGTTCAATGATTACTGATTACAAAATAGGGAAAGGTACATAACCTTATGCTTCTTTCTTTTCTTTCACAACTTCACATCAATATATTTTCGCTTGCATTACAATTACTATTATTTTCTTTTTCATCATCACTTTTTTGCATTTACATATGCCTTACATTTATACAAGTTATTAGGAATAATAACTCTTATAGTTGGCTTTACAAAACATAAATCTTTACACAAAATATATATTTACCCAAGGGTTAACATCTAGGATGTCATCCCTTTGTATAATTAAGACATTATTTTGATAAACAAAATAATCCCTTAACTCTTTACCAATTCTGTCTTCTTCTCTGTCCTATCGGCTTTAACACTGTCTTTGGTAAAACTGCCATAACTTCTTTCATACATGCCATATAGACTTGCGCTCTCAGATGAGTCTTCAATAGTCATCATAGTATCTATGCTCAAGTGTGCAAGCACTAAACTTACTCCAATCAACATCGCCAATCAAAACTAACTCAGGTTACACTAGGAAAATACTTCACACACTTAGACAATTTTTTTTTATGCTCTGTTATACTTGCTCTCTATCATATGTGGTCTTCATGTAGATTATATGTTTCCATAACGACAACATCTAGATATCTAACTTAGCCAAATTTCCAACACTAGATCAGATTGAAAAGAACAAGACATGAGAATTGGTCCCTAGACCTAAAAGAAAAAAATGTTATAGGAACAAAATGGGTATTTAGAAACAAGATGAATGAACAAGGAGAAGTAGTAAGGAAAAAAGAAAGATTGGCATGTAAAGGATACTTAGAGCAAGAAGGACTTGACTATGAAGAAACTTTTGTACCAGTAGCAAGAACTGAAGTAGTAAGAATGTTTTTGGCATATGCAACTTATAAGAAATTCAAAGTGTATTAGATGGATGTGAAGTCAGCATTTTTTAACAGTGAATTGGAAGAAGTCTACATTGAGCAGCCTGTAGGTTTTCCTTTAACTCAAGAAGGAGATATGGTGGTTAAAATGAAGAAAGCTTTATATGGACTAAAACAAGGAACTAGAACTTGGTATGCAAGATTGGATAAGTATTTGATAAAATTGGGATTTACTAAAGGCACAGCTGATAGAAACCTATACACAAAGGAAATTGAAAATGGTTTGTTAGCTGTTATTTTTTTTGATGATCTTATCTTTGGAGGAGAAGATGAAGCCAGTGATAAATTTGTAGATGAAATGAAGACTGAATTTGAAATGAGTATGATTGGTGAAATGAAATACTTTTTAGGATTGCAGATAACACAGAACAATGATGGTATCTTTGTAAGTCAGAGAAAGTACTTGAATGACTTATTGAAAATATTTGGAATGGAGAATTGTAAGCCAGTTGGAACACCTATGGTAACTGAACACAAGTTATTTAGCACAGATGAGACTCCTATAGTGGAACAGAAAAACTATAGATCTATGATTGGAGGATTGCAATATTTAACTCATACAAGACCTGATATATCACATGCATTTGGAATTGTAGCAATATTTCAAGTTGAACCTAGAGAATCATATTATGCAGCAGTAAAAAGGATACTGAGGTATTTAAGAGGCACAATTGAGTATGGATTGTGGTATGAAAAATCTGATGATTTTACGCTATGTGCATATATAGATGTTGATTGAGGAGGTAGTGTTGATGACAAAAAGAGCACTTGTGGTGGAGAATTTTTCCTTGGAGGAAGATTGGTTTCTTGGCTAATAAAGAAGTAGAACTGTATTTCACAAAGCATCATAGAAGTAGAATATGTGGCAATAGCAAACAATTGTAATCAGATAATTTGGATGAAGCAAATGTTGAAGGATATTGGAATAAATTTTTTTGAGCCTATTGTTATACATTGTGATAACACCATCATAGTTAGTATGTCTAAGAATCCTATGTTACATTCTAAGACAAAGCATATAGAGATAAAGTATCATGTAGTGAGAGAGAAAGTGGCAGAGAAAGAAGTCAGACTTGAGTATATAAGTATGAAGGAGAAGATTGTAGATATATTTACAAAACCTTTGCCTAAGTATAGATTTGATTATTTGAGAGGTATGCTTGGGGTTATGCCCCAGCCTACTCTTGAGAAATGGTGTAGATTGTTGCATCTATCTAGTGGTATATGAGCCCTATCTTTCTTCTGAACTGGATGTGATGTAGGAGCATCCTAGGATTCTTGGCAATCCTTTATCAACCAAAAATATGTTTGTCTTTGAAGATAGATTGTTAGTTTTGATCTTTGTTTGGTGGAGTACTTGCTCAGTTTGGGAGACTAGTTGCTTGATTTCTATGGTTACCAAGGTGCTCGATCTTTGTAGAACACTTAGTAACTAAAGACACCAGTTTCCTAGTGCTTGGTGATAACTATGTTTCTTAGTCATGCTTGACATGGTTGGTTGACTGGTGCTTAGTTATTTCCTCTGTTGCTCAGAGTTCTTGCTTACTGACAGGATTTGTTTGGATTAATCAGCTTGGCCAACTGGTGCATTTAATTTGGGTAGCACTCCTCAAGTTATGGATTGACTGTTGGATGTGTGGGGACCTAGTTCTAGTGCATTGTATTCTTCTATACAGATCTGATGACCATTTGGGGCTATCTTGGAGATTTTATTTATTTTGTATGACTATTTGTGAGCCGACTGATGTTTAGGCAATTAATATTTGCATACCCTACTAAGATGACTTGTGGCTAGGATTTAGTATTTATGTAGATGCTTGGGTAGTTATTTAGGAAGCAGTTTTGGGGGATTGGAAGTTAGTAGCTTGCGAGCTTAGGAACAGGAAGATTGCTTGGAAGTTTGAGTACAAGTTTAGATCTTTCCTAGGTGCCTACCAATGTATTGTGTGTTGTAGACCTAGACTAGCTGAATGTTGATGTTGTGGAAAGGATTTGGATCCTATAAGATCTTGTAGACTATTAATTTCTTTGTACCTATTCATAATCAACAAGGCCTTATAGCCTGGCACATTGCATGTAATCGGTGATTTGATGAATTAAGATTCCTATTTCATATCAGATCTGTTGTTCTTGTTGTCTATTTCTACTACATATTGGTTTGGCTACAAGGTTGGTCAGTCCTTAATTGGATTCACCAACCTTGACTACATCAGGTGGTATTAGAGCAAATTGATCTTGTGGAATGAAGTTTGATCTTGTTTGAGAAAAGTTTATTCCTGTTGGAGCTGACTAGATCTTGTGTGTTTGTATCTAGATCTTGATTTTAAGATGCCTCTAAGGAGAAATCATGAGATCTTAGAGGAAGAAGCTGCTAGAGAAATCAGTCTTGATGATTTTAGGAATTTGTAGAAACAAGTGCAAGACCTACAAGAGGAATTGAAAAAGAAAAAGAAGCCTACCATGAAAGATGATAGTGATGATGAATCTAAGGAAGAAGATCATTTTGAAGAAGCTATAGAAGAAGCTAGAGATCCAGAGGAGAATTGAATTCTAAAAGCTATGTCTAAAATTGGAAAGAGACCTAAGATTGAAGTTTCTACATTTGTTGGAAGCCTTAGGCCTAAAGAATTGATTGATTGGATTAATGAGATTGATGAATACTTTGAGTATGAAGAAATAGAAGATCCTGATAGAGTTAGATTTGCAAAGACTAAGCTGAAGGGTCATGCAAATATTTGGTGGAGAGAAGTTCAGTTGGAAAGAGGTAGAAGAGGAAAATGAAAGATCACTAAGTGGAACCAAATGGTTGACAAGTTGTAGAAGCAATTCATTCTGGTGGATTATGAATTGGACATGTTTAAGAAGATGCAAGCTTTGAAGTAGACTAACAAATTGGTACATGAGTATGCCGAGGAGTATTAAAGAATCCTGATTAGGATTGGTCATTCTGAAGCTGATAAAGAGAAGGTTACTAGGTATGTCTATGGTTTGAGACCTAGTATTCAAGAAGAATTACTTATTGTTCAAATGACAACAATAGGAGATGCTTATTAGATGGAATTGAAGATTGAAGAGAAGCTAAATAAGAAGTTTGAAGGTAGATATAACAGTAGGAATCAAGGTCATAAAATTGGTGAGACAGTTGTTGAAGGTAATGTGACAGAGAACCCTAAGCCTGATGTTGGATCTAGTAGTGGTCAAGTTACTAAGAATGCTAGACAAAGAGGAAGGTGGAACAATGAGTTCACTGGTACTTGTTATAACTATGGTGAAGCTGGTCATAGAAGTTGGCAGTGTCCTAAGAAACGAGTTGTATTAGCTACTGAAGAAGACATTGAGAATGTTCTAGAGAAAGGTGAATGTCTTGTCACTAGAAGATTAACTGCATGTGTCTCTGAATCGGTACAAAGAAGAAATTTGTTCAAAACCAAATGTAAGTGAAAAAATAAGGTATGTAATGTCATAGTTGATGGTGGTAGTTCTAAGAACTTTGTTTCAGATTAGATGGTTAGTAAATTGAAATTGGAAAGGAGGAAACATCCTAATCCTTATTAGATTAGTTGGATACAAGATGTTTCTAAGGCTAGAATTGAAGCACAATGCTTGGTTAATTTCTAGATTGGATGTTACCAAGATGAGATATTGTGTGATGTGTTGCCTATGGATGCCTATCATCTGTTTCTCGGTAGACCTTAGTATTTTGATAGAAATGTGTTGTTAGATGGTTGTGCTAACACTTATGTGGTTAGGCATGAAGGGTCTTGGCATAAGCTGATACCTTTACAAGAGGCTAGGAATAAGGGATGTGGAGTCATCAGGTGTTGTCCATTTGACAATGACAAACCTCAAGAGCAAAAGGTTGAGGAACCTGTTTCTACAAAGTCTAGTTTGAAGGAGAAGGAGAATGAAATATCTGAAGCATTTGTTGAGATCATGAGGCAGATGGTCTTTCTAATAGAGATGGTATAGTAGATGATGACATTTGTGACATAGAGAGATGCAGATGATACTGAGTTGATTGAAGAATCTAGAGAGGATGAACCTTACCAAGGTAATGATGTGATCGGTAGTGATCAGAGTCAGTTTCTACCAATTGCCGACTGGAAAGATAAGAAAAGTGGGAAGAAAAAGAACTTGCTATAGGAAGAGATGAATGAAGTGAAGACTACTTGGGATGAAGGACAAGAAGAGATATGGGTGAAGAATAGATTTGGTATACCCATTATGATTCCCTTGAGATGTTCTTGATTTCCTTATGAGAAAATCTTTCTTAATTGGGGTGTCGGATGCAACAACATCCTAGGATTCTTGGCAATCCTATATCAACCAAAAATATGTGTCTTTGAAGATAGATTATTAGTTTTAATCTTGGTTTGCCAGAGTACTTGCTCAGTTTGGGAGATTGGTTGCTCAGTTTTTGTGGTTACCAGGGTGCTTGATCTTTGTAGAATGTTTGGTAACTGAAGATGTCAATTTCCTAGTGCTCGGTGATAACTATGTTGCTTGGTCATGCTTGGCATGGTTAGTTGACTAGTGCTCAGTTATTTCCTCTATTGCTTAGTGTTCTTTCTTACCAATGGGATTTGTTTGGATGAATCGGCTTGGCCTACTGGTGCATTTAATTTGGTTCATGCTCCTCAAGTTATGGATTGACCATTGGATGTGTGGGGACCTAGATCTGGCATGTTACATTCTTCTATGCGGATCTAATGACCATTTGGGACCATCTCGGAGAGTTTTTTAAATTTTGTAAGACTATTTGTGAGTTGACTAATGTTTTTTCATTTAATATTTGTTTACCCTGCTAAGCCGACTTGTGGATAGGATTTAGTATTTATGTAGATGCTTGGGTAGTTTTTTAGGAAACAGTTTTAGGAGATTGGAAGTTAGTAGCCTGTGAGCTTAGGAACAAGAAGATTGCTTGGAAGTTTGAGTACAATTTTATATCTTTCATGGGTTCCTACTAGTGTACTGTGTGTTGCAGACCTGGACTAGCTGAATGCTAATGTTGTGGAAAGGATTTGGATCTTGTGAGATCTTGTAGACTTTTATTTTCTTTGTACCTAGCCATAATCAGGAAGGCCTTACAGCCTGGCACATTGCATGTAATCGGTGACTTGATGAATAAAGATCCATGTTTCATATTAGATATATTGTTCTTGTTGTGTATTTTTGTTGCGTATTGGTTTGGCTACAAGGTTGGTCAGTCCTTAATTGGATTCACCAACCTTGACTGCATTAGGATCGTGGTACTTCCTCTATTGGAGAGTATGTATATCTGAGCTGAGTCATGAGGACTCTAGTGAATGTATTTTCTAAACAGTGTCTTTTGACATTGAAGTTGTTATTGACATAGTGATGAAACATCTGTCATTGATTTCAATGGGGGATAAGTATACATGAAAAACCATCTATTGGAGAGAATTGAATAGGAAAACTAAGCAAGATTTGATTGATGATGAGGACTCTAAAGTATTTTCAGAGCAACAATGTTGCAGTGTTGGTATTCATGGAACTTGGATGTTTTTCATGTATGTTGCCATCAATTCCAAAGGGGGAGATTGTTAGTAATGAATGAAAAATATATCCTATGGGGGAGTATTCACAACCATTCTGTAGCAGTTTTTGTTGCATTCATGACTGTGATTGTAATTGATGTCAACACAATGATCTACTGAAGATTAGCAGAGAAGAAAAAAGTGTTTGAGTTAGCGCACTTGGGATATTGAAGATGAAGCTATGCGGAGTTGAGGACTTACTCTATAATATTTTATAAGATCATGGTTAATAGTGCATATGGTAATTTATTTATTCATGATAGTTATGAGGAAATCAGTGGAAGTAGTATTTAGGTAGTGTTCTTGAGTAGCAGTTTGTGGAAATCAGATGATATATCCTAATTGGGATTGAATCTAATCATGCGAAGTTATGAGGAAGTTGAAGACATAATGTTAGTGACATGGACATGAGTACAAGATCTGAGGTTGCACGTGTAATGCTCCTCCAACCCTAACAAATCTTTGTTATGGTCACTAGGGAGTTAGATTATGCTATAAGTGATTTCATGGTTATTTTGTAAGAGAATGATCCTTCTTGAGATGGTTGCTTACTAATCATGATAACTTCATATTTTAATTTGGGAAATAATAATATTTACATAAGTATGTCCTCTATATCTTCTTGTGTGTCAATGATAGTTTAGGATCCTAATACTAAAAGGATCACCTGATAAACTTATATACTTCTTTGTGAAATGCTCATTATTAATATTTATGTTTATCTTAGGTTAATTGATTATAATCACTTAAGGGTTGGATCTGTTATCTTCTCTAATAATGTTGCTTGGGATTAGATATATTTATACATTTAGGGTTATATGATTTGTTTATCTTGTTTTGATAATGAGACATTTTGAGTACATGCCTGATGGTTAAATAGGTTTGTGAAAGTTAATAGATGATTTACATTTACATGAATATGTTATGATGCATTCTGGTTATACAATATGGAAAAAAAGATTATTCTAGTACTAACCACACTAATCCAATCATGCTTTTTTGATGTCACTATTTGATGTGAGTGTAGGATAAGGGGAAGTAGTCATAGTTACTCCTATAGGAGGTCCACACAATGTCACACTCTCCATCCTTGTTTTCCATTGTCTATTTATATATATGCATATATGCATGTTGGTTGGTGTTGTAGGATGTAGGTACTAGGCATCGACTCCACCTAGCTACACAGGTCTGAGCGTGCCTTCAAAATCCTCAAATTGTTGTTGTGTGGAGATATTACCAAGATTACTCTCAAGGTTACTCGTTCACTTAGAGTTATGTTTAGGCTTGGCTGGGGGATTTGAATGTAGCATGTGATGTGGTCTTGTGATTTATGATTTGATGTTGTTCTGAGATTAATGATGTCAGTTAGATTTACCCTTGTAAGTATATGTATATATATTTAAAATATATGTGTTATAATTGAATGTATGTTATATATGTATGTGTATATGTGGGTGCACACGCATATACCCATGCTTATATAAATAATAATATTTATATGATTTTATTGATTGTGTAAATGGTATGTTGTTTATAATAATTAAATAAATTATATTAATGTATTAAACAAAAATTAAAAATAGTAATTAATAAAAGAAATGCTATTTGTAGTAAAACTAGCTATCTAGGAGGGGGTTGAACTCAAGACCTCCTAGAAGTTGGGCTAGTTGGTTTTTCGTGTGTGCTATGTGTTTTCCTTGAAAGTTATTTGTTTGACTTTCTTGTTATGATTTTGTTTTTAAGCTATTTTAATTAAATTTATGAAAACTTTTTTAAGTGCTTACGGGAATAATTGGTTTGATTTTTCAACCAACTATGAAAGTTGGAGAAGTTGCTTCCTGTAAAGCAACTCCTCCAGCCACATAGTTGGAGGATAAATAATTAAAGTTTTTGTGTTGTTGATGGGAAAGAATTTATGGAAGATTTTTGGGAGTTGTTTGTAATTGTTTTTTTGAAAATTTATTTGAAGTTTTTGAGTCTCTATTTAGTGAAAACAAGTGTATGTGGATTACCGGAGTTTGATTGCCAAATGAAGCTTTCCAGGAGACTATCTACTCGACGCTTGAAGATTTGCAGAGAGTCTCCAGTCAAGAGAAGAGATTTTCTCTGTAGGACCCCAGGTAGGGTCTATACTGGGATAAATTCTCCAATTCTCTTGTGTGTATTTGTGGATGTGTGTGAGTATTCTAGAAATTAATAGTGTGTTCTTATGATATATCAATATTCTCTAGTTATATATGTTTATAGATTAAATATTATTGAGAACATATATTGTGTAGGAAGTTTAATGACATGGTTTATTAATTTTCTTTGTCAAAAATCTTCCTAGAAGTCTATGGTTAATTATATGGTTTTAATTTGGTATATATATATATATATATATCTGTGTGTGTGTGTGTGTGTGTGTGTGTGTGTGTGTGTGTGTGAATGTGTGTGTGTTATTAAATGTTTATATTATTGATATGATCTGATTTATAATTAGGATGATAATGAAAAATATGTTAATTGAAAATAGACAAAGTATTTTGGTTTGTTTTTATATACCCATACTATATTATTCATACATTTTGGACCAGATATTATTTTGCAAATCTCTCTAGTGAGAGTGTTATAGATTAGGTTTTATCCAACATATATCAAAATTATCAAAATCCAACTGTTCAAAAAAAATTTATGCTTATTGCACTGAGACTGTATTTTTATGACAGTCATATAGCAATAGTCATGCATAGATTCCTGCAGGTTCATTAGTTTATAGTACAATCTTTTCCCCATCAATATTTATTAATTTATAATTTATATTAATTTTATTTTCTATTTAGACCTATTGTGAAAACTTTAGAGTCATGGATTTCAGTGTTGGGTACATGTTTGGCTTGGGGTTTGGTCTATATCTTCCATGCTTGATCCTAGTCTCTACCTGCATCTTTTATTGTTTATTTTATTGCTTTAAGTTTATCATAATGTTTTGTTAATTCATGTGAAATTTTGAATCCCCTATGTATGTTCATTACTTTATTTTTTGAGATTTTATGGTGTACTTTTTTTTTTTTTCACTTGGCATATAATTGAGCTTAGTTTATGAGGCTAGGACTCGTCTCGTTGGCCTGTGTGCAAGAGAGGGTTCTCTAGACCTATAAATAAGTTGTGGAAATTTGTACGTATGCATGTGGAAAGTCTTTTGCTTTTCTTTAAGGTGTCTTGTGATAGACATCCTTCCAATGGTTCCTGTTATGTATATGGTTAGGGTTCAGACTCACTCTGAGGGCCTGAGTGCATAGGGGAGTTTCCTAAACCTATGAATTAGGACATGGAAGTGTTATTTTGTATCATTGGCTTGTGATGGGGTAAGAGAATAGGAACCCTAAGTGAGTAGCTCACAATAGATGTTGGAACCCTAAAGTGGTTGCCAGATGATCCTATGGGTGGGTTTATAAAAAGTGATAACATTAAAAATTAACCTGGGAAGGGGGGCTTCAAAAGATAATGAAAGAAAACATAATAATGGCTACACAGATCTGATTGGAGTATCGAGACCAGGGATAACTACCAGGTTGGATCCCTATTCATAAAGGGGGGACCAGGGTTACATGGTTGCCAGGGTGGATGATGCAGGGGCATCCCTGAGGCAAGTCAAAAACCATGGAAGTCACCATGCAAACCATGGAAGTCATCCAATCCTATCAGTTGGAACAAGCACTAGAGTTTCATAATGTCACCTTGTGATGGACAATGATTGATAGTCTAATGGTTTTAAAATGTTTTAAGGCATTTAAATTTGCATAAGGTTTAAGTTTTCTTGTTTGTAATAATGGTTAAAGGATTGATTTTAAAGATCTCCTTGTAACCCATCCACTTGTATGACTATGACCCCTTGGTATTGTTATAAACCTTGGGTATCATTAGTCCTTGGATGCAATCTAATTAGTAGGTGTCTATTAAAGTGTTTTTTAGGTGTCCTTAGATGTTTTTAGGAGTTTTGGAAGGCAAAAGAGACTTTAATAAGGTTCCTAAAGTCTAATATTTCACTTTTGTCTTATCGGCAACAAATTACAAAAAATGTAATGCAACTTTAAAAGTTGCTAAGCACATTTTGTCTTTGGTTTTGTTAAACTGCTTCAACCATATAATGGTTGAGCCAACCATCTTAGAGAGCCTATTTTAGGCTTCATTTGGTCGAAGAAACACAGAGAAGATGTTTTGTAAGAAGTTTGCCCTTAAAATCTAATAAAATATCCCTGTTTTGGAGCATTTTCTGTGTATTTTCTTGCTACAGTACGGCTATACGGACTAGGAGGAATCAATAAAACCCTCTGAAAGTTGGAGCAATTCCATCAGATGCCTTGAGAGTTGGTTTGGTGAATTCAAGTTGTTTTAAATCAAAGTTATTGCATTTTTTCTAAAACTGCTCTGTGAAACCCTCATTTTCAGGGTATTGACTGTTTATATGGCCATAACTTGAGTTTTATCCATTGAAAATTCTTTGTTTTTGGTAGGATGAAGGTTAGACATGTATATTTGCATATTTCAAAAGCTTTGGAATAGGATATGAAGTCTGTGAATTTTGGGAGCAAGCCCTAGATCAAAGACTTCTTTATTTTTGACTAGGAATTAGATGCATATTGAAAAATCAGAGCATAGCGATGGATGTTGGAGCACAAAATCTATTTTTCTTGAATGCCTAGAGTGATTTGAATATCCTAAAACTCTAACCTTGGTTTCATGAACCCATTTTCAGTGACTTTGTTAAGAAACCCACACCTAAGGCATGCATTAGGTCTGCAGGACTTTATGAAGAAACTGAGGTGCAGGAGTGAGATCAGGGTCTGAGTTTTGGAGGTCATTTAGAACACCAAAAAGGGTGTCTAGAAAACATATAAGTTCATTTGGTCATTTGTTAAATTGCAAAGTTATTGGGGTAAAGCAGGTTTAAGAGACCTAGTTGAGTTCCTAGGTGCTTTAAGGATTTCCAAGTTCCAAGCTTTTGGGTGATCAACCAATGGTTGAAATTGTTTATTTTAATGATGTTAAAGATGATCATGACTTCTGAATGGTCTGTCATTGCCTAAAACAGTGAGAGTCTTATTGGATGGAAAAATAGGGAACTTGTCCCTAAGAGCTCATTTTGAATCAAGTTTGATTGAGTGTCTAAGTTGTTGAGGGTACAATGAAACCTTCTAATCCATGTTATTGCAGAGTTTACACCTTTCCATATTGGGTTCAAAACCTAAATGAGTGATTGAACCAATTTGGTGTCTTGAAATTGGGTTGGGCTAAAGACCAAGTTTCTTGCTGACCACTCTGCATCAAGTGGTATCAGAGCATCAGTTAGTAGGTCTTTTGAGTAGGGTGCATAACTATTTGACAAAATGCCTCCTAAGGGACAAATGGCTAGGGAGATGGAGGAGTTGAAACAAGAGCTTGAAAGGGAAAGAAGGGAGAAGAGAGAACTTGAAGCTTCCAAAGAGAGGGAAGAAAGGCAAATGAGAAGGGAAAGATTGCAATTTATTGCAAGGATAGAGACATTAGAAAAGGAAAAACAAGAGATGGAGCAAAGGAATCATGAAGAAGAAGAAGTGGGTAACTCTAGTCAAGAGCATGAGGTAGCCGATGACCTTGAAGAAAGAAGGTTTGTGAAGATAATCAAAGCAGTGCAAGGTAGTGGGATAAAGAATCATATAGATTTGCCACTTTACCAAGGAAGGATGGATAGTGAAGAAGTGCTAGGGTGGATTGAAGCCCTTGAAAACCATTTTGATCTTGAGGATGTTGAACCTGATAAGAAGGTGAAAATTGCCAAAGCAAGGTTGAGAGGTACAGCATTGACATGGTGGACTAGTGTTCAAAGAGATAGAGAGGAAAGAGGTTTGAACAAGATTGCTGATTGGGACAGAATGAAGACAATGATTAGGAGTCAATTTCTGCCCTCAGATTTAGCCATACAAATAAAGATGAAGAGAAACAACTTGAAACAAAAAGATATGGATGTGATGACTTACACCGAGCAATTTCACACCCTGAGCATAAGGGGAGGAGTGGAAGATGAAGATGAAAAGGTTGCTAGGTACTTCTATGGACTGAAATACAGTATCCAAGATGAAATTGGTTTAAATGTACCAAGAACCATTGGTGAATGTTTTCAACTTGCTGTTAGAGCAGAGGAGAATTTAAAGAGGAAGATTGATAGGCAGGGTAATCAGAGAGGAGGAGGTGCCATGAGAGGAAGAGGTGGTAGAGGACAACTTGAGGTTGCAGCAAATCAGGATAAAGAAAAAGGTAAAGAAGTGGTGACTGAGACAAGAGGAAATTTCAGAGGAGGAAGGACAGGAGGAAGAGGTCCTAGTATCTTTAATGGTACATGTTTTACTTGTGGAAAGGTAGGGCATCAATCTTATCAATGTCCTGAGAAGATGAAGGATAAAAGGGTACATTTGGTCCAAGAAAACAATGAAGAGCATGAAGAAAGAAAAGTTCATACAGCAGGTCCAATTGTGGAAGGAGAATTTCTGATGTTTAGAAGAGGACAGCAGCAGCACAAGCAGATCAAACCATCATTGTTCAGAACAAACTGCCTTAGTCATGGCAAGGTATGCAAATTGATTATTGATTCAGGTTCTTTTGACAATTTGGTATCATATGAAATGGTTAATAAGCTAGGTTTTAAAAAATACCCTATAGATAGACCCTATAAAGCATCTTGGGTCAGTAATGCTGAAAACATCATTGTGAGAGAACAAGCAGTGGTAGATTTTTCCATAGGACCATACAAAGATCAAGTTGTGTGTGATATTATTCCAATGACATGCAGTCATATTATCCTTGGTAGGCTATGGCAAGCCTCAAGGAACACCATTCACTTTGGGGCATCAAATGTTTATCTTGTGCATAAGGATGGAATGAAATTCAAACTAACACCTTTGCCTAGTCAAAATGAAGAAAAGATCATTTGTTTTGGCCATAAGGAATATGTTGAGTTGCAGGATCAGACGTATAGAGGTCGTGACATGGTTCAATTTCTTTTAAAACCTTCTTGTTTGTTTGTGAAGAAGGAAGACATACAAGGTACAGGGCAGAGTTTTCCTTGTAACCAGACAACAGCAATAAATGGGACAATGACAGAGAAAGGGGTGACAATTGGTATGGTTTGGTGTCCAATGGAGTTGGAGATCCATAAGCAAGTACACCAGGTCATAAGACAGTGTCAAACAAGTACTACACATCAGCAACAGCAATCCTCTTCACCATTGCAAGTGGACTGTCCTAAGACAGTACCCAATCATGTTATCTTTAAGGGTGATCATCATACTCAAGTTTTTGCATCTAAGGAATGTGTTGCAGGTGTTCCCAATGTGCAGATTCAAGATATGAAGTTGAAGACTGCAGTACACTGTCCAAGACCTCTAATACAACAGCAGCATGGCACACCTCTGACAGAAAACATAAATGTTTGTCCTAAGACAGTCAACAAGGATGTTGTCTTGAAGGGAAACCAATCTCCATGTCATTTTGATTCTAATAAATGTCTTGTAAGGTGTTCTTATATGCAGGATCAGGGTTTGAAGATGAAGACTAGAAGAATGCCCTCTAGAAGAATGGGTTGTCAAAGGACAATTGCTTTCAACTCTTGGGACAAGAGTCTTTTTCAAGGTGGGGTGTTTGATGCAGGGGCATCCCTGAGGCAAGTCAAAAACCATGGAAGTCACCATGCAAACCATGGAAGTCATCCAATCCTATCAGTTGGAACAAGCACTAGAGTTTCATAATGTCACCTTGTGATGGACAATGATTGATAGTCTAATGGTTTTAAAATGTTTTAAGGCATTTAAATTTGCATAAGGTTTAAGTTTTCTTGTTTTTAATAATGGTTAAAGGATTGATTTTAAAGATCTCCTTGTAACCCATCCACTTGTATGACTATGACCCCTTGGTATTGTTATAAACCTTGGGTATCATTAGTCCTTGGATGCAATCTAATTAGTAGGTGTCTATTAAAGTGTTTGTTAGGTGTCCTTAGATGTTTTTAGGAGTTTTGGAAGGCAAAAGAGACTTTAATAAGGTTCCTAAAGTCTAATATTTCACTTTTGTCTTACCGGCAACAAATTACAAAAAATGTAATGCAACTTTAAAAGTTGCTAAGCACATTTTGTCTTTGGTTTTGTTAAACTGCTTCAACCATATAATGGTTGAGCCAACTATCTTGGAGAGCCTATTTTAGGCTTCATTTGGTCGAAGAAACATAGAGAAGATGTTTTGTAAGAAGTTTTCCCTTAAAATCTAATAAAATATCCCTGTTTTGGAGCATTTTCTGTGTATTTTCTTGCTACAGTACGGTTGTACGGACTGGGAGGAATCAATAAAACCCTCTGAAAGTTGGAGCAATTCCATCAGATGCCTTGAGAGTTGGTTTGGTGAATTCAAGTTGTTTTAAATCAAAGTTATTGCATTTTTTCTAAAACTGCTCTGTGAAACCCTCATTTTCAGGGTATTGACTGTTTATATGGCCATAACTTGAGTTTTATCCATTGAAAATTCTTTTTTTTTGGTAGGATGAAGGTTAGACATGTATATTTGCATATTTCAAAAGCTTTGGAACAGGATATGAAGTCTGTGAATTTGGGAGCAAGCCCTAGATCAAAGACTTCTTTGTTTTTGACTAGGAATTAGATGCATATTGAAAAATCAGAGCATAGCGATGGATGTTGGAGCACAAAATCTATTTTTCTTGAATTCCTAGAGTGATTTGAATATCCTAAAACTCTAACCTTGGTTTCATGAACCCATTTTCAGTGACTTTGTTAAGAAACCCACACCTAAGGCATGCATTAGGTCTGCAGGACTTTATGAAGAAACTGAGGTGCAGGAGTGAGATCAGGGTCTAAGTTTTGGAGGTCATTTAGAACACCAAAAAGGGTGTCTAGAAAACATATAAGTTCATTTGGTCATTTGTTAAATTGCAAAGTTATTGGGGTAAAGCAGGTTTAAGAGACCTAGTTGAGTTCCTAGGTGCTTTAAGGATTTCCAAGTTCCAAGCTTTTGGGTGATCAACCAATGGTTGAAATTGTTTATTTTAATGATGTTAAAGATTATCATGACTTCTGAATGGTATGTCATTGCCTAAAACAGTGAGAGTCTTATTGGATGGAAAAACAGGGAACTTGTCCCTAAGAGCTCATTTTGAATCAAGTTTGATTGAGTGTCTAAGTTGTTGAGGGTACAATGAAACCTTCTAATCCATGTTATTGCAGAGTTTACACCTTTCCATATTGGGTTCAAAACCTAAATGAGTGATTGAACCAATTTGGTGTCTTGAAATTGGGTTGGGCTAAAGACCAAGTTTCTTGCTGACCACTCTGCATCAGTGGATCCCAATACACAAGTTGTGTGATGACACTCACTTAGGTGGTCTCCTAGAACCTTAACCTTGGTGTTATAGTATGATGATATTTTATGTGCTTTATTCTTGGTCTTTTGAGTCTTGTATTTATTGGTATTTGAGACTTAGATTGACTTAAGGTCTTGAGAGTACCTTGGTTCTATCTCCTAGCATGGGGGGTGGAACTTTACTAGTTTCACATGGTTGGGTGGAAAATCTCTTTCGAGGTATTGTTCGTGGTTCATGTCATGGCTTGGATTCTAAGTTGTTCAGTGGTGAAGATTCTATTCTTGTATCATGTATCTCTATCTTTTGTTATCAATATGTAAAGATGTATTGTAAGCCTTTGGGAAACTTGATGTAATTATCTTTCTATATACCTTTGGGCCATGTGCAACAATTGTAATTGTAATTGTGTTGAAATTGTAAGAAAGAAGTTATGTATTTGGAAAGGGTAGTTTTAGGAATTTCAAAAGATGATTGAATATTGGTAATCAGACATGGATTATGTTTAAGTAATTCCTACCCTATCTCTCTTATACATTTTAAAATGAAATTGAAAGTAATGATTCTATATAAGTATTGGCAATGCAATAGATGAAAACTTCTCAAAGGAAACTCATTTTGTTAGTGAAAAGATGTGCTAAGGGTTGAAGGGTATCTCTAGGTGAAATAGTAAGGGAAATGAAACATGCACGTTATTGAAATTAGTAATGAGATGTGATTTCTTAATGTATAAGTTCAATGTCTATGATGTAAGGTTATTTAAACTAGGTTCTAATCTCAATTATTAACTAGATCTATACAAGGTTATAGATGATAATTTGTGGAAGTTAGACTTATGGAAAGAAATGATTTAGTGAATGGTTTATGTTGGTTAGTAATAGATGGTTAAGTACTTTACACTTTTTCTATTATGATCTTTGAAATGAAAATGTAAAGTAAGGACTTTTAATAGATGGTTTATCTGATGATAGTGCATAAATAAGGTTAAGGAGAAAACAAATGAAAAATGAAAGGATAAATGTACTTGGTGTATTAGATAAATGATGGGCTTCTAATTCATTTCTAAAAGTGAATATCTATGCAAATTAGGTAAAGAAAAATAAATGCAATTATCTCATTAATGTAATTAGTTTTGATGAGGAATGAAAGCAATGTATCAATGTAAATTAAAGTTGAAATGAAAATAGAATTGCATTAGATTAAGTAATAAAATGTATTGCTTGATAATGGTAAATGAATTCATTAAGGGACCCTTAAGGAATGTACTTGTAAATGGTAATGATGATAAGTTAGAATGTTAGAAAAAAAAAATTGTTAGTTGTAATTTTAGGTCATAGACCTGATTCCTTATGGGTTCCCTGGTGGGGACATTATAGCACGAGTGAAGAATTATCTTAATTGGAAGCCGACAGTTTTGTGTAAATTTTATGTAACGTGTGGAAACTTTTATTTTGTAATTTGTATGCCGACTCATTTTTAATTACTTGAGTGTGGTATAAAGGAATGACTATTTTCCTTTTTGTAATAAGTAGTTGTGTATTGTATTTGAAAGTGGATTGCAGAATTGTGCAATACTTGTTGGAAGAGGATATGCGAAGTATAGAGATCTAGTATTGAGATCTGAAGAAGCAGTTGGTGCGGTTTGGCATAGTCAGAGAAGGAGTATTGAATTGTTGAGATCAGTAATCTTTTGGTATTATTATATTGAGTAATACAAAGTTCAGTTGGATAGTGTGTTTAGTGATCTTACACCTGAAGCTGTTTGGGCAGTGGGTGCTTTTATCTTCCATAACTCCTAACAGAGTTAGAATCTTTTAGCAGGGATTCAAAGTCTCCTAATAGGGACTCATATGTACTAAATGTATTTCATAAGAATCCTAACATAGTCCATCCTCTCACAAGGAACTTTCATATTAGTGCATCTTTTGTGGGCATCATTCCCACCGGGGTTTACTCTTTGATCAAGAGGTTCCCTAGTCAACATATCTTATGTCATTGTGTTATTGTGTATGTTTATCTTTCTATGGTTGTTGGTTAAATTTCTTACATGGTTAAAATCTATTGAATTTGATACAATTTGTAATTATCTGATAACTAATTCACCCCCCCCCCCCCCCCTCTTAGTTATCTTGGTGGACTTTACTTTCTAACACACCTACCCCAGGTGACCATCAACACACATTACCTGAGATTATGCATGAAAACTTAGGAAACATTCAATATTTTGCAACAAAATACTTGTTCACATCAATAAAAAAGCTTTAGGATAGATTTAGGAAAGTTTTGGAACTTTTAGGAATGTTTAGGAACCAATTTGGAAAGATTAGCAAAGATTTTGAATTTTTTTCCTAGTTTGCATTGAGACTTTTAACAAAACTTTGAGATATTGTAAATGAAGTTATTTTTAGCTCTCTTTGATGCATTTGAGTTTGATTTAGGACCACTTAGGATGATTTTTGAGTTGATTAGGAACCACTTGGATTTGCAATGCAAACTTGATGGTCTTTTTATGCTCCCAAAACATGAAATGTTCCTACTTTGCATGAATGCATTCTAAAAGCCCTAGATTTGCATGGTTTGAAGCTCTTTTTATCCAACTAAAAGATCTTAGGGATGATGTTGATTTCTTTTAGGACCAAATAGGAAAATGTTTAAGTTGATTAGGATTGATTAGGAATGAATAGAAAATATTTATAGATTCTTTGATTTTTAGGCACTCAAGAGTTGTGTTTAATGCTCATTTTAATAACCAAATGAAATATTTAAAGAAATATTTGATCAAATGAGTTAATGAGCCTTAGGGATTGAAACAAGCAGTCAAGATGGTCTGAAAACCCCTAGAAACCCCAAAAAACAACATTTCCTTGTCCTAAGGCCTTACAAGACCCCCTTGTTTCCCATACGAGTAAACAACATAGGGTATATTGAGGTCTTTACTTGTACGAGTAATGGGTAGGCCTAGTACGGGTAAGGATGCCCTCCACTATGAGCAAATAGGGCTAGAGGCCTTAAAATATGCCTAAAATACATGTAAAAGTCCCATACAAGTATTGGGTTGTCCCAATACAAGAATAAATAAGTAATGATATGAGAAAACAACCCCAGGGAGTTTACTCACATGAGAATTCACCCAGAACAGGATGAGATTGCTAAAAAGGTGAGTTTTTTGCTTGGAAAACCCTAAAAAATGTAGTTTCAAAGGTGTGTAGGGTCCCACCAGGCATGAAAAAATGTGATTAGTGAAAACCTAATCTTTCTTGAGAGGTTTAGACATGTCAAACATTATTTTATGAGCATATACCTAACTTATAAAGTAAACTATTTGCAAAGACACTTAGATGGAGCTTAAATGGGAGCACCTTGTCACCGTTTAATTTAAAAATGTGATCAGTGAAAACCTAATCCATCTTGAAAGGTGTAAACATGTCAAACATTATTTTATGATCATATGGCTAACTTATAAAGCAAACTATTTGCAAAGACACTCAGATAAAGCTTAAACAGGAGCACCCTGTCACCGTTTGATTTTCTCTCACTTTAGGGATGTGGGTGTGCTCTCAAATCACTTGGATCATATCCCTAATGATGATTAGGAGATATTAGGATAGGTTAGGGACCATAAGAACCCCATAGTGGCACAAAACTAGGTATAGAACACCCTTTTCCCCTAAGGCGTTAAGGATCCTAAAAGGCTCAAAAATGCAAATTATGCTATGAATGCTTATTCTAAGTTGATTTTAGTCCAAAATAGATATGCTATGATGAAATAATCTATGAAAAAAAATGTATCAAAATAATTTAATCCATTAATTCTAAGCTATGATGTGTGCTAAGAAAGCTTGAAAATGAGTTAAACTATGAAAATATGCTAAAAGCTTAAGATCTATGATTAAACTAGAATTATAAAACTATGTAGAAATGAAAGGTGAATTGGTGTTTTTCTCTTAGGAAGTGAGGGTATTTATAGGATTTGGGAATGGCTTGGGTTAGGAGGATGAGTTAGGGTTAGGGGTAAGGTTTGAGGTAGAGTAAGAGGTATGGTTTGGGGTATGGTAAGGTTTAGCTTGGGTTAGGGGTTTCTCACACATGTGTGAGAAACATTAGGGAAGTGTGCAAGGGGAGCATGTGTGAAAGAAGAGACATGGGTCTCTTTATGAGGCTGTAAGAAGCCTTAAAGAGTGTGTAAGGCTCACTAAGGGAAGGGTTTGACCAAAAGTCAAAGAGACTTGGATTAGCTTAGGAAATGTAGGAAACATCTCCTAAGTAGGTTTAGAAAAGATTTAGGGAAGATTGGAAGGGTTTAGGAAAGGATAGAAGGTTCTAGGTTTTTGAGGCTTTAAATAAATATAAAATTTATTTAGGGATTGTGACATCATTTATTGAATATTAATTCAATAAAGATAGGAAAATCATTTAAATTTGATTTAAATAATTTGGGGAGGGATTCTTTAATTACAGATGCTTAATTAAAATACAGGGATTTAATGGCATAAAAATATATTAATTAATTAATTAACAAATGATGATGTCATTAGCAGTTTTTCAGGAAAATAAAAATACTTTTATTTTCTAATGGATTTTTAGGTGTCTACACAATGATATCTGATTTACAAAAGGTAAAGTACATAGCCTTTCACTGTTGCCGAATACCTTTCCTATTCTAATTTAGCTTTCTAGCTTCTTTGATTTCATATAAAAAGTTTGCTTGCTTTTCTTTTACAACATATATCTTCACATCATATCATTATACTATCTTATTACATCATGCATATATCTTCGCATTACATACTTCTTACATTTATACAATTTATTGAGAATAATAACTTTACAGTCAGCTTTACAGAATGTAAACTCTTTCCAAAATACAAAACTAACTTTTGCTTCCCAAGAGTTAACATCTAGGATGTCATCCCTTGTATGGTTAAGTCATTTTGATAAAAAAAATAATCCCTTAACTATTATACTTGTTATGTCTTCTTACTTTGCTCAGTCGGCTTCGACTCTATCTCGGTAATCTTGCAATAACTCCTTCCATACATGTCGTATAGTCTTGTGCTTTCACATGTGTCTTTGTCATAAATAGAATTATCCATGTTCAAGTGTGCATGTGTGATGCCCAAAATTTCAGGACAAAACACAACCAACAAATTTTTTTTAAAAGGATAAAAGTGATAATGTCTATGTCTTAGAAAGAGATAGGTGATCAATCTCAACAAGGTTGCTTAAGTTTGCATAGAATGCTAGAAGGAAAATAATATAATCAAAGAAGATCGTTACTCATCTTCTTGATCAATATCATTGTCCATCGTTCTAAAAAGCTTATAGGTGATCTAAGAGGGATAGAATGTTTAATGTTAGTGTTATTCTATAATGAGGTTAACTAATTCCCAATTATGCTCATAACGAGGCCAATTTGTTTGTGATGGTAAAATTACCAACTTATTGATTTTATTAAATATAAATTTAAATTGACGTTTTCATCAATATCCATTTTCAAATATACAAATACTAATTCAATTTATAATTACAACATACCCATTTAATCAATGTGCTTTTTAGCCAATTAATAAATTTAAAGGTAACATTAGTTAATGATTATAATTAAATATTTTATATATTATTAATTAATAATTATAATATAATAATTAATTAATATAGTTATTAATTAATTAATAAATTATAATATATTAACTAATAATATGTACATACTATTTAGTTAATAATATTGAGCAACATATAATTAGCAAATTAATAAATAATAATATTGATTTACATAAAAACTATCTATTGTTATTAACAAAACATTAATTTTCAAGATAACATAATTAATTAACAACCTAAACTAACTTAACAACCTACTAATCTACTAAATATCCTATACATACTACCTAACCTAAACCCTATCTCCCTTTTTAACTCCCATCTCCCCTTCCTATTTACTCCTCATCCACGTGCCAAGAGAAGTCTACATCCCATGAAGACTATGGGAGCGCACATCTATGGAGAATGAGGTGTGCTTTAAAGGGAGGAGGATTACAATAATGAGCAGGGTTTGGAGGGCCCACCAATACCCATTGCTAAGTTTTCAAAAACAAAAGGGAATTTATTACAAGTTTTCAACTTCCTCAAAAGCCTGCGTGAGTTTGAAGGCATGGAAGTGGGTGGTCAAACTTAACCAAACTTCATAAATGCCAACATGACAAGAAGGAGTATGGGCGCAAGTTTTGGGGGCAGTCTTGTCCTTACTATATATTTGATGCAAGCTCACTTTAATGCCCTCCACTTGCAGTCCCCAAAGTCCAACGTAGAGGGAATAAAAGAGTATTTAAAGCTAACAAAGAAAGTCTTGTTGATGTGTCACCTAAGGACACCATCCCATCCAATAAGAAGGTTGGAATTAAAAGCAAAGACGTTGCATCCCATCACATGCGCCTAGCAAAGGGGGAAAGCTTTAAATAGGTAAGGGATGATATTTTTAATTGTTATTTGAATTACTTTATGAGACAAGGTGGCAATTTTAATATTTTTTTATTGACTGTGTAAGGATTTTGTATGGGATTTTTATCTCATACAAAATCTAGAGAGCATTTTTGCTCTCTTAAAATTCTGGAGAGTGCTATTTTCATTTGCACTGCTATTTGATTTTCTAATGCATTCCTTCCTAGTTTGATGAATAAAGATATCAACATAGTTCATTTGTTTCCTTTAAACATTAAGATACCAAAGGTCATAATAATAGGATTGTTAACTACATGGATTATTATAGTTTAATTGATCAACTAATTTGGATTCAACTTTGAAACTAACATGCTCATTTGATTTATAATCACTTCATTACAAATTCATACAATCTAGAAGTATGATATGATTCAACCAAAGACTAATTTAAATGATTATGAACATTAAATTAACTTGTAAGAGTCTATCAATTTCATGCATCAACCAATCTTTGAAATCTTATTGAAATTGAAACAATATCTAATTCATCAACTTTGAGAGCTCATTGCAAAAAGAGAGAATATTGTTAAATTAGCGTGAGAGAGAGAGAGAGATTTTTCTTTCACATGTTTGCCAGAATTTCATCTTATACAATAAGAATACGATCTCAGCTTATATACATATACATTGATAAAGGCTACAACATTTTAGTCTTCACCATAGCATTGTAATCATTCAAAATGAAACTAGATTAGCTTTACATGTTTATCATCATCAAATACAATGCACTCTCAAACTTACAATGAAAGATAACTTTCAATTAACAAGATTACTTCCACTTTTCTTCTCAATATACATTTTACAAGTGCTCCAATAGAGAATGAATGCACCATCCAAAATTTACAATAATGCTCCAAAACAAGGAATAGATCTCTATCAACTTCCTCTTCATGCATCATTACTTTAAAATCTGCAAATAAAAACAAGACAAGGGGAAAGACCATGGGAAGCTCTCCTCCCATCCTAGGCCTCTCAAGAGGCCACCCCCGAGCTTGGGGAAACCACATTGAACGGGAAATAAACACTCACACACTAACACAACAAGAACATAAACATAAGAAAATCCCAAATCCCTCAAGGTGAAAACTAAGGAATTCCATGAATATCCTTTATGGGGTGTGGGTGGACAACCCATGGAGACAACCATTGCAATACAAGAACAAGGCCACACATGGACCCATATAACTGAATTTCATACAAGGCTCTCATGGCCAATCTTCCCTCCTTATACCCCCATTGCCACACGGGCTAAATGCAAGGTTTCTTGGGGAAAATCACTCACCCAAGTTCATCTTTCCTCACACATGGAGGAGACTCTACACATGGAGTTGCCTCCATTTCCACACCCCCTCTAGATTTCTCTTCCCTCCCAAGGGTGAGTGAATCTGAGAGTATACAACCCAAAATCCAATTACATGAAAATTACATTGCATGCTTGCTCTCACCATGACCAACCATGGGAAGCTAAAACACAACATGAAACAATGCAAGCTTCCACCATGACCAACCATGGGAAGCCAAGAACATATACACAATTTACATACAACTTATAAAACAATGAGAGAGCAAGATTTCCTACCTCAAGTCCAATGCTATGGAAGGATTGTTGAGCCCTAATCCAAACTCCAAGCTTTCTCCTCTAACTTTCTGGAACTCTCTAAAGATAGAGAATGGGTGAACAATCTATCCTTTGCCAAAATTCCTCTAAAAAGGGTCTCTCAACCTACCCCCACAAACCTCATAAATAAGGTCCTACCAAGCAAGTTGCAATTTCGTTCAAGATTGCACATGCAATTTTAAAAAGGTCAAAAAGTCAATTTTAGGCTACTCATAAGGTGAAAATACCCCTAACCCATGGGTACATGGAATGGGTTAACTATTAAAGCATAAAACCACTTCCTAAGGCCACTATTAACCCTCTAAACTCATGTCTAGGAATAAGATCGAGAATGGGGAATGGGAACTGCATTATAGTTCCTATGGCAAAAAGGCGTGCTTAGGATTTCCCTAAAACTCTAAGAACGTGCTCTCACACAACCACACGACATACCTTGATAACATTTAACATTAGTGTCAAGCGACACTCCACGAAATAACATTTCACGCAAGGTACGTCCAAAGTCACAACACATAACATTAAACACACATACATTCAGATTACTATTACGAATAAAAATACTTAACAACGAGGCCTCAGGTCTCTTTTTTAGACGGGGCCTTGGTTTAACTGGTTGCCCTACATTCAATGTGATTTCCCCGAATGTGTTTCCATGGTCCTTCCACCTGCAATACCTCAATGCAGCATCAGTAATTCAAGGAAGAAAAACAATACAACAATCATATATGATATAACAAAATTTAATCATTAAATTGCATAATTCAACTCATACTTCAATTGCATGTATAATTCATAATTTAATTTGTATAATTCAAATGAAATCAAGATTATCTATAGTCTATTATCATCATCAGATAGTCATCAGGTTCTCATAATAAAAAGATAATAATAGCATCTAACATAGTCACATCTGAAACTACTAAGCATGGATCCTTGCACAGGATCAACGAAAGTATATAGTCTAACATGATCAAATCCAAATCCACTCATCATGGATCCACATACAGAGTCAACAAAATGTGAAGTCTAACGAGTCCATCAGAAAATAACAGTAGATCGAAAGAGTTCAAGTATCTCCAAAAACATAATCAAAATGAAATGCTAAGTCTCAAAATCGGGATCACTATGTGGGCCGAAGGTGGGCCTCATAGCATGCACTAAACCTACTTCTATCAAAATCACTATCCAAAACTGTCTCTGGTTAGACTAGAAAATGTTTCTATACTTAGACAATTTTACTTGTGCTCTAACATAAATGCTTGCTATCATAGTATGATCTTCATACTGATTATATATTTCTATAATGACAAAAACTTGATATCCTAGTCAGCCAAATTGCCAACAATATCCCCTTTTGTCATTAGTGGCAACATATAAGAAAATTGGCTAAGTCTTACAAAAACTTCAAAATTGTGGCTATAAAAAAAATTCTTCAATATACTTATATCTCCATATATCTATAGAATATCTATACTCCCCCTAGGAGTATGCCTCCATACTATCTATACAATATATCATACTATCTATACAATTTTCTGCTATCACTCCCCCTTTGACAACAATGACAAAAAAAGGGTGCCAAAATTGTTCAACAAAAAATGTTTACCTTTGGATTCAAAATTGTAAAGTCGGTTGGCTTGCAACACAATCTGCAATGTTTATCTTTATGATCTCTATCTCCTTCTCCCATTATTTCTTAATGGCATCTTAGACACTAAGGAGTGCACATAAACCATAAGATGCTATTTCACATGCCTAAAGATTTGCATAGTAAAATTTCTCATAAGATGTCTTAGAGCTAAGACATTCTTCCAATTGACTTTAAACAATGCTTATCTTAATTGAAACATGCTCTCTTAATAGAGAGAATCTCCTCAATTTATTATCATTTTCATCACTTAGAATCCTTATTTCATCATACAATTTACTTATATTCTTCTCAACATATGAGATCTTCACATTCAGACTTGATAAGAGATTTGTCATTGTTTGAATTTCTGCCTCTTTTGCTCTCATCTTCTTTGTTATTTCTGATACATGATCCTTAGATTTTGTACATTGAATGTACAAAGATTTTCCTCTTTCCAGACTTCTTCTTAGTTCCTTTATGAAAACATCCAAATTATCAATATCATTTCTAATATTATGACATAAATCCTGAAATATCTTGGCTTCATAGGCTACTTGAGCTTTGACTGTATCCATGTCTAATAAGTTTGTGAATTCAATGTCAAATACTTTCACAACTTCTTCTGCTTTGACCTATGGATCTACTTCATTTATCTAACTGGTTATAATATTCTACAATTTCTCTGTTACTTCAAGCAATGATCCTTCAAGGCTTTTTACCTTCTCATTCTTGCCAATGATTTTGTTCAAGGATGAGATCAACTCTATTTGATCATCATCATCAGCTTCCTATCCAAGACTAGCAAAGATGGATTCAATATGTGGCTTCTCTTATGCTTTCTTGGGTGTAGGACTGATTGTTTCTTGTTCTTGTGTTTCTTCTTGTGTCTGTTCTGCTTCTTCTTCTTTTCTTGTTTCCTTTCGTTCTTCCTCATCAACTATCATATCCTACTGCTTAGGAGCCAAATTGTCAACAATGTTCTCAAGATTGATGAATGGGTTATCTTCACTTCCCAAATTAATATTCGTTCCTTCCACATTCATGGTTTCATCTTCAATTTTGATTGATGGTGGCAGTGATGGTGAAGGACTTTTCTAATGCTCATCTTCCAATACTTGATCAAATGCACTTGTGTGCTCACTGGGGCCGAAGGTCATTACCTTTATAAATATCTATTTAGTTTCTTTATTAACTTCCTCATAGTTTCCTCCCATTATCAAGATGGTAATCCTCTTCATTCTTAAATGAGTATTAATATTTTTCATAATTTATTTGAAGTGATCTTCATCTTTAATGTCACAGAGCTTCCTCACATAGTTTTCTCTTATGCTTTTATCTTCTTCAACTACTCTTTTATTTTTGTTCACTAACTTTTCAAAGAGTTCATCATGAATCTTTTGTTGAATACTATCAAAAATTTTAGCTCCCAATATCATATTCCTGACAACTACATTTTCTAAGTTCAACTCTCAGAAAAATTGTATAACTCCTAGTATTTATCCATTTCAGACAAATCTCCTTCATTAATAATTAAGGCATTTACTTTCTCTATCTTTGGTTTCAATTTATTTTTACTGCTTCTAGTTTCTTCATCATCTTTTACTTTAGATACCTTTCTATGTGCTGGTGTAAATATGGTTTTTGGTCTCTTTCCTGGCCCACTTGCCATTTCCTTTACCCTTTTTACTAGTGGAGGATCTAGTAGATTTTATTACTTCCTACACCTCTTCAACTTTACCCACTTCTTCTAAATTATGAACATCTTTAGTCTGATCTGCAGCTAATCATAGGGGTGGAACATACAAAACTTATTTTTGTCCAATGTCTCTTATTGCTAATGTAGTCTGCTTTACAACTAGAAATTCATGTTCTATCATTCCAGTATCCTTAATAATTTTCTTAATAGTGTTGTCAACTCTTTTCTTATCCAATTTATCTTCTTGCATTGACTTCGCAAAGTTAAAGTTCTCCTCATAGGTTCCAAATCTAGAACTATTCACATCCAACTTGCTCTTAAGCAATTTATTTACATACTCTTTTATTTCAACTTCTGAAACTTCATATCCAAGTGGATCTATAAATTCCACTCTTGATTCAATAGCTTCAACAAAAGTGAAATTAGTGTCAACCATAAAACATATCTAATTTTCATATTTATCTACTATAGCCTGTGGAATCCTTGACCTTTTTCTCATTTGATTTTGAAATGTTTTAATTACCAAGGTTGCATTCTCATTAACCTTGTCAATAGGGTATCTGAGATACACCTTATTGATTATGTCCATAGAAGTTTTGTTATCAGTCCAATCTTCTCCAATAGTGTATGAGAATCTTCTCATTAAATGAAAAAACATGTATGTAATAAGAGATGAGAATCTAAATTGTGAGTTCTTGTTTTTCTTTATCTTCTCAAGGTTCTCAAACAACTGAATTCTTAAAATTTCACACATATCATCTTGAACTTTTTCAACACACATCAAATATGTTGCATGAACCATTCTAACTACCATGTCATCTTCTCTAGAATCTACACAAAACCTAGATGTTAAGATCTTGCTCACATATCTAACATCATCTTGTGTTATCTTGCTGATTACTATCCCTCTACCATTATAGGATGACTTGGTGTTATCTAGTATAGTCTTCTTTACATTTTTCTCATTAAAGGGTATGACTCCAATTTTAGACAAACTAGTTACCTCATGAATTAGGTCTGTAGTGATATCTATCACTCTGCCATCTAGCCAAAATTTCCCATTGTGAATTCTACTTAAAATGATCTTAGTGCATTCATCATCTTCGAATTCATAGTGCAGTGAATACTTCACAATTTCATTTTCCTTTAAATTGTCAAACCCTACTTTCAATGAAATGTCCCAATTGTATAAATTTTCATACTCCTTAATCAGATTACCATCACTGAGGGTCTCAAATTTTTATTCTAGATAACTTTTTACATCCTCTAAATGTAAAACTCTGTCTGGTACAAATGATAATGCAAGACTAGGGTCTTCTTCCAAGGGTTCTACTAGTTCCCTTTTGACTCTAGGTCTGTATCCCTTACATGGTGAATAAGTAATACATCCATGACTTCTGAAAAAGCTTTAACTACTTGATAGATTTTCTTAGTAAAATACCTCAAATTCATGATTTAGGGCTTGCGTAGATCCGACACAAAATTATTTACCAAATCCTACAAATTTCTCTTAATCACCATTGTATTGATCTCCTTATCACTTGTAGTCGCTTGAATGATTAAATAATACCAATCATAAGCTTTTAACATTTCAATCTTTCAAGATTCTGAAATTGCATTCAATTCCTTTGTCGCTTCTTTCCAAAAAGTTGTTCCTATTTTCCTGCAAAACTTCATACTTCTCACGAACTCACATACATTCATATTAGCTCATGTGCTCTTAACCATAGCATCATTTTATCACATACTACCTTACATTAACTATGCAAGACTCAATTCATTCTTCTCTAACTTCTACATTATCCTAATTTCCTATTATAATGCATTATTTATGAATTAAGTTCTTTGAGATGGGTTAGGAAGAGATTCACACTTACTATCAGATACTTCACCTATCTAATTACCTTGTGTACTAAGTGTGTCTACTTGATCCATGGCTTTAACAAATTTCACTTCTTCTGAATTACTACAACATCCTTTCTGACTATTGCTTGCATTCTCATTTCTCCTTATATCTTCTAGGATTAGGGTTTCTCATGTTGTTCATTCTACAAAATCTCAATGTATGACCAAATTTGTTATATATCTGGCAAACTACTCCATTGTTTCCATATCTTAGTCCTATTTGGTTGATTTGTGCTCTGCAATTTCTGGCAATGTGTCCAATCTTCTTGCATCTATAACACACAACTCCATTTCTTCTATTCATATCTTCAGTATGTCTCTTATTTGCATGGTTAGTATCTCTAAAAATTATACCACTATTATTATCATTAGATCTAGGCTTCTTACAATCAATAGCTCTATGTCCAAAACCATGACAATTATAACAATAACCATTGAGAGGTTTGAATTTCTTACCTATGCAATTTTTCTTCATATGTCCAAAAGTATTACATGCAAAAAATCTACCTTTGAATTCTCTTTGTGTATCTTTAGGTGGTTCATCTTATTTAAGTGAATTAGGTATGTCTTTAGATTTATTAGCTTCATCATGTTTCTTTTCATATTTGTTCTCAGAGACTTTCAGATTTGGTTCCTTGCATTCTTCACTTATCTTAGATGAGTTAAATCCAAGACCAATTGTATCATAATATGGCTTTTGATAAGACATTCATTCATCAATCTTCTTAGTGGTGCAATACAATTTTTCAAGATGTTGTTTAGACTGAGTGAATTCACCTTTCACAATTGTGTTATACTTCTCAAGTTTAACATACTGCAATTTGGTTTTCTTAAGTTTAGATGTCACTTTACAAAGTTTAGACTTCATATCTTCATTTTAAGATTTTAGGTTTGATTCATTCTTGCTATTTCCTTCTTTCAAACTTAACTTCAGATCTACAATCTTTAATTCATGTTTAAGGATCTCATTTTCTTTCTTTAGATTTGAAATTTCATCACAATATTCGATTTGAATTGTAGGCTCTTTCTTTGATTTCAGTTCTTACAATTTTTCTTTTAGCTTCTCAATGAAGTTCTTCACATCATCATATTTCCCTTTTAGAGTATCTATTTCTTCAGTAAGAATATCAATTTGTTCAAGAGATTCTTCAAGATTCTTCTGTACCTAATCTATATCCATAGAGATCTTACTCAAGCTACTAGGATTTCTCTGAATAACTTTCTTTTTAGTAACTAAGCTCTGATACCAATTGTTAGAAATAGGGAATACTGAGATGGGGGTGAATCAATATTCTACAAACTTTTAGTTTTTCCCAATTATGGATATAACAAATTAACTTGATGCTTGCAAAACAAAGTAAACTAAATGACATGCAAAGCAATAAAGAAAATGAACTCATAACACCATGTTTGTTCTCGAGGAAACCATGGCCAAGGGAAAACTCCAGTGGGGATGATACCCACAAGTGATCAACTAATTAAAGGTATCATGTTAAGGATGTTGACCCTATAGGAGTCTATTACATACATATAGTGTCTCTGTCCTGATTAAAGGACTCTAGGCCTTGTTAGAAGCCTCAACCTTGCTAAGATTTGGTATTAAAGAATAGAATGATTACAAGATGAGCTCACTTCCCAAACATGTAATATACAATGATATCTAATTTACAAAAGACAAAGTACATAGCCTTTCACTACTACCGAATAGCTTTCCTATTTTGATTTAGCTTTCTAGCTTCTTTGCTTTCATATATAAAGGCTTCTTTCTTTTCTTTTACAACATATATCTTTGCATCATATCATTACACTATCTTATTACATCATGCATATATCTTTGCATTACATACTTCTTACAGTTATACAAGTTATTAAGAATAATAACTTTACAGTCAACTTTACAAAATGTAAACTCTTTCCAAAATACAAAACTAACTTCTTCTTCCCAAGAGTTAACATCTAGGATGTCATCCTTTGTATGGTTAAGTCATTATTTTGATAAAAAAAATAATCCCTTAACTATTATACTTATTCTATCTTCTTACTCTTCTCAGTCGACTTCGACTCTATCTCGGTAATCTTGCAATAACTCCTTCCATACATGTCGTACAAAATTTCACTTTCACATGTGTCTTTGTCATACATAGAATTATCCATGTTCAAGTGTGCATGCACTAAACCTTCTTCTATCAACATTGCTATCCAAAAATATCTCTGGTTAGACTAGAAAATGCTACTATACTTAGACAATTTTACTTGAACTCTAACATAAATGCTTGCTATCATAGTGCAATCTTCATACTAATTATATGTTTCCATAATAAAAACAACTTGATATCCTACTCAGCCAAATTTTGAATAGAGAGGTGGATGGAAATTGGATGGAGTCAACAGATGAAAATAACTCAATTATGTTAGGAGATGGAAGAGGGTCAATAGGTGGGGTAGATGGAAGAAGGATAATAGGTGTGTAGGATGGAGGAGGAATAATGGATGTAGGAGGTAGATGTACATCATCATTGGTGGCTTCACATGATGGAGTGAGATGACATGACTCATCGACTTTAGGAGAGGGATTTTTCGTTGGCTTCCCTATGAAACTCCTTGGAGACTTTTGTTGTGGAGGTTGGGTTGAAGGATTAGAATATGTAGATGGTGGGAAAATAAGATAGTCCACAAATGAAATTGGTGTGGTGGATTGTGAGCTTGGTTAAGGGGATGACTATGTAGAGGAGGAGGTGGAGGATGTCATGACTAGATAGTTCCCATAAGTAGGCATGGATGTGACTCATGAACTAGATTGACTAACTGATGGGGTAGGGGTGATGGATTGAGGTAAGAAATATGAGGTGGATTGAGGGATACATGTTTCTTTTGGAAGGGGATTTGTGGTAATGTAGGTAGATATGGAAGATAGTGGATTGATATAGGATGGAGGATATGGTAGAGAAAGGTATGATATATTGGATGGTGGATTAAGATAGGATGAAGGATTAGGGTGATGGATTGGAATACTAGGATCATGGATTTGAAAATGGGTTGGAGGATAAGGAGGTGATAGAGTTAGATAGGGGATGTTGTTATGGAAGGGTGGAATTTATGGTATGACTATGGGAGAAAGTGAAGGCATAGATGATGTATACAGGGGATATATGGGTATGACATAGGAAGAAGGTGTGGATGAATGTGATAATGGATTTTTCTTGTCAAAGGTATGATAAGGAGTACTAGTGTGTATGTACAGAGAAATGATGGGGTAGTTGGGAGGAATGATTGGGTTCTGAGGGATGTTTGGACCAAGCTTGCTAAGGTTTTCAATGTATTCATCATGATCAATAAGAATTTCATCACCATTGGAATAGGATAAAGTGGGAGAGAAGGTGGGATGATCAAACTCATCATAATAGAATTGTGATATGCTGACTTGCAGATGAGTTGGATGGGGATGGAAGATAAAGATGGGAGAAAAACTAAAGCTTGGATTAGGATGATCAATAAGATCAGGATGGGATTTGGATCAAGCTTAGGATAGGAGGAAGGAATAACTCCAAAGAAGATGGAAAGGGATGAGGGATGCCAAATATTAATCTATTAGCCTAGGATGTGGGGATGGAAGGAGAACAAAACTAGAAGAAAATTATATGGGATGATAGGAAGATGATGATTATGAGACTAGGATGACAAGATTTTGGAGGCTTGGGTGACTCCTAAAATAGAAGATTGGACTGACATGGAAAAGGATTTGTGTGTATACCTCTTCGGTTGTGTATGTTCAACAAATGTTTTCACTAGTTTTTTAACTTTGAAGATATGCACAAGCAATTGCTACCCTGAGAAATTGGCATGAGTTGGAAATTGTTTCTCATTGACATAGATGCAAACCCAAGAGCTAATCAAAATATAGTCACCACTAAACACACAATGGATCAAAAATGTCATATTAGCTGACTCCAAATGCTCAAGGATGACAAGATATGATGAATGTCTTGGGGAGATTACTATTCTCCTTACACAAAGATGAGTAAGCCTTCAGGGTAGATTGGGTTGGCCTCTAATTTAAAGGTGTCTAGTAAGATTTGTGGTGTCCTCCCAATTGGTTTGTACACACATGACTCACTTAAGAGCCTAACTAACCATGCCAAAATTTTAGGGATATTCACGTACCTCAAACTACCATCAACACACATCTCCTAAGCTTGAGAGGATAAGGAGAGAGTTTTATCAACACCTTGTTTATATAATGATTGGTGAATTAGCAGTTTGAGGTCATTCTCTAGAGAGGAAGCACTTCTCTCTAGATAGGCCTTGCTAGAGGAAATTAACCAATCCAATCCCTATCTTCACCAAAGATCTCCAAAGGCAAGGGGAGAGGGTACAAATATGGATTGTTCACTTGCATCACTTAGATTAATGGGATTTATACATAAAGAAGATCATAAGAAGTGTTGAGAATCACATCAAGAAGTTGGTCTTTCCAAAAATTGAGCCTAGATTTAAGCCAAGTGTTTTCTATCTAAGACAAAAAGACAAAAATAACTTTGCAAAGATTTGTTCAATTCTTAGGCACCAAAAGGAAATGTGTGATTGATCATATTTTAATGTCCAAATTGAAGTGTTTGATTGGTTTTAGAGCCCAAAAGAAAGAATTGATTAATCATCCCTTAGGCACTCAAGATTTTATTTGATTCATTTTAAGCCCAAATTGAAGTGTTTCATTGCATTATTCATCAACTTTTGGGCATTCAAGAGTTTGTGATACTCATTTTAAAGCCTAAATTAAAGTGTTTTGCAACTACCAAAAGAAAACATAAAATTTTATACAATGTCTTCGTCATACGTCCTACATGAGTAGTTTAAAATTTTCCATTCTTCAGATTTGAGGTGCTACAAAAGATTAGAGAAGTTAGTAACACAAAAGATTTCTCAAAATTTAAAGTTCTTTTATTGAAAAGAACAGATGACAATTCCAAGTCATAAATGATGATTTGTACAAATGATAATATGCATAGACAACAATATGCGTAGATGAAAATCTATGAAAAACTCAAAAAAAATTTATATCTAATAGATAATACAACTTCTGAAGAGCATAGGTGACAAAGTATAGTCACAATTGAGAAACCACGTAGATGAAAGTCAACTTGCGTAGATGATAATTTAAAAACTAGGGTCATTTTGGTGTGTATAAAATGATTTTTAAAAATATTTTGACAACATTTAATTCTTTAAAATTGACGTCCTGATAGAAAAATGAGAGCTAAAACCCTAAAATGTCCTAAAAAATGCTTGAAAACCCTAAAATATTAAGTTCTTTTTTAACCCTTATGGAGATGACAACATGCACAGATGACAATTCCAGACCAGAGACTCCAATGCATGATAGTTTTATGAAAGGGTGAAAATTTGAAGATATATTTTTAATTTTCAAGACGTGAGTCTCACTAGGCATGTCAAAATGTAGATGTAGTAAGCCTAACCTATCGGGAGCATGCATAGACACTCAAATGCTAGTAAAAAACATACATGTGCATATACAACAAAATATTGAAAGCTCCACCTCTGATTTAGCAAAAAATGGGACAACCCAAGCTCCGTTTGATTTTATCATTATGGAGATATGTGGATGTTCTCTCCAACACACAATGATATTTGATCCCCAATGTAAGATTTAAAGACTAAATGAAAGCTAAGAGGAGATCCTAAAATTATTCAAGACTGGTATGAAGAACTAGCTTGCAACAATGGATTCCAAATGATGAAGATTGAAGATGATATGAACCTATTATGAGATGCAAGATTAAGATCAAGGAAGCTACTATGAGATGCAACTAAGATTCATTTACCCATTTATATTAAGCAAAGATATGTGATTTAGATTCAAGAAACTAAGATGAAGAGAAAGAAATGAGAGCTAAAATGCTTATGCTAAAACTAAACTAGCATGATAACAATGCAAAGATGAGAAGAAGATTGGGAAGGGTTTTCTCTTGGAAAGGGGCTCTATTTATAGATTTTTGGATGGAGGATTAGGGTTTGGATGAGGTGGCACGTATGTGGCATCCACATAGGAGCCACATAGGCTTGGAAGGGATGGCTAATTTCAAGGGTCAACTTGTGACAAGATGGGCATTTATGGTTGAATGGCTCAAGGTTTCTCAAACATGTGTGAGCAGCTTTGGAGAAGAGTGAAGGAGACAAAGTTGTAAGAAAGGGGATGAAGTGTGTAAGAGGGATGTAAGAGAATTTAAGGAAGGTGGGTGGCTTTCTTGGGAAGAGTTTCTCACACATGTGTGAGCAACCCATTAGGGCTAATGAGGTTAGGAATCACTTTCTAAGTGATATTAGATGAGTGATTAGTGTTGGAAAGTTGGCTATACTAGTGTATATGACTTAGTATAGTGTTTTAATGATGGCAACAAAGTCATATAGTAGTTTGGAATTAGCGCACTTGATGAGAAGATCAGAAATTGGCTAAGTGTTGAAGACTGGATAGTGTGCAGAGTACCTAAAGCTTAGAGCATTAGCGCACATGCATATGACTGAGTTATGGTATGTGCCCTAGAATATAAGTTGGTTAGACTATATTCATGCTTAGTCTATGAGTGCATGATTAAATATGCAAGTATGACAAAGTTATAGACAGTTGAAGCTACACGGCCAGTGTGTGCCAGAGACGAACAGAGTAAGCAACTGACTGTTAACATTTTGATTTGTGGTTATATTTTAATGTTGTAAAGGCTATGTACCTATAGTAATTAGGTTTTTGACATGTAAATATCTTTTTTTGTAAACATGCTTGAGCCAATTTAATTGGAAGTGTTGCATGTAATTAGTTAAAGGGTCGACCTAGTTATTTGTTTTGTATGCACATATAAATATGAGATGTGCCCATTGTAATTATTATGGAAGTTGTAATAGAGTCCAGAGAAGTAGAGTAGAAGTGTGCAAAGATTCTATAAGATTTATTAAATCTTTGCAAGAAGTCAAAGCATCAACACATCAAAGGAACTGATCAGACAAGCAGTGTCATAGTGACAGTTCAACCTGCAAATATACTATGTATCTGAGATCATAAGATTATAGCCTTCACCACTTGAGCAATGAGCTCTAGGATAGTGCATCCACACCCCTAACATGTTTTATTGTAAGAGACTCCTAACAAGGTCCAACCCTTAACAAGGTCTAATGTACTAAATATATTGTAAAGCAACTCCTAATAGGGTTAAGGATCTTCTAACAAGGATCATAAAACACTAGTACAAAATATTAGTGGGTGTCAATTCCCACCAGGATTTTTACCTATTTGGCTTTCCCCATAACCATAGTGGTGTTATGTGTTGATTTCATGTTTCATGTTTATGTGGATGTTCATTTCAGTACTTAAGTATTTAAGTTCATTTTGAGATTAAGGAAAAAGATAAGATACAGTGAGCATCGATTCACCACCCCCCCCCCTCTCAGTGTTCCCATTCCTAACAATTGGTATCAGAGCTCTGGTCCTTAGCAAATAATTTTAACCACTTGAGGAGATCATGGAAAAAGTAGAAATGAAACATCTGAATAGAAATCTTGAAGCTACTCTTGAAGACTTGGACAAATCTGAAAAAGAAATTGAAGAACTAAAGGAAAAATTTAGTGATGCTCAATTAGTCATGAAAAGGATAAGGAAGGATTTGAAAGAATGCTCTACTAGTGATCTAGGGATAATGGTGAAGAAGATGAATGAAGAAAATGCATCCTTGAAAGAACAACTTGAAGAATTTGATGATAAGTTGATTAACAATCAGGAAGTCTATGAAGAGAAGATCAAAGAGAACCTTCAACTCAATGAAGAATTAAGGAAAGAAAACATGGAAATCTTGGAGCTAAGGAACAACAAAGAAATATTGGAATCTAAATTGAAAGAGTCTAAGAATCACATTGATAAATTGCACACTAGTTCTGATTTGGTACAATGAAGCACAAAATCAGATCGACAACATGCGAGAAAAAATGAAAGCACCAGAAGGCACCTCAGATGCTAAGGAGACTAGAAGTTAGAATAAAGATCATATTGAACCACCTAAGAATGATTGCAAGCCAATAGACCACACTTGTTATGCATGTAACAAGCATGGACACATAGTGAGGAACTGTACAGAGGTAAGACCTTTTAATGGCTATTGTTATTCATGCAATAAATTTGGTCATAGAGCTATGAATTGCAAGAGAAGTCAAAAGAATAGGACTTAGTATAATCAAAGAAATCAGAATCAGTCAAATGTAAGAAGTTCTCAGAATGTTACATGTCAGATATGTAACTATAATGGTCACTCATCTAGACAATGTAAAATGGTGACCCATGTCAATGTGTCAAGGAATATAAGGCCTCTAGTCATTTGTCATTCTTGTAACAAGGCTGGACACATCTCAAAGTTTTGTAGATCAAGGAAGCAAGGTCACAAAAGCCCTAAAAAGCCTAAAGAACTAGTATTGGATCCCGAAGGAGAAGTCAATTTTGTGAAAGCTTTAGAGGATGCAAGCTTGATTTGGTCAGAAGAAAAGAAGGACAAGGTTAATGAGAATGTATTGGATGCATCCATAATGGATGCACCCTCTACATCTAGATGAATGGCCCTCAAGGTCATAGGGGGAGATAATTTATCTCTAAACCCCTACGTGGATGGTATACCCATTATAAGAGTATTCACCTTTGGACTTAAGCTTTTGGAGTCTAGCATAACCTTCATGCAAGAGGGAACTAGCTGATTGTTTGCAGAATGAAATTTAGAAATTTTCAAGTGACAACCTGGTTTACACGGCAAGCATTAATGGCAGATTTTTTACTTTAAAGTACACAAAAGTTTGAAGATCTCTTATTGCATTCGAATTGAGAGTGACTAGAGAGAAGAAGAGCCCTAGCATTTGATTGAAAAGGATTGTAGTTTGATTCAACAAGTGATTTGTTGTGCATTTGATTAGTTGTAGAAACCCTAGTTCATCATGCCGAATCAAGAAGTCTTCAAGATCATTTGGAAAGTGATATCCAAGTAATTGATGGCTACTCCTATAGTATTTGATGTTGCAGAGAAGAAAAGATATGTATTCAAGAGGCACCCATTTAAGTCCACCTTGGATGACCTAGAAGGGGCATTCTCCCGCACGCCTATGGGTGTTATGCATGTTGAGGACATTAGGGCATACATTTACTGTAAGAAAGAACCAGTAGGTTTGGACAGATTAAGGGCGCACATGGAAACTATGTTGAAACTAGAGAAAACCTTCATGGATGAGTATGCGCAGTGAAATAATCACCCTATAGTGGAGTATGCTATGACATATGAGTTCTACGAATCAGAATGGATAAAGATTCTACTAAGTAGGATTCATGATGACCTATTCTAGATAGGTGAAGTAATGGTCAGAATTACTGGTGACCTAATTCATGAGATAATAGGCCTCTCAAAGATAGGCATCATTATTCCAGCCAAAAAAGATGTGAGGAAACTTGTTGAGCAAACCTACAAGTCAAGAAGTGATAGGCGCAAAATGACCATAGAGCCTATTGAGCAAGATGACATCAAATTGATGTCCATGATACTAGGTTATAGGTTCCAACACACCAGTAGGGTGAAGAGCGTGTCCATGACCATAATTCTTGCACCCATAAGACTTGTGAAAGAAAATGGAGAGTTCAACTTGTGTGAGATCCTACGCGCACAACTAATTGACAATATTAAGGCAATCAAGCATGATAAGACCAAGATATTCAGATTTGGGAATTTGATCATTTATATATGTACTTCCATATTGTTGGAAAGGTGTCAGGCTTATACATTGATAGGACAATTCCTACTATGCCACATATATCCTTCAAGGCATCTATTGAGAGCACTCAAAGAGATTACATGACAATGGAGTTAAAGACATTTAGGGCTAAGATGCAGATGAGATTTAGAATTCCAGAGAAGATAGTTGAAAAGTACAAGGATACTATTTGTTTGATGGTTTGTTAGCTTGTGGTGACTGGTCAAGAAAGTACTATCTAGGAAAGTAGTGTACACTTTTTATTCATCACGGGGTTTAACTCGTCAAGCATTTTTTGAGTTGGCACGTCAAACATTTCCCTAGGTTGACTCATCAAGCCTTTTCTTAGGTTGACTCATCAAGTATTTTATGGTTAACTTGTTAACCAACATAAGCTTTGTTATATTGGCTTAGGGTTAGGGATTTCATTATGATGTATGATTTTAGTACTTACGGTGGAATTGAGCTGTAAGGGATTACATATTGTAATCAGGTTGTAATCACTGGATAATAAAATATTGGACTCACTGTTGGTGGACGTAGCCTAGGGATTGTGTGAACCATGTTAAATCTTTGTGTCTTGTGTTCTCTTCTATGTGGTTTATTATTTTATGATATTGGTTATATTTGCACATAATTGTTAGTTTTGCCTTGTTAATCCTAACAAGTGGTATCAAAGTGAGGTTATTTCATTTGTTCTTTCATCTATTCTCTAAAGCAAGTCTCACGAGTCAGTGGGAGAGTCTCATGGTTAAGTGGGAGAAATGGCATACAAGGGTAGGCTAAAGGTTGATAAGTTTAATTGGCAGAACTTCCAGTTATGGAAGATACAAATGGAGGACTATCTCTATCAGAATTCACTAATACATTTGGGGGCATTTTGCGATGGCTATGTGTCGCAATTGCGATGGCTATGTGTCACAATAGCGGCACCCATAGACGTCGTAGTTTTTTAGTCACAAATTGTGACGTCTATGGGTGCCTGCATCACATTACGACGGGAGCCCGTCGCAATTGCGACGCCCGTGGGTGGATAAAAAAAAAATTTATTTAATACATTGCTAATGAACCACATTAATGCTTTTTTCTTTCAACAAATGAGGACAATCACTGTAAAGACAACATGATAATGTACACTCACTGTAAGGATAGTCACAAATGAGGACATCTCACAGTGACTATCCCTTGTGTAATTGCCACTTGAATGTATTGCTATTCAGCCACATTAATGCTTTTATTCTTCAACAAATGAGGATAGTCACTCTAAAGACAACATGATAATGTACACTCACTGTGAGTGTACATTATCATGTTGTCTTTAGAGTGACTATCCTCATTTGTTGAAGAATAAAAGCATTAATGTGGCTGAATAGCAATACATTCAAGTGGCAATTACACTAGGGACAGTCACTGTGAGATGTCCTCATTTGTGACTATCCTTACAATGAGTGTACATTATCATGTTGTCTTTACAGTGAGTGTACATTATCATGTTGTCTTTACAGTGTCAATATATGCATTATTACTTAAACTGAAGAGTACTCTAAATAATATGTCATTGTGGAGTTCTGATTGCTTCCAATTTGATATACGCTTGTTCTACTTATGTATCCAGCATCATGTAAGAAAAGTTGATGCTTTTAAAATAGATTCATTTAGCCATGAAATGCCTGTGCATGTTACATACAAGATTCCAAGGCCCAAAACTGATTACTCATTATAATTCATGTATAGAATGATAATCAACCACAATGAGGCATGCGTAGGCACTGCTTAGATTTTGAGGCATCAGAAGCTCATAGAAGAAACTTGACCAATGGCTCATGGAATGCAACAAACTTATTGCCTAAAACAAGAGCATTGGTATTTAGAGAAAATAATGAAACTAATACAATTGCAATACGGTGAAACTAATAATGAAAATAGAGAAAATAATGAAACTAATACAATTGCAATACGGTGGTATTTAGAACAAACAGAGCTTCACAACCATCAAAGAAGAAAAAAGCACATGCATATATCGAGTACTCCTCAATCAGAGAGATAGAGAAGAATTCAAAACATACCCAGACTGAACATGGCCATACCAAGACCAGCATCAGACAATATTCTTATTGACTGCTCTAGGATAGCTGGCATTTCAACTTTCCATCTGCAAAATAGATTATAAAAACATGAAAATATATCAGAGATGTTTGATATTGATACAAAACAACACAGATTCATTTCTTCGTACACCTATATATCATAAAAATCCTTGCACACTTCGAAAAATTGTATTGCCTTTTACTTACTCAAAAGTAATTTACATAAAGCAGTCATTTGATTAACATGGATCCTAATATTCACAAGTACATGGTCATGTGCTCCATCGTAGCATCTTATAGATTTAGATCTGTTCTCTGAAATAATTCAATGTTTTGTTTACAATCCACAAAAGAAATATTTTCCCTCGTCTACTTAATCCTAAACAAAAGGCCATATAGCAATATAGATAGAACTATATAATAGAAACCATAAACAATGGTAACCTTAGCAGCAGCAAGAAATTGTTGCAAAAACTTTACCTTATCATACCCAGATTGTTGCTTTGCCTAGCGGAGGGAAATTTGATCAGTAAAATTGACACAGAGTATGCTGTCTCCATTGTCATGCTGGATAACAAAACACCAACTTTAATGGGCATGTATTGTCCCTTGTGTAATTGCCACTTGAATGCATTGCTATTGAACCACATTAATGCTTTTTTCCTTCAACAAATGAGGACAGTCACTATAAAGACAACATGATAATGTACACTCACTGTAAGGATAGTCACAAATGAGGAAATCTCAGAGTGATTATCCCTTGTGTAATTGCCACTTGAATACATTGCTATTGAACCACATTAATGCTTTTTTCCTTCAACAAATGAGGACAGTCACTGTAAAGACAACATGATAATGTACACTCACTGTAAGGATAGTCACAAATGAGGAAATCTCAGAGTGACTATCCCTTGTGTAATTGCCGCTTGAATACATTGCTAATGAACCACATTAATGCTTTTTTCCTTCAACAAATGAGGACAGTCACTATAAAGACAACATGATAATGTACACTCACTGTAAGGATAGTCACAAATGAGGACATCTCACAGTGACTGTCCCTTGTGTAATTGCCACTTGAATGTATTGCTATTCAGCCACATTAATGCTTTTCTTCTTCAACAAATGAGGATAGTCACTCTAAAGACAACATGATAATGTACACGGGCTGTAAGTGTACATTATCATGTTGTCTTTACAGTGACTGTCCTCCTTCAAGTGGCAATTACACAAGGGACAGTCACTGTAAAGACAACATGATAATGTAGAGAAACGTTGTCATTTGTATTTTCAACAGTGCCGAGAGAGATTCCCTCCGCGAAATCACAGCTACAATTTCTGAGTACGTTGGGTTTATTTTTCTTTTGTCATTATTATGTAATCTGGTATTCAGCTATTACAGAGCTAAAATACCCAGAAATGAGGACATATCTGTGTTGAATTTATTGTTAGCGGCTTTGGTTATTTAGAAGTTTAATTTTATTTGTTCATCTTTCAAGCACAAATGTTTTGTGGACCGTAACATCTTCATTGTTTCGGGTATGCAATGAAACAGCCCTAACTTGCAACTACCTTCACGGTACTTGTGTACATTATCATGTTGTCTTTACAGTGACTGTCCTCATTCAAGTGGCAATTACACAAGGGACAGTCACTGTGAGATGTCCTCATTTGTGACAAGGACAGTCACACATGAGGACATCTCACAGTGACTGTCCCTTGTGTAATTTCCACTTGAATGTATTGCTATTCAACCACATTTATGGGCCCGTTTGGACCACAGCACACAGTAGCATCTACAGAGAAGAATATCCCAGGTGTAACAAGTTGTAAGAATATACCAACAGTTCTAAGAAGTTCCCTAGCACATAGTAGCATCTACAGAGAAGAATATACAACATGAGGGCAGCCACTATAAAGACAACATGATAATGTACACTCATTGTATGTGTACATTATCATGTTGTCTTTACAGTGACTGTCCTCATTCAAGTGGAAATTACACAAGGGACAGTCACTGTGAGATGTCCTCATTTGTGACAAGGACAGTCCCACATGAGGACATCTCACAGTGACTGTCCCTTGTGTAATTGCCACTTGAATGTATTGCTATTCAACCACATTTATGGGCCCATTTGGACTACGGCACATAGTAGCATCTACAGAGAAGAATATCCCAGGTGTAACAAGTTGTAAGAATATACCAACAGTTCTAAGAAGTTCCCTAGCACATAGTAGCATCTACAGAGAAGAATATGGATCAACGAGGTTGACTTCAAAGCCATGCAATCTAATGGTAATAGTAATATCATAATTTGACATACTATCAGAAATACTTCCTAAATAGACTATTCAATCTTATAAGAGATGGATTCATGAGAACTATTATTTATGAAATATGAGTCAATGACTTTAATTAAAAAAATTACACAATCTAATTCTTGTAAAAATATCAAAATTTGACACATTGAAAATACCTTCCAAAAGTATCGTTAATTGATTAATATGAATCACTACTCATGAAATATAATTTTATAAACCTAATCTAAAAACTACACAATAAAAATCTTAATAGCAATATTGTAAGAAACTATTCCCAAAAGCAAGCCTAACAAAATTTGATGAAAATAATTTTTGTTTCACTCAACTTTGACATTCACAACTTCCTCTTTTATTATAATAAGAAAAAAAATGTCTTTTTAGATATACCTCATGAACCATACTCGAATAATCTATCATTTTTCTTCTCAAAAACATATTTGCAGAGCCTGCTTCTTTTACTTGTTTGTACTTTTATCTCTCTGATGGAAAGGGTTCCTTCAGGACACATTTTTCCAAGTTCACTGCTTGAGATATTTGAGGAGGGTTCCCCTGATTGAGTATCCATCCAACCCATATTCGAGTAGTTCTACAATTGCACAGTCTAAATTAATAATACTGACAATTGAATGACGAATGATGATACATAGAATTGATATAAACTAATCCTAAAAACACTAAAACATTATTAATATATTTATATTTTATAAATAAAATTGATATAAAAGATCTGGAAAGATACATTAAAAAATAGAAAAATAGTAATTTATAATAGAAGGAAACTTAAATTGCTATTTTAAAAAAAAACAAGAGTCTTAAATCTTATCATTTTGTTTCATTATCATCCATAAGTACACACCTCTAGCATAATAATTATATTTTACCACCCATAAAATGAAAAAAAGATTTTCACAAGAGAAATTGAAGCTAGATTATAAAAATGAACCATCTTATTGGAAACTGGAACTGTTATCATACCCAAAAGGACTACAAAATTTCACCTTATCATACCCAGATTGTTGCTTTGCCTAGCGGAGGGAAATTTGATCAGTAAAATTGACACAGAGTATGTTGTCTCCATTGTCATGCTGGATAACAAAACACCAACTTTAATGGGCATTAACTGTCCCTTGTGTAATTTCCACTTGAATGCATTGCTATTTGATGCAGGGACATCCCTAATGCAAGCCAAAGACACCATGATTGAAGGAAGTTGCCATGAAGCCAAGGAGTCAAATCCTATCAATTGGAACATAAGATTTTCACCTTGGAGCTTTGAAGGATTGACTGGTGAAAGGTCCTTTTGATTGACAAATCAAAGTCTTTTTGAATGACAAATTAGAGTCTTTTTGAATGACAATAAATTAGAATAGGATTTTTAGATGTTTTCTTGGTTTGTAATAAATATTAAGGATTGATTTTATCTCCTTATAAACATCCACTTGTTGGACACAAGACCCCTTGGTGACTTATAAACCTTGGGCATCTTTTGAGTCCTTGGATGAAATGAGCATAGTAAGTGTTTATTAGGTGTCTTTTAGATGGTGTTAAGAAGTTTGAAGGTCCAAAATAACTTTAATAAGGTTCCTAAAGTTTCACAACACATTTTTAACCTTCTCGGCAAAGTTGTTTGCAAAGTTGTAATGCAACTTTAAAAGTTTCTTAGCAAAGTTGACATTTGTTGGATAAACTATTCTAACCACCTAGATGGTTGAACCAACATTTGGAGAGCCTATTTTAGGCTTCAAATGGTCGAAGACAGACAGAGAACCAGTATTGTAATCATTTTGCTTTCATAAAAAATAAAAATAACCCTGTTTTAGTGCATTTCTGGTGAAAAATGAACTCTGTACGACTGTACGGATGGTGGTTGGATGATAAAATTTGCCTGGAAGTTGTAATAGTGACATCTGATGCTTTGGAAGTTGGTTTGATTGATTCTCTTTGTTTTATATCTAAGTTATTTCAAATTTTCTGTGCATTGTTTACAAACCCTCATTTTCAGGGTTTGACTGATGTAAAGACCTTAACTCACATTTCAACCATTGGAATTCCTTCTTCCTTGGTGGAATGAGAGTTAAGGATGTATATTTGTATATTCTAAAAGCCCTAAGGCAGGGGGTTGCATCTGCATTTGTTGAGAGCGAGCCCTAGATCAAAAACTACCATGTTTTTGGCTGGGAAGATGGTAATCAGAATAAAATCAGAAGCTTGCGTCATATTGAGGACTTGAAAACTTGTGCATTCTTGTTTATCTGGATCAGGAGAACACTCCAAAACTTTGATCTTGGTTTCATACACCCATTTTCAATGCTTTGTTTTGGAACCCACACCTAAAAGCATGCATTAGGTCTGCAGACTCAATGAAGACATTGATATGCTGGAGTGGAGTCAGGGTCTAGGAGTTGGTGGTCTGTTAGAAATCCAAAAAGGGTACTCAGAAAACATATAACTTCTTAGAGTCCTTTGGCAAGTTGCAGAGTTATGGCTACAGAGCAGGTTTGGGAGACCTACTAGGGTCACTAGGTCAGTTTGTTATTTTGATGTCTTGGGTTGTTTAGATCACAACCAATGCATGATTCTTGTTATTTAGATGATATCTAAGGGGTTTCTAAGTTTTTCTGCAGGAAGTAAGATCTAGAACCTTAAAAGTCTCTTTTGATAGAAAATCAGGGAACTTGTCCCTAAAAGGAAATTTGTTATTGAATGGGATTGAGTCCATAAGTTGTTGTGTGATCCTTGAAACCTTCAAATTCATTACTTTGCAGAGTTTAAACATTAACCTATAGAAATCAGAGCCTAATTGATTGGTTGAGTCATTTTGGTGTCTTGAAGTGGGTTGGGACATAGATCCAAGTTTCTTGCTGACTACTCTGCATCACTATTGAACCACATTAATGCTTTTTTCCTTCAACAAATGAGGACAGTCACTGTAAAGACAACATGATAATGTACACTCACTGTAAGGATAGTCACAAATGAGGAAATCTCAGAGTGATTATCCCTTGTGTAATTGCCGCTTGCATACCCGAAACAATGAAGACGTTACGGTCCACAAAACGTTTGTGCTTGAAAGATGAACAAATAAAATTAAACTTCTAAATAACCAAAGCCGCTAACAATAAATTCAACATAGATATGTCCTCATTTCTAGGTATTTTAGCTCTCTAACAGCTGAATACCAGATTACATAATAATGACAAAAGAAAAATAAACCCAACGTACTCAGAAATTGTAGCTGTGATTTCGCGGACGGAATCTCTCTCGGCACTATTGAAAATACAAATGACAACGTTTCTCTACATTATCATGTTGTCTTTACAGTGACTGTCCCTTGTGTAATTGCCACTTGAAGGAGGACAGTCACTGTAAAGACAACATGATAATGTACACTTACAGTGAGCGTACATTATCATGTTGTCTTTAGAGTGACTATCCTCATTTGTTGAAGAAGAAAAGCATTAATGTGGCTGAATAGCAATACATTCAAGTGGCAATTACACAAGGGACAGTCACTATGAGATGTCCTCATTTGTGACTGTCCTTACAGTGAGTGTACATTATCATGCTGTCTTTAGAGTGACTGTCCTCATTTGTTGAAGAAGAAAAGCATTAATGTGGTTCAATAGCAATACATTCAAGTGGCAATTACACAAGGGACAATCACTGTGAGATGTCCTCATGTGTGACTGTCCTTGTCACAAATGAGGACATCTCACAATGACTGTCCCTTGTGTAATTCAAGCGGCAATTACACAAGGGATAGTCACTGTGAGATGTCCTCATTTGTGACTATCCTTACAGTGAGTGTACATTATCATGTTGTCTTTAGAGTGACTGTCCTCATTTGTTGAAGAAGAAAAGCATTAATGTGGTTCAATAGCAATACATTCAAGTGGCAATTACACAAGGGACAATGTCATGAGCCATGACATATTGAACTTAGTATAATAATAAAATGATTAGATGATATATAATAATCTATTATTAACGGTATATAACAATAATATATAATTATTATCAACAGATAATAATAATATATAGTTAGCATAATAAGTAATATGTTAATTAAATAATATTAAAATATTAATAAGTAATATAATTATGATTATAATTATAATATAAATTAATAATAAATAATTATTAATAAATTATATATATTATATTATAATAATATATTAAGTAATAATATTAAATCAATTATTGATATAATAATTTTAATATATAAATAATATTAATAAACCTCTCAATATAAAACAATATGTTATCACTATAATAATATTTATTATAATATTATTAATATTACTAACATCATTAATTATAATATTTAATAATAACAATAACATTAATAATAATAATAATAATAATAACGTTTAAAGCAATATCGAATATCTGTAATCGATATACATCTACGTTAAACATCTGCATTATCTATCACGATGAGGAATGAAGAAGTGATACAATAATCACTAGTCATTACACATCGATACCATGAGAGGATGATTAATGAACCGAATACTATGAAGTCAAGATCAACATGATATGAATAAGGGATAGGTCGCTATGTGTTTCAGAAGATGTATTGATAAGCAAGAAGGATAACCATTCATATATTATAAATAATCATTAATTGCACAAGTTTAGACAATGACATATCCGATAAAGCAATATCAAACATGAAGACCCGCTAGCAAATATGCACCATCACTTCCTATGTTATCATGACAATAACAGAAACTAGATTGAATTCTACTATCTATATCAATAGACACCACATAGGAGGATATTGACTAAAGGATTGAAAGATTATCGATTGTCTGAGATAAACCACATCTTGTAGAAACACAAAAGCATCAGTGATTATATCACAAGCTATCAATGAATGAGGCATCAGTCGCGGATAATAAGTACAATGTATCCTTAAGTATTAACAGGAATGGAAGTCAATTTGAAGATCAAACTCCATTACCAGCAATCAACCAATAAATGGACAATTATCAAAAAATGATATCGACTTATATCAAAGTAGAAAGATTGGATATAATCATAACAATATGGGATAAGGCAAGAGTTAATATCCATTGACTAAATACTAATGATAGTTAGACCAAACTAATACAAACACAGTGGATGTTAACTACTGGTTGCACTACCAATTAGGGAAGATTACCTTCATAAAAAGATTTGATATTGAGTCAATCTGGGAGTTATCTATGATCAGAAAATAATGAAATAATATTATGCGAACTGTTGGATTATGGAAAGGTGTGATTAACAAAGGGACATGGAGGAAGAAACAAGACACATCTCATTCATAGCATCTCTTCATTTGTTAAAGACAATATAAGAATGCATTCTCGTCAGTCACTCAAGGCATCATTGGAACTTTATTTACTTATCCATATTTGGATATACTCAATAGAGCATCTGCCTTTGGCAGTTTGGTTTCAAGTTTATCATTGCAGATCAGAGACAGCACCATGATTGCACAGATAGAAAGGATAGTCAGAAACAGCATCAATATTTGAAGTTGCAAGCATATAATTCAGAATCTGAAATAGCAACATATCACTCATAGCGATATTACACATTTGCATAATTACATCATCATATCAGACACAGCAAATACATTGCTGCAAGCAATACTTATTGATTGTATATCGATATTGTTTATATTAGAAATAGCATCATTATACTATCACTATAAGTGATAGGAAACATCATATTCATAGCATATTTTATATCATTATATCCGACAGTGCTATTAAACATATTGGTATCAATATCATCTTGCACACATATTGTGATTGAATCTGAAATAGCGGTTGATATCTTAAGTAACCTCCATTACTTAGTTTAATTGTAAGTATCTGATAGAGTAAGTCTGAGAAGTGGAGTAATTGTTCCTGTTTTCCAAGTTAGCCAAAAAGGGGACATTACAGACAATCACTGTGAGATGTCCTCATGTGTGACTGTCCTTGTCACAAATGAGGACATCTCACAATGACTGTCCCTTGTGTAATTCAAGCGGCAATTACACAAGGGACAGTCACTGTGAGATGTCCTCATTTGTGACTGTCCTTATAGTGAGTGTACATTATCATGTTGTCTTTAGAGTGACTATCCTCATTTGTTGAAGAAGAAAAGCATTAATGTGGTTCAATAGCAATACATTCAAGTGGCAATTACACAAGGGACAATCACTGTGAGATGTCCTCATGTGTGACTATCCTTGTCACAAATGAGGACATCTCACAATGACTGTCCCTTGTGTAATTCAAGCGGTAATTACACAAGGGACAGTCACTGTGAGATGTCCTCATTTGTGACTGTCCTTATAGTGAGTGTACATTATCATGTTGTCTTTAGAGTGACTGTCCTCATTTGTTGAAGAAGAAAAGCATTAATGTGGTTCAATAGCAATACATTCAAGTGGCAATTACACAAGGGACAATCACTGTGAGATGTCCTCATGTGTGACTTTCCTTGTCACAAATGAGGACATCTCACAATGACTGTCCCTTGTGTAATTCAAGTGGCAATTACACAAGGGACAGTCACTGTGAGATGTCCTCATTTGTGACTATCCTTACAGTGAGTGTACATTATCATGTTGTCTTTAGAGTGACTGTCCTCATTTTTTGAAGAAGAAAAGCATTAATGTGGTTCAATAGCAATACATTCAAGAGACAATTACACAAGGGACAGTCACTGTGAGATGTCCTCATTTGTGACTGTCCTTACAGTGAGTGTACATTATCATGTTGTCTTTAGAGTGACTGTCCTCATTTGTTGAAGAAGAAAAGCATTAATGTGGTTCAATAGCAATACATTCAAGTGGCAATTACACAAGGGACAATCGATCACTGTGAGATGTCCTCATGTGTGACCTTTGTGAAGGCAAGTGCCAATTTGTACCCAAGTTACCAATATTGTGGCAAAAGTGGGAATGAAGCATTTAGGGGTCAAATTGGGCAAAGAAGTGTAGAAGTGGCCTATGTGAGGTCTAAATAGTATAAATAAGTCATGGTTAGGGTCTTATGGTGTTTGAACAATAAGTTTTGAACCAAAATCCCAAAGGTTGTAACAAGTTGTTAATGTTGTCATTCACAACATTGACAACATTTGTGCAAGGGAGCATTTTCGAGTAAGATGGTTATGTAACTATATGAAACCATTGAATTCGGCATCAGATCAACTATAAGAGGCCTCCATTGATCTGTGCAAAAGGTTGGGGGGAAAAACATTTGGAATTAAGAAGATTTGTAGAGTAACACGGTTTTAGTGAATTCTTGAGTTTTTTTGTTTCTTTGTTGTCAATTGATTAATGGATTAGATAGCTCGCAGTGTCTATTGGAAAAGTTAGTACAAGTTGTTTTGTTATTCTGTGTTGTGTTTTTTTTGAGTTTTGAAGCATTCCAACTAGTTTGTTAATTCTTTTGTTAAGTACCCTATCGTTGGTTTGAACCAGGCAGGTTGAACAAATGGAGTCTTAGCTCATCATTCCATTGTCAATTTTGTACGGGCTCTTGGAATGGGTGAGGAGACTCCATGTACTATATGTTTGGAAGGAGGGGCCTTGGGAAGCTCATTTTCTATGTTTGCAATGATGTCCTAGGTGAGTCAGTTGAGCACAGTTAGGGATGACAAATCATTACAAGAAGATTACAACAAGTTGAATGCATTGGTTGCTTCAACTAAAATCTCATGGAGAGGTAGACACACATCTAAAGAAGCCCCAAGTCAAATTAGAAGATTGGGTGAGTTTCTTTGGTTGCTAAGAAAATAAACTCTTAGTCAGACTGTCCAAGTTGTGTCAAAATACTTGTTTTCAGGCATGGCTGTAGGAGTTGGTGTACAAAAAATCTAGGAGGAGAAGACCTTAGATATCTTGGAGTTCTCAATAAAGGGCATCTGAATCCTAAGCCCTTTAGGTGGCTTAATATAAACAAAAAGGCTTGACAAAGGCCTAATTGCTAGCAGCCTATTTTTGGGTGCAATTGGCATGGTTTGATGAACCGGATTGAAGTACTGATGAAAAGTATAGGTGAAGGAGTAATATTGAAACCAATAGAGGTCCTAGTGGCCAGCCTCTCCATGGAGTAAAGTTCTAGTTGAATGTGTTTCAATTTGTGAAGACAAGACTAGGAGTGTCCTAGTAGCTGGATTGGTATTGAGCAGAGTTCGTTGTATTTCTTGTTGGTGTGCACTAGTTGAAGGAGTGGGATCTTGGGTAGAGATACCTAAAGAGTGTAGGGATAGTTAAGTACCCTATCAAGTCAAAACATTGGCCTAAAGAGACCCTAGTGAAGGATAGGGAGTGAGCAAAACAAAGTGTTACATCAATTAACAAGATCATTTTTTGGTAATTGTGTACATTATCATGTTGTCTTTAGAGTGACTATCCTCATTTGTTGAAGAAGAAAAGCATTAATGTGGTTCAATAGAAATACATTCAAGTGGCAATTACACAAGGGAATATCACTGTGAGATGTCCTAAGTGTGACTGTCCTTGTCACAAATGAGGACATCTCACAGTGACTCTCCCTTGTGTAATTGCCACTTGAATGAGGACAGTCACTGTAAAGACAACATGATAATGTACACAAGTACCGTGAAGGTAGTCGCAAGTTAGGGTTGTTTCATTGCATACCCAAAACAATGAAGACGTTACGGTCCACAAAATGTTTGTGCTTGAAAGATGAACAAATAAAATTAAACTTCTAAATAACCAAAGCCGCTAACAATAAATTCAACACAGATATGTCCTCATTTCTGGGTATTTTAGCTCTCTAACAGCTGAATACCAGATTACATAATAATGACAAAAGAAAAATAAACCCAACGTACTCAGAAATTGTAGCTGTGATTTCGCGGAGGGAATCTCTCTCGGCGCTGTTGAAAACACAAATGACAACGTTCTTGTTTTTTTTGCCCTTATATCCCGATGTGATTTCGCAGAGGGTTACAGCGCTGTTGAAAACACAAATGACAACGTTCCTTTTTTTTTTGGCCCTTATATCCCGACAACGTCGCAATTGCAAGTTAGGGCTGTTTCACTGCATACCCAAAACAATGAAGACGTTACGGTCCACAAAATGTTTGTGCTTGAAAGATGAACAAATAAAATTAAACTTCTAAATAACCAAAGCCACTAACAATAAATTCAACATAGATATGTCCTCATTTCTAGGTATTTTAGCTCTCTAACAGCTGAATACCAGATTACATAATAATGACAAAAGAAAAATAAACCCAACGTACTCAGAAATTGTAGCTGTGATTTCGCGGAGGGTTACGGCGCTGTTGAAAACACAAATGACAACATTCTTGTTTTTTTTGCCCTTATATCCCGATGTGATTTCGCGGAGGGTTACGGCGCTATTGAAAACACAAATGAGAATGTTCTTGTTTTTTTTGCCCTTATATCCTGATGTGATTTCGCGGAGGGTTACGGCGCTGTTGAAAACACAAATGACAACGTTCCTTTTTTTTTTTGCCCTTATATCCTGACAACGTTGCAATGGCGACATTGTCAAATGTATTGTCATCGCAATTGCGACGGTGTCGGGCTATATTTGAAAAAAAAAGCCAAAACCGCATGACATTTGCCTGCCGTCGCAAATTGCCGTCGGAATTTCACCCCAAATGTATTAGTGGAAGGATCTATGGCAGCCATTAGAGGGAATAGCCAAGAAAGAGGCAACAATGTCTTAGGAAGATTGGGATATTTTGGATAGGAAGGCACTGGGGAGTATTCATCTATGCCTGGCACAATCGGTGGCATTCAATATTACTAGAGCAACGATAGCTCAAACTCTGATGGAAACCCTAGTGAAGTTCTATAAAAGCCTTCAACTTCAAACAAGGTATTTCTTATGAAGCATTTCTTTAATATGAAAATGGTAGAAGGTGGATCATTCATTGATCATTTGAATAAGTTTAATACAATTACAAGTTAGTTAGCCTTAGTTAAAATTACTTTTGATGAAGAGGTTAGGGCTCTCTTGATTTTGTGTTCTTTGCCAGAAAGCTGGAATGGCTTGGTAATGGCTGTTAGTAATTCTATTTCTAATTCTAATACCCTAAAGTTTGATGATGTTATTGGTGTTATATTGAGTGAGGAAATTCATAGGAAAAGTACAAGGGCATCCACATTAGGTAGTGTATTGAACGCAGAAAGCAAAGGTAGAACAAGAGATAGAGGAAACAACTCTTGAAATCATGGGAAATCAAGAGGAAAATCAAAGGGAAAGAGGTCTAAATCCAAAGGGCCAAATGATTGCTAGTACTATGGAAAACTAGGTCATAAGAAGAAAGATTGTTGGTCTCGAAAGAAAGACCAAGGAGACAAACATGATGGAAACAAGGAGACAAATGTGGTCAGTAACAAATCCGAAGAGGATGCTTTTCTCTTGTCTTTATAAAATGTTGATCATTCATGGGTGTTAGATTTGGGGGCTTCATTTCATGCTACACCCCATAGAGGTTATTTTGTTGATTATGTCCAAGGGGATTTTGGGCTAGTTTATTTGGGAGATAATGAACCCTGTCAAATTGTTGGAAAAGGGAAAATAAGGATTAAGTTGCACAATGGGAATCATTGGCTACTACAAGAGGTAAGACATGTTCCAAGGTTGAGTAGAAATTTAATTGCAGTAGGGAAACTCACTGATGAGGGTTGCATAGTTACTTTTAATGATACAAATTGGAAGGCTTCAAAAGGTTCCTTAGTAGTAGAAAAAGGTGTGAAAGTAGGCACCTTATATCTTTGTACAGGTCATACTATTCCTTCTACTTTAATTGTTTCAAAAGATAATGAATGTTCAGGAACAGTGGCTGCAGTTAAGTAGGAAGAACATCAAATCGTTGCTATAGATTCTGACACAACACTGTGGTACAATAGACTTGGGAACATGAGTGAAAAAGGTATGAAATTACTTCATTCAAATAAATTTTTACCTGGTCTAAAATGTGTCAATATGGATTTCTGTGAAAGTTGTGTTTATGGAAAATAAAAGAGAGTTAGTTTTGTGAAGAGTGGGAAGGAAAAGAAAAATGAGAGATTAGAGCTTGTGCATATAGATGTATGGGGACCATCTCATGTATCTTCCCCTGGTGGCTCTCTATATTATGTTACATTTATAGATGATGCAACAAGAAAAGTATGGATTTATTTCCTTAGACAAAAATCTGATGTATTTCAAACTTTTCAGAAATGGAAATGCTTGGTTGAGATTGAGACTAGTAAAAGGTTAAAATGTCTTAGATCTGATAATGGTGGTGAGTATTGCAACACATAATTTGAAGATTATTTTTCCTCTAATGGTATTCATAGGTAGAAAACTATACCAAGGACTCCACAAGAAAATGGAGTGGCTGAATGCATGAACAGGACAATAATGGAGCATGCAAGGAGTATGAGGTTGCATGCTAGGCTGCCCAAAAATATGTGGGCATAGGTTGTGAACATTGCTATTTATTTAATCAATAGAGGCCCCTCTACTCCTTTGGACTGTGGTATTCTAGAGGAAGCATGGATTGGTAAGAAGGTGAGTTATTCTTTTCTCAAAACTTTTGGTTGTGAAGCTTTTGCACTTATAGATTTTGAAAATAGAACCAAGCTGGAAGCTAAGTCAAAGAAATGTGTATTTGTTGGATATAGCATTGATGAATTTGGTTATAGGCTTTGGGATTTTGAAAATCATAAAATTGTAAGAAGAAGGGATGTCATATTCAATGACAAAGTATTGTACAAAGATATGTTGTAGCAGCATGAGAAGAAAGAAAATGACTATGTAGTACTAGATGATATTCCAAAAGTTGATGTTCTATTACTTCCTTATGGTCCGCAATAACAGCAACAAAAAATACCACACACCCTAGTGAATGTTAGATGGTCAACAAGGCTAAGTAGACCTCCAGAAAGATTTTCTCCATCTTTGTATTCTTTTTTGTTAATAGATGCTAGTGAACCTAAATGTTATAATGAAGCTCTGCAGGTGGATACAAAGCTTCAGTGGGAGTCTGCAATGACAGATGAAATGGACTCTTTGCTGAAAAATCAAACATGGGATTTATATAAGTTACCTATAGGTAAAAGGGCTTTACAGAATAAATGGGTTTACAGGATAAAAGAAGAGGATGGAGGTAAGAAAAGATTTAAAGCCAGATTAGTCATAAAAGAATTTGCATAGAAACATGGTATTGATTTTGATGAGATGTTTTCTCTAGTTGTTAAAATGACTTCTATTCGTACTATTTTAAGTATTATGGCTACTAAAGATTTTCATTTAGATCAGCTTGATGTTAAAACAACTTTTCTTCATGGTGATTTGGATGAAGAAATATATATGGTTCAGCCACAAGGATTTGAGGTCAAGGGTAAAGAGAATTTGGTGTGCAAATTGCAGAAAAGTTTATATGGCTTGAAGCAAGCACCTCGGCAATGGTATATTAAATTTGACACTTTTATGAATGAGGATGGATATAGTTGGTGTCATTCTTACCATTGTGTTTATTTTAAGAGGTTGGATGATGACAGCTACATTATTTTATGTTTATATGTTGATCATATGATTGTAGTTGGGTCTAACATGGATCACATTAAGGGGTTAAAACAACAGTTAGCAAAATCTTTTTCTATGAAGAATTTGGGGGCAAAAAAAAAAATCCTCGGTATGAAAATTTGTAGAGATAGGAAAAATAGGAAATTTCCTCTATCTTAGGCTGACTATATTGAGAAGGTGTTGCAACATTTCTCTATGGAGAATGCCAAAGCTGTCAACACACCTTTTCCTGGTCATTTGAAATTGACTAAGGATATGTGTCCCAAGACACCAGAAGAAGAGACTAAAATGTCTAAGGTACCTTATGCTTTAGCTGTAGGGAGCTTAATGTATGCTATGGTATGTACTAGGCCAAATATTGCACATGTAGTGGGAGTATTTAGCCGATATATGAGTAACCCTTGTATTGAGCATTGGAATATAGTCAAATGGATTCTCAGATATTTGAGAGGTACATCCAATAAGTCTTTACACTTTGGGGGTTCTACTACTACTGTACAAGGCTATGTTGACTCAGATTTGGTAGGAGATATAGATAGCAGGAGGGGTACTATAGGTTATGTATTTACTGTTGGTGGGATAGCAGTGAGTTGGATTTCTCAACTACAAAAGGTGGTTTCTTTATCCACTATAGAGGCAAAGTATGTTGCTGCTATAGAGGCAACCAAGGAGATGATATGGCTTCAATTCTTCATGGAAGAATTGGGACATCCTCAGATGGGTAATTTTCTACATACAGATAGCAAAAGTGCTATTCATCTTGCAAAGAATTCTGCTTTGCACTCAAAGACAAAACACATACAGTTGCAGTACCATTTCATTCAGTCAGTTTTGGATGATGGGTAGTTAAAGATGGAATAGATACATACAAATTATAATCTAGTAGATATGTTTACAAAGGTAGTAAGAAGTTAGAAGTTGAACTCATGTTCAACTCTGGTTGGTCTACTAGATTGAATAGAATAAAGGGATAGTTGAGTCCAGGGTGGTTGGATCCAGTGGGAGCCTCATAGGGTAGTGGTTTTGCTACATGATCAGTCTCCAAGTGGGAGATTGTTGTTTGGTGTGGAGTCTAATCAGTCCCCAAGTGGGAGATTGTTAGCTTGTGGTGATTGATCAGGAAAGTATTATCTAGGAAATTATTGTACATTTTTCATTCGTCGTGGGGTTCGGGGTTAACTTGTCAAGCATTTTTTAAGTTGACATGTCAAACATTTCCCTTGGTTGACTCGTCAAGAATTTTCATAGGTTGACTCATCAAGTATTTTAGGGTTAACTTGTTAACCGACATAAGCCTTGTTATATTGGCTCAGGGTTAGGGATTTCATTATGATGTATGATTTTAGTACTTGCAATGGAATTGAGTTGTAAGGGATTACGGATTGTAATCAGGTTGTAATCACTGGATAATAAAATATTGGACTCAATATTGGTGGATGTAGCCCAAGGATTGGGTGAACCATGTTAAATATTTGTGTCTTGTGTTCTCTTCTGTGTGGTTTAATTTTTCTGATATTGTTTATATTTGCACATAATTGTTATTTCTACCTTGTTAATCCTAACATGGTTGAGACTGACTCAACATACATGGAGGCTGTTGAACCAAGGAAAATGTGGATTCATCCACTTGGATATGAATTTTATGAACAAGTCTTAGAAGCATATGCATAAGTATTTCTTTTAGCCCCTAAAGACCCTAATGAGCCAAGATGGGGAACCTATGAAGAGAAAACAAAAGAAGTTGATGCAGTCTTGAATAGTGTACCAACTAAAAGGAACGTTGCCAAGGTTGCCTTAGAGATCTTGAGAATTCATGGAGTGTCTCAAGAAGACCTAGACAAAGAAAGGGAAGAGAAGATTGCTTTGGAAATTAAGAGCGTAGTAACAACAAAGATAGAATCAGAAGATCCTAAGCTAAAGAAGGTGAAAATAGAGAAATATGATGTTACTCCTTCTGGGCCCAAGGAAACCATTGACCTTACTACTCCTCATGATTATAAGGAAATGCCTAAGAGGTAGAAAGAAATCAGCATTGGTCATCCATCCTCAAGAGCAACAAGGAACAAAAGGACCACTCAAGCACCTCCTGAAGTAAGTTTCAAACCTAGTCTCAGGGTGCTAAGTACAAGAATCATTGATGAAGGTAGGATTGATCAAGTAGGAAAGTTCTATGAAAAATACAATGAGATAGACAAATCAAAGATACATGGAATGATTGTCAAACATATGTTGAAGTTTAAGAAGACAATCTTAGAACTGAAGACTATGATCCATGATAATGTGTGGAACATCTTAGAGTTCCAAAAGAGACACACTATTGAAGAGGATCTAAGGATAAGGGAAAAGACCTTAGATGAAACCCTCCCATTAGGTTCCTTATAAGAAAATTCATTGTTTTTAGATCTGGTAAAGCCACATCTCATAACAAAGTTAAGGACCCTGCACATAATGGACAAAAACTATGAACTGGTGGCTAAGGAAATAGAGAAGACATTCGAGAAAGTTTTCATGAATAGGAACACGTATCTAGCTACTAGGCCCAAAGTTCAAGTTCCCACAATGGTTGCAAAAGAGTCAGAGATCATCAATGTATAATCTATAGGTCCATAGGATTCAACACATATAGTTGATACATCCACAGAGGTAGAGAAGATTGCACCCATGATAGAGACACCTAAGGATGATTCAATCTTCATTGACAATGTAAAAGTTACTATGGCGGCCACAGATATGGATCTAGACAAGTTTGAAGAGGCATTTGTAAGCACTCAATATTCTGAAAACTTATGCAGTAACACTCCTCCCAATCGATAAGAAGAAGTATTGATTGAAGATTTAACAGATGAGAAAGAAGAAGAAAAGATGGAAGAAAAGAAAGAAGAAGAAAAAGAAAAAGAAGCTGAAAAAAAAAAGGGAGAAGAAGAGGTAAAAGGAAGTGAGAAAAAAGATGAACCATCAGTTGAAATAATCATGGTAAAGCAAGAAGTGATGGATATCACTCCTATCACTCCCTTAGCAACATTGTTGTCAAGTTTGACACTTGACACAACCAGTTCGGACTCTTGGGGAGAAGAAGACCTGATCAAGTTTAGCGTCTTAGCTATGGAGAGAGTCAAGGAGAAATAGGTGATGATAAATCCCCTCCTTGTAGAATCAGTAAACATCTTGAACAACTTGTTACCAGTAGACAAGAAAGTGTCTAAGGTACACTCCATTGATGATGTGAGTATAGTCATTTCACAGTTCAAGAGTAACTTCTCTAGCCTGGAAGAATCTGCATTGCTAGTTGTAGAAGAGAAGTATTTGAAGAAAAGGCTCAATGAATTCATTAGCAAGTATGCACTTGAACTAAGCTCACTAAAGATTGGTAAAGCATCCTTGAATTGCAAAAAAGGGCAGAAAGATTATTGCGGACTGTATGAACCAGGACAGGTTGACAAGTGATATGTACAAAAAGATAGAAGAGACTAAAGCTATGATATATAGCATAAGGAAATTAGTGGAAGATCTATCATTTGATGTGAACATGTGCAATAATGTCTACCAAGGACATATAGCTAGATAAGATTGAGAAGGTAGAAAAGGAGATGTCCAAGATAAGGGCTAGGCAGACTCAGCTAAGGAATGCTCGTGTACCCTCATTAGACATACTTAATTAGAATATCAAGGAGATCAATCCCACCATGGTGACATATGATCAAGTTCCTAGAACAGATTTAGAGAAGATGGAGAGGCTACAGTATGCATTATGCACCCATCTACAGATTGTAAATTATCTGATCACATTTTGGAAGAAGGAGATCCAAAACCTCCCGATAGCATATCCAGATGTTCTCTCATAGTAAGTAGTTGTATATATAGTTTTGAAGCACCTTTTTAATTAATATCGAAGGGGGAGTATGTATAGAATATGGTTATAGATATGTAAAAGGAGATATAAGATAGAAAGTTATGTATAAGGGAGATATAAGACAAAAGTTTTTTGTATTAAGGAATAGTTAGCAACTTGGCCATATTCCTTTGTTGCCATCAATGAAAAAGGGGGAGATTATTGGCAAGTTGGCTATACTGGTGTATATGACTTAGTATAGTATTTTCATTATGGCAACAAAGTCATATAGTAGTTTGTAGTCAGCGCACTTAATTAGAAGATCATAAATTAGCTAAGTGTTGAAGACTGGATAGTGTACAGAGTACCTAAAGCTTAGAGCATCAGCCCACGTGTGTATGACCAAGTTATGGTATGTGCCCTAGAAGATAAGTTGGTTAGACTATATTCATGCTTATTCTATGAGTGCATGATTAGATATGCAAGCATGAAAAAGTTATAGACAGTTGAAGTTACACAACCACTGTGTGCCAGAGAAGAATAGAGTAAGTAGCTGACTGTTAGCATTTTGATTTGCAGTTATATTATAATGTTGTAAATGTTAGGAATGGGAGCATTGAGAGGGGGGGAGGTGAATCAGTGTTCACTATATTTTAACTTTTTACTTTAATCTGAATACTGAATTATAAATACTTAAGTAATGAATTAAACATTCATATAAACATGAAACATGAAATCAACACATGACACCAATATGGTTATGGGGAAACCAAAATAGGTAAAAACCCTAGTGGGACTTGATACCCACTAATAATCTGCACTAGTGTTTTGTGATCCTTGTTAGAATATCCTTTACCCTATTAGGAGTAGTTTTACAATGCTTTTAGTATAGGAGACCTTGTTAAGGGTCGAACCCTATTAGGAGTCTTTTACAATTATCCCTATTAGGGGAGTGGACTCACTATCCTAGAGCTCACTGCACAAATGATGAAGGCTACAACCTTTTGAATTAGATACACACTATATCTACAGGTGAATTGTCACTGTGACACTGCTTGTCAGATCAGTTCCTTTGGTGCATTGATGCTTTGACCTCTAGCAAAGCTCTAATACATCTTATTCTCACTTCACATACCACCACTCTACTTATCACAACTCTATTACAACTTCCATGACTTTCATACTAATTACAATGGGCGCATCTCATATTTATACGCTCATACAAACAAAACAATTACGTCGGCCCTATAACTAACTACAAACAATGCTTCCAAATGAATTGGCTTAAGTGTACTTACCATTATACATGCACATATGTTGGAAACCTAAATACAATGGGTTCATAGCCTCTACAACATTAATTTATAATCGTAAACCAAAATAGTCATTGTCAGCTCTATGCTCTGTTCTTTGCTGGCACACACTGGCTGTGCAACTTCAACTGAGTGTAACTTTCACATCTTTACATATCTACTTATGTGCTCTTAGAATAATCATAAGTATAGTCTAACAACCTTAACTTCTAGGGCACATACCATAATTCATCTATACACACATGCGCTAATACTCTGAGTCTCTGGTGCTCTGTATGCTCTCCAGTCTTCAACACTTAACTGAATTCTAATCTTTACACTTAGTGCGCTGACTCCAAACTTCTATATGACTTATTTTCCATAATGAAAACACTATATCTAGTCATATATCTTATTATATACAACTTTCCAACAATCTCCCCCTTTTTCATTGATGGCAACAAAGGAATATGGCTAAGTCTCTAACTGTCCCTTAATACAAAAACTTTTGTCTTCTATACATCTTTATACATACTCTTATATCTCCCTATACATATATGTACTCCATATTCTATACAACTCCCTCTTTGACATTAATGACAAAGGTGCATCAAAAACTTTATCTACATACACTTACTGAGGGAAAACATCAGATATGCAATCTTGAGTTTCTGGATCTCCTTCCAAAAGGTTATCAAAGAATTGACTATTTGTAGATGGGCACATAATGCATATTAAAGCTTCTCCATCTTCTCCAATTCTATGCTCAAACCTTGATCATAGGTTATCATGGTCACATCAATCTCCTTTATGTTTTGACTGAGAATTTCTAGTGAGGGTGCAAGAGCATGGTTTGATCTGTTGTTCTAACAACACCTTTTCAAATGCCTTTTCTGTTTCCTTCATTATCAACTCATAGTCCTTGTTCATGATATGAAGAGTTCTCATTTTTTTCCTTAGGTGTGGCTTCACCAGATTCAATATTAGTTCCATTTCTTCTTTAGAACATACTGGAAAATTATCTTCTAATACTTTTTCTCTTATTCTTAGATCTTCCTCATTAGCTAGTCTCTTTAGGTGTTCTAGAATGTCCCATACATTATCTGGAATTTCTATTTTCAATTCAAGAACTATCTTCTTGAACTTTATCATATGCTTGATAATCATACCATTAATTTCTAACTTATAAATCTCATTATATGATTAATAGAACTTCCCTACTTGATCAATTCTTCCCTCATCAACAATTCTTGCATTCAAAAATTTAAGACTAGGTCTGAAACTTGCCTAAGGAGGTTCTTGAGTGTTTTTCTTGCTCCTTAATGCTCGTGAGGATGGATGACTAGTGCTAGCTTCTTTCTTCCTTTTGAAAAAAGGCTTATACTTTGGAGGAGTATCTTTGGGTGTAGAAGGAGTACTATCTTCTTTATCCTTCTGACTATCATCTTTCTCAATTTTTATCTTTTTCACCTTGGGATCTTCTTGTGCTTCTGATGTGCTTTTCAATTATAGGGCAATCTTCTCATCCCTTTCTTTATCAAGGCCTTCTTGTGATACACCATGTATTCTTAGGATCTCTAATGTGATCTTTGCAACCTTTATTTTTGTTGCATCACTGTTTAGGTTAGCATCAACTTCTCTAGTCTTTTCTTCATACGTTCCCCACCTAGGTTCATTGTCATCCTTAGGGGCCGATAGCAGTACCTGTGCATAAGCTTCAAGAACTTGTTCTTCAACCTCATACCCAAGTGGATGAATCCACTTAGTTCTAGGTTCCACAGCTTCCATACATGTAGTATCAATCTCCACCATGAAGCATATTGTATCTTTATACTTCTCTACAATACTCTCAGGAACCTTGTACCTCATCTACATTCTTGCTTTGAAAGTCTTCAATTCCAAAGTAATGTAATCTCTAAGTGTGCTTTCTATGGATGCCTTGTTTGATATCTATGGCATGGTAGGAATGGACTTGTCTAGATACAAATTTGACACTTTACCAACTATATGAAGGTACATATAGATGATTAAGGACCCAAATCTGAATACCTTAGTCTTATCATGTTTGATGGCCTTGATGTTGTCTATCAACTATGCATGCAAGATCTCACACAAGTTGAACTCTCTATCTCCTTCAACAAGATGGATGGCTGCTAGAATAGTGCCCACAAACACACTATTCACCCTACTGGTATGATGAAATATTGAACCCAATATCATTGATATCAACTTGATGTTTGGTTTCTCTATAGGCTCAATGGTCATGCCACGCTTATCACTTCTAGATTTACACACTTGCTCCGCCATTTTCCTGACATCCTTACCCATAAGAAGGATGGTGCCTATCTTAGAAAGGCCTGTCATCTCATGAATTAGGTTTCCTATTATTCTTATTGGTATATCTCCAATCCAAAACAAATCATCATGGATTCTGCTCAACAATATCTTAATCCATTCAGTTTCATAGAATTCATATGTCATGGCATATTCAACAATGGGGTGATCATTCCATTTGGTGTATTCATCCATGAATTTTTTGTCAGGTTTCAACATTGTGTCCATGTGTGTTGTAATGTCCCCCCTAGGGAACCCATAAGGAATCAGGTCTAAGACCTAAAATTTACAACTAACAAATTTATTTATTTTACATTCTAACATATCATCATTACCACTCATAAGTACATTCCTTAAGGTTCCCTTATTGAATTAAATTACCATTATTAAGTATTTCATTTTATTACTTAATCTAACAAATTCTATTTCCATTACAACTTCAATTTACATTGATTCCATTTCACATCAAAACTAATTGCATTAATGAACTAGTGGAATTAATTTCCCTTACCAACTAACATGTAATTCACCTTTAGAAGTGAAACAAGCACACATTACTTATCACATCCACTAAGTTCATTTATCCTTACGTATTTATTTACTCATTAACATTATCTATGCTCAACTCAATTGCATCATCAAAACTCAATTAAACTTTTCCAATAAGAGTCCTTACTTTCTATTTTCATTCCAAGACAAGAATAGAAAGAGCATAAAGTACTTAACCATGTATTGATAACCAACATAAATCATTGAATGAATCATTTTTTCCATAAGTTTAACTTCCACAAATTATCATCTGTAACCTTGTACAAGTCTAGTTAAGAATTGAGATTAAAACCTAGTTTGAATAACCACACATTACTCATATTGAACTATACATTTAAGAAATCACTTCTCATCACTATTTTAATAACATACATGTTTCTTACCCTTATTATTTCACCTAGAGATACCCTTGAACCCTTAACATATCTTTTCACTAACCATATATCAAAAGAAGTTTACATCCACAAGTACTTTCATTACAAAGATTTGCATAGAGCCATTAAATTCAATTTCATTTAAAATTCACAAGAGATATAAGGTGGGAATTTCTCATTGATTTAACCATACTCAATCCCCTTTTCAAATTCATAATTCTATCCTTCCCTTATACATAGCTTATTTCTTACAATTTCCTCTTACAGGCATAATAATAGTTACTACACATTGGCCGAAGCCATATAGAAAGATAATTACATCAACTTTCCCAAAGTCCATAATACATCTTTACATCTTGATAACAAAAAGATAAAGACACATGATACAAGAACAAAATCTTCACCACTGAACAACTCGACATCCAAACCACAACACGAACCACGAACAATACCTCGAAAGAGATTTTCCACCCAACCATGTGAAATTGATAAAGTTCCACCCCCCATGCTAGGAGATATAGCCAAGGTACTCTCGAGACCTTAAGGCAATCTAAGTCTCAAATACCAATAAATCCAAGGCTCAAAAGAACAAGAATAAATCACATAAAGTCTCATCATAATATAACACCAAGGTTAAGGTTCTAGGAGACCACCTAAGTGATTGTCATCACACAACCTATGTATTGGGATCCTCCCTGGCAACCATGTACCCCCGGTCCCCCATTTATGAATAGGGATCCACCTTGGTAGTTATCCCTGGTCCCAGTACTCCAATCATGTCTGTGTGGCCATTATTATGTTTTCTTTCATTATCTTTTGAATCCCCCCTTCCCAAGTTAATTTTTTAAGGTTATCACTTTTTACAAACCCAGCCATAGGATCATCCAACAACCACTTTAGGGTTCTAGCACCTATGGTGATCCACTCACTTAAGGTTCCTATTCCCTTACCCCATCACAAGCCACAAAACTAGATAACACTTCCAAGTTCTGATTCATAGGTTTAGGAAACTCCCCTCGGCACTCAGGCCCTCAGAACGAGTCCTAACCTTAGCCATATACATAATAGGAACTATTGGAAGAATGTCTATCACAAGACATCTCAAAGGAAAACATAAAAATTTTCACATGCACAATTAAAAACTTCCCAAGGCTCATTTATAGGTCTAAGGAACCCTCCCATGCACACTAGCCACCGAGATGAGTACTAGCCTCATAAACTAAACTCAATCTATGCCAAGTGAAAAATCATCACAAGTAAACCATATAACCTTAGAAAAACAAGCAATGAACATATTTAAAGTTTACACAAAATTTCATATGCCAAAACACAATGCTCTACAAAATCTCACCAGCCTGAATTATAACTAAGTCTGATTTTTCTGAAAAACTAAAATCTAGAAGTTGACTCTTAACTCCTATGAATCTGGAACTTATCTCAACCATCTCAAAAGGTACCTAATTTCTTTATACAAGTATAACTTAAAGTTTAAGAAATTAAAGTACCATGACTTATACTTTAATGTTATACTTGTATAAATCCTTAATCCTACAAAATTTGAGCCCCTGAAACCCACAAAACTCCAAACAACTTTCTACATAGACTCATATGAAAATGTATGCATTCCCATATGACATTTTACCAAGTGTTGTGTGGGTATGACTATTGATGCAGTGCAAGGTAGGAGAATCCCCAATGGAGATGTCCTAGCCCCTAGAAAATAACCACACAATAGAATATAATAACAATACAGAGATATAGATCCACACAATGCCAATACTCATAATAGAATCATCATATTTTCATCCAACATGCTCGGCTGTAAGGCCTTCCGGGTTACGGCCAGATACAATGAAATTACAATAGAAACTCCATAAGATCTCACAAGATCCAAACCAAAACCCTAGCTAGCCCAGATCCACACACTGGTAGGAACCCCCAAGGAAGATCTAAACTTGTGCTCGCAAGCCCACCAAGCAATCTCCTTGTTTCCCAAGCCGCAGCTACTAGCTCTCCTCAAAACTCACTCCTCTACCTCTTCCTCTTCTCCAAGATGGATGAATGATGCCTCAAGACTTCCCCCAAAACCCCTACTTATACCAATCTAAGCCACAGGTCGGCCCTGAATATAAATTAAATACAAATACCGAAATTAAATGCCACAAGTCGGCCAACAACAACAATTAAATTCCCAAAATTGATGTCTTAGTAAAATCATGATATCTCCTAGCTCCGGATGAATTAGAACTCGTTCTTTGAACCGTAGGTAGAAATATAGGCCCTCTTCAATCCCTGAAATTTTCAGCTACTAAATCTTTATGGAAAATTACTTATACAGCCTGAAATAGGCACCAAATTTCTAAGCAAGGCCGAGCTCCCCAAGGCCATGCTGAGCAACCAAGACCATGCCAAGTTCCATCAAATCCAATTACCGAAGACCCAAGTAGGTTTATCCAACTCTACCAAACCCCTCACACATGAAAATAAGTCCACACAACTCCATCAAATCTCCCAAACATGCAGGATAGCCAACTACCCTGGGATGCTCCTGCATCAACTATAGTGTCATACGACATTATAACACACTATCA